>OX377622.1:127963040-128371382 GCA_947397865.1 Polietes domitor
ATTATAAATATATTATTTATTTATTTAATTATTTTATTAATTATTATCTATTTATTTAATTAATTTATTATTCACTCAAATAATTTTATTTAATTCATCAATTACTTTTATTTAAATTAATTAATCAAGTAATTTTATTTTAATTAATTAATTGTATTATTTTATTTGAATAAATTAATCAATTAATTTTATTTATATTAATTAATCAATTAATTTTATTAAAATTAATTAATCGATTAATTTTATTAAAATTAATTAATTGATTAATTTTATTAAAATTAATTAATCGATTAATTTTATTTAAATTAATTAATCAATTAATTTTATTTAAATTAATTAATCAATTAATTTTATTAATATTAAATACTTTAATTTTATTTAAATTAACTAATTAATTAATATATTTATTTATTTAATTATTTTATTAATTTATTTTAATTAAAATAAAAATTATTAAAAATTGTGTAATCGAATATTTGTAAATTGAACATTTGAATTCAGGGCGTATGATTAAGAACTGTTAATAAATCCTTATACACCATTGTAATTAATTATTTTTTTTCACTTTCTATTTATTCCTTCTTCTCCAGACCTGTCACCCACGATGATTTCTTTTGGGTGGTCGAAAAGGAAACATTCAAAAAGCTGCTACTGCCCATAGGCACTCGGAAAATCTTTCCGGTTCCATCGAAAGAGAATCAAGTCACTCTGTATGATGATTGTCTGAAGGCGCTCGAAAATCTGAATCGTCTATCGCCGTTCTATGAAAATAAGGGCCTGAAATATATTTTACCCGAGAAATGTATGGTCGATCATATACGCAATGGACCCATAGCCAGATGTACGGTGTTCAAATGTTCCAATCCGCTGTTTACAACCTATTATTTTATGGTGGTGAAAAGGTGAGTTTCAGCTTGAACTAGAATTTGAATTGATGGATATTATTTTGTGTATTTGGTTTTCTTTTGAAATTAGGCGTGGCAGTACCTCCCGTCAACTGTTTACCTGCTACTTTTGCACCCAGCACTGTGCCAACATTTGGCTGAACGATAACATCAAGAAGTACTACTGCGTCGATTGGGAGGAATGCGATGATTGATGGAGTGCTTCATTCGTTTTATAGACAAAATCCATTTTAAGTTACTTTTTTCTTAAGGAATTGTATATATTTTAGCTAATTCTAGTTCTAGGTTACTTAGTTAGTGAAATTTTCTAAAAATATTATTAGTAATTTTATGAAAAACAGTCTTTTTTATTGCTTCTCTATATCTGGTCACATCGTTTACATCACTTCACCGTAGTTTGGTCCATGAACTCTTCACGGATGTGGGTGTATTGATCGAGTAGACAATTGGTGGCCTTGGGATGGGCGGCTTGGCAATCGGTGCCCTTGAGGCCCATTTGCCAGGCGTCCACATAATGCGAGTCCAAATTGCGATGAGGTCTGAAACAGGGAATTTTCAGACGATTCAATTGATTATAAATACTTTTAAGGAATGGAAGATGTTGAATGATGACTGAGCATAGAACATTATATATTGTAAAGTAGTAGTAGGATAGTGTATTATTTTGATGTAGAACATACACTATCCTACTACTAAGGATGAGGTATATTCCAAATAATTATTAAGACTTTCGGTTATTTTGTTAATAAGCGATGTTTCTTCTTACCTCAACCATCGATGCAATAACTCTGCATACAATCCCTGATGTACATGAATTTGTGCATTTTCACATATGGCCTTTAGCAGGCATTCTCGGCCACTCATATTGCGTCGATCCATTAGATTTTCCGCGAATTCATAGAGGAAAAGCTGAGCCTCATCCGTTTGTTCTTCGGTGGATATGGGTGCCGAAGTGGGGGCAACATCACTGTTCAAGTTACGTCTATCCCATTTGTCCCACCAGAAGATTGGTTCGCCTGGCAGGGGATATTGATATTGTAAATTGTAGGTGGTTACCAACTGACGCCAGGGTTTCTTATCCAACAAATCCACCGGATAAGTAATGCCACAAACGAGCTGCAAAAAATCGCTGATGATGAAGTCTAGGCAATATCAGAACAAAATTGGCTTTTGAATTTACCTTCACTGTTCCAGAGTTTGTGAATAATATAAAACGTTTTTTGCGGCGATGCTCCCGCCAATCTGTCAAATTGACCTCCGTGGTGGAGGACGTCAATGAATCGAATGCAATCACAACAATTGCCGGAATTGTTGTGTACAACAAACAAAAGACACTGGAAATAAAGAACAAAATATAAAAAATATGTCGAGCATTAAATATAAGTGAAATACTGAGATTACATACTAAACATTGAATATAGTTTATGAATGTTATAGAATTCTAAATCAGAAAATGATCGTTCAATAGGAATATTGAACAAAATTTATACTAAAATTCCCATTTTCGTCGAAGGTACCTTTAATACTTGCACTATAATTTTCGTTAACTAAGTCTGATCAGGCCCTGATATATGTTAAATAAATGTTAATTATGATGGCTAAAAATGTTATGAACATGACTTTCACATAGAAACAGAGGGTTGAAACTGTAGCCAAAAATTGGGATTGAATTGATTTCGCCATACGTAAATATGACACGTACTACAAAAAGGGTTCATTTACAAAAATACGTCATTTAAATTAAAAACATGATTCTTTGAAATTGTCTTACATCTACAAAAAAAGGCAAACAACTTCTATACTTATCCATAGATTTCTGTTTGTCTGTTATCTTCGTCAGAATGCTAGCTATTAAAAAATAAAACATTTTTTTAATTTTTATGAATTTTCCAGCATTTCTTTTTTTTAAGATTTGTTCTCAATTTGTTGGCGAATGTTCCTATAACACAGTTTCCACGTAAAAAGAGACATTCCCACCATAACTATCTTTAATTTAATATATCGGGTGATTTTCAATAGGTTTTTTTTTCGGCAGATCACTCATTACTCATATCAAACGGATTTGTCATTTTTGTGCACTATCGTTCGACAAGTCATCATGGAAAGACTCACACCAAAACAGCGTTTCCAAATTGTTCAGCTGTATTACGAAAAACAGCGGTCTGTGAGAAAGAAGAGCGTGGAGAATAGATTCGTCGTAGTTCTCACCAGCTTGGCTTGTCGTATTCGACAACTTGACGTATTTTAGGTAAGGATCTCGGCCTTAAAGCGTAAAAAATTCAATTGGTGCAAGAATTGAAGCCAGGCGACTTCAATTTGCGTGTTATTTTTCAGTGAATTGGCTCTCCAGTCGTTATGCTCGAATGAGTCACCCAAAATTGGGCCTTACGAATGGACCACATCAGAGGTAGTCGTGGTCAACATTTGCCTGATATGTTTTTCAAACAGTAAATGCCATAAATTGTTCTTTTAACCAATAATAAAAATTTTATATTTAATACATTCGAATTACAGCTATTTGATCAAGTAATTTCTTCCGACAAGGAACTTCTTATTTTGATAATGGAGGAAGAGAACCACACTCAACCATACACACATTTGACCATATACGCATTTCATTATCCTGTGTAGAGACAAATCATCAGCGATCCTTCTGTATGGAGTGCTTGCATTAATATGATATTATCAGTTGTTTATATACAGCTGATATAGAACACAACACTCTTCAAAATTATATATTTTCAATATATATTTAGTTTTATTTTTTTATTGTCAAAAAAGAATAATTTTTGGAATACAATTAATTTTATAAATCCACAAGGAAATATATTTCAAACGCACCTTCGCGCGTCAAAATATCTTAACTATGTCAGAAGTTATAGAATTTAGAAAACAGTAGCCTTAAACGCTCACGTCAAAGTTAGAAAAAAATCGGGGGACGAAGGATCCAACATATATTGTAGTCTCAAATGTTAAAGGTATCTTCGACAAAAATTGCATTTTAGTAAAAAGATAAAAAACATTCATCAAATAAGAAAATATTTTTTCTCTGCCACTAAATTTTTATGTGGTGCTGGTTGGCTCATTGTTTCAAGCAACGAGGCCGTATAGGGTTTCTTTTACACGAACTTTTGGAATTTTGGAAAAAATATACATATTATTTCCCGGTGTATGTATGGGGGCTATATCTAAATCTGAACCGATCTAGCCCGCTTTAGCCACAGGTGTTTCTAGTTAGATTATAAAATGTTGTGCCAAATTTAAAGAAAACCGAGCACAATATGTGGCTTTTAAAGCGGCAAAAGTCAAATCGGGAGCGACATTTGTATGGGGGCTATATCTAAATCTGAACCGATCTTACCCAATTTCTGCATAGGTGTTCTACTTACATTATAAGATGTTGTGCCAAATTTAAAGAAAATCGGGTACAATATTTGGCATTTAAAGCGGAAAAAGTCAAATCGGGAGCGACATTTATATGGGGGCTATATCTAAATCTGAACCGACCTTACCCAATTTCAGCATAGGTGTTTCTTGTTGGATTATAAGATGTTGTGCCAAATTTAAAGAAAATCGAGTACAATATGTGGTTTCTAGAGCGGAAAATGTCAAATCGGGAGCGACATTTGTATGGGAGCTATATCTCAATCTGAACCGATTTGACCTATATTCACCATGGGTGTTTCTAGTGGAAATATAAGATGTTTTACTAAATCTGAAGACAATCTGACACAATATGTGGTTGCTAGAGCGGAAAAAGTCAAATCGGGAGCGAAATTTGTATGGGAGCTATATATAAATCTGAATCTGACCTATATTCACCATGGGTGTTTCTAGTAGAAGTATCTGAAGACAATCTGATACAATATGTGGTTTCTGGAGCGGAAAAAATCAAATCGGGAGCGAAATTTGTATGGGGGCTATATATAAATCTGAACCGATCTGACACATTTTTATCACAGGTGTTTCTAGTTAAAATATAAGATGTTTTGCCAATTTTAAAGAAAAGCTGTTGTAATATGTGGTATCTAGAGTGAAAAGAGTCAAATCGGGAGTGAAATTCGTATGGGGGCTATATCTAAATCTGAACCGATTTTCTTCAAATTAAATAGCGTTCGTCCTTGTCCCGAAAAACTTCATTGTGCAAAGTTTCATTTAGTTATGTCTACAATTGCGACCTGTATCGTGATTACAAGAATAGATGGACAGACGGACGGACATTGCTAAATCGATTCGAAAAGTGATTCTAAGTCGATCGGTATAATTAACAACGGGTCTATCTCGTTTCCTTTTGGGTGTTACAAACAAATGCACAAAGACATAATACTCTCGTGGAGTGTTTAAAAAGAATAGATATACAGATATTGACTTTTTGGACAATGGATCAGGTCATGCCTTCTGTCTGACCACTTTCTGATGCAACTAAGGATTTTTTAATTGTCTAACAGATTTTAGCAACTGAGTTCGAATACGATGATAAACGATAAAAGAACAAATATGTATATACATTTTTAAACCTTTACTAGTTTAATAACACTGTGCAACATTTTTGAAGTCATTTCAAAATAACCATATACGGACACCGCTACATGATAAAAGACCAAAAAAAAGACCCGTGTTTTTTTCCCCCCAAAGTCATGCACTTTTTTTTATGGGCCCCCAGAGATTTGAGGCCTCGGTGTAATTTTTGGAAAAAAGTGATCATATTCTCAGGCTCATATCTTGCAAACCGTTCGGAATTTTGATTTACTCTCTGAGGCAAAGTTCTAGCTCTTGTCATAAAGAACAAAAATTGTGAACATATAAAATATGGTTATTTTGAAATGACTTCAAAAATGTTGCACAGTGAAAGGAAAAAAATCTAATTTTTGGGAAATTTTTCAATTTTGCGGCTACCTAAGCGCTGCCTAAACGGTGTTAAGAATAATTCCTAGGAAGTTCATATGTTCTAGAAAGTTGTTTATTGAGATCTTAGGTACATTTTTGTAGTTGATTGTTTCCCTGAATTTTCAACGGTTTGCTACCTATGGACCTGAACAGGGGAAAAAAGGTTAAAAAAAATCGAATTTTTTTAAGTTTTTTGCGATTTTGACCTTGAAGATGAAGTTTTTTTAATTTTTGTTCTTTATGACAAGAGCTAGACTTTGCCTCAGAGAGTAAATCAAAATTCCAAACGGTTTGCAAGATATGAGCCTGAGAATATGATCACTTTTTTCCAAAAATTACACCGAGGCCTCAAATCTCTGGGGGCCCATAAAAAAAAAAGTGCATGACTTTGGGGGGAAAAAAAACACGGGTCTTTTTTTTGGTCTTTTATCATGTAGCGGTGTCCGTATATGGTTATTTTTTTTCGTGTTGCACTGTGTAATTTATGGAATATATTTTGAAAAAGTCTTTAAAACACCAAAATCTCCATTAGCCCATTTCGCTCCGAGATTACTAGTTTTTCTTTTTTTAAAAAAACCATAATTAGAACCCATGAATCAAAAAATGTTTCCTATTTATCGTTTTATCAGAAAAGCCAGTTCGAAAGTAAAGTTAACACATATGTGAACTCACGCATGTGTTTTATGTTGTAGGAAACAATTGTATATAATGGCAATAATTCCTCATGATTAATTATTCTTAATAATTAATTTAAAAAGTGAGTAAAAATATAAGTTGCAGAAATTTACCGCAAGTATCGAGAGGGGGTCACGGGAGTTTTTTATTTGCTGAAAGATGAGACTTAACATTCATACCAAATTTTATCTAAAATTCCACCTTTTTCATATATAAATAATCAATCTTATTGTTTGCAGAAAATTAAAAAAAAAATAAATCAGTAACTTTCTATAAGAATTAAGAACTGCATGCTATTTATAGAAGAAAAAATAATACGATTCGTTAAATAGCACGATCTCCGTGACCGTTCAATCACGAGAAATGACGCATTCACCAAATTTGTTCCTCAATAAGATTGGAGAGATGTATGGCATGTGCCACCGTTCTGCTTGAAAAACATGTCTTCAGTCAAAATTTGGAATTTGTTCAGAAATTTTACAAGAAATAACACTATTCCTCGGAATACCAGCAACAAAATCTAATAGTTTTAATTTTATTCATCATAATAGATTAATTTAATAGCTAATTTTTCTGATATTTAAAATCATGATGGGATATACTGCTTTTTCAGCTCATATATTTTTAATCCAGAAGATACCGAAGAAAATAGTAGCTTGGTTGGCGTAAAAAAGGAAAAAAACCAACTTATTTAAAACTAGGAATTAATTCCCGATTTTTTTTGTTTTAAAAAATTGCACAACAGTTGTTCTAATAGAGATCTGGAAAAAATTAGGTTTCTTTAAGTTCTTAGTTTAATTTTGCTTTCAACAAAGTCCCTCAATCCTCTGTAGCAGATCTAGCTGTCAAGTTTCACACAGTCTGGCATCTATAACTGTAGTTTAATAGTAGCTAGACTTGCTGAAGATGAGAAAACTTTTCGTGCTAAACATTTTAGTCATTTTATTTAAAAATTTCTTTTACTCGTTTCGGAAAATTATTTCATACGAATATTTTCCAGATTTGAATAAAAATATATTCTCTTTTATACCATGAAAATAGAATAAATTATCGTTTTTATTTTTTGCAATATTCTCATAATCACTTTTAGTTTTGAGTATCATAGTTTTTTTTTCATTTTCAAATTCTCCACACTAATTATGTTTTTATTAAAATTAAATTCACATACATTATTTTCATTTCCGCCAAATAAATATTTCACTTTCGTTGAAATTCCACAACTATTTACGATGCAACTCTTGACGATTACGAGACACCCGTAACAATCCGCTTTTTTATGGCTCTCCAATAAAGACTGACAGACAACTCAATCAACTTTTTCCACAAAACCAAGCCCCAAATGATTTCTTTTCACCGGTGCGTAGCTTGCTTACGCACCTTACTCATGGCTCACGTGCTTTGGTCAGTAAAAATCGTTTATTTTCGATTAACATCAATTTAAGCGAAATATTAAGAAGTACTAAATAAACATCAATGAACCCTAAAAATTGATTTTAAGCTACGATTTACGGGAATACATGTGTCTGTGGGATGTACATATGACGATAGTTTTAAAAAAGGTTAAAACTGGTGTTTGGTGAAGAAATCGCTCATGAAATTGCCATTCCTGTAATAGCAAGTATATGACCAAAATTACATTTAGTTCTCAAAATTGTCTCTTCTACTTCAAAACAGACAAACATCAATATTAATTAATTTTGAATTTAATTTTTTTTTCAACAGCTACAACATTTTCTCTTCGATGCCATGTTACCTTTGGGTGAGTTAGTAATGGTTTTTAACACAAGTTTACATTCAATTTGTCGAAGGACTGTGTATAACATTTTCTGATGTAGTTTGGCGCAGAGTTACAAGCCGAACCATAATTATCGGCGGCGGCGGCGCTGTTCAAAATGGGTCGGCGGCGGCGGCTTTCGGCTTATTTGCCGGCTCGTTCTGTTATTCGATTACCCCTATATATTTGACAATTTTTGGAAAACGGAAGGAACAACTTACTTTTATTTTTTGCCAAGTAGTTCAATATTCGTTAATATTAGCCAATGTTCCAATAATTTAATATTGTTATTAGGGTATCCAATTATTCGGACTTTTATGTTATTTGAAAACAAAAAATTTCCAATTAATCGAATGATGAAGTCGAGAGTTATTCGATTAACCGAACAATTGTCCACTTAAATAAAATATAATTAATAATAGTTATATAGACAAGACAGGCCAGTTTACGGGTAGTTCCACTATATATTGAACGTTTATTACGTATCTGATTTTATTTAAAAATTGTAATATCAAATTCGAAATTCATTAGAAGTTGGCAAAAATCTTAATATGTTATCAAAATAAAGAACCTTCCCTTAAATGAGCACAATATCAGAAGTTATCCATTGATAATATGGATCATATGATTTATAACTGACTTTATTATCGCGGTGTTAACCTAAAATTTTCTATAAATTTACTATTCTATGAAATTACTATTCTTTAAATTTTAAATAATTCCGAAGCTATTGGCCAGTTTTTGCTATTTTTAAATGATGTCGGATAAATCGTTATTTTAATATCTGTGGAGCATACAAATCAAAATCGAAAAAATTGTGGTTTTATATTTGGTGTTTCATAGTTTTTTACCCAAATGGAGTAAACTGGCTATTCAAAATCAATTTATCATACAAAGCATACGACGATTTCATTAGTTTTTTAAGTCAAAATCGATTATTTGGGACAATTTATTCGAATTATTCGTTATTCGAAAATCATGATTTTTTATTATTCGAACAAATATTTGACCAAAATATTCGATTAATCGCGGTTGGACACCCTAATTGTTATCCCATACAATATTTTTTGGGAGTGGGAATCCATTCCCAAAATTTATAATATGGATGAATTTAATAAATATTTTTGTAATTACAGCTTTTCATGTGAGGCTTGAGTATTATAATCCTTCCAAAGTAAAGGGTGTTTTTTATTGAGGTATGGAACTTCGAATTGAAATAAAACACAAGAAAATCGTTTTAATGTCCATCAATTTGGCTTTATTGGAAGGATAAGTTTATGCCATTAACGTTTAAATATGATTCCGCGGCTGGCTTGAATAAAGCCAATTCTACAGGTCCAATTTTCAACCACTTTTTTTGATGGACAAAGCTCCAATTGCTGTGCACGGTGGCGAATCGATTCATTCGGGTCCTCTTCAACACTTTGCTCTACAGCGGCAATTGTTTCTTCGGTGCGCACTGTTCGACGTCTCTGCGGATGCGTATTATCACATAGAGTAAACGTAGTGCGAAAACGATCCATGGTTAACCGAATTAATTGCTCTGATGGACGATTATGTCGACCATAAAATGGACGGAGCTTGCGGTGAACTTCGCGAACTGAACCGAAATAAATTTGCACGATTTGCAAGCGTTGTTCTTTTGTCAACCTGTTCATGATGAAATGGCAAACCAAACTAAATATTAATCACTTGACAGCTGACAAAATGGCCGCCAGTTAAAAAAGTGATGCCAACTTAAAGTTCTATACCCCAAAAAAAAACACCCTTTATAATAATACTCTACCTACTTTGACACACTAAAGAAGCACAATAGAGGAGCTGTTGTTCATTATTATTTATAGGAACATATGGCCACACGTACTGGAATTGACTTATATAAATGCGACTTTCAAATCAAAATACAATCATTCAATTTTCTATAGCCGTCATCATATAGTGGGATACCAAATTCAAAGAAAGATCAATATATTTCACAGCAGTAGGTTGTCTAAGTCGACATTTATATTTTCTTTTGTAATTTTAAGTGGGTTGTCTGTTTTGCTAGTAAGATTTGACTGAGTTAGAACTCCGTCAAATCTCGGCGGCGTGGTTGAAGTCGATATGAGTCGATGAAATCGGCGGCGCGTTGAAGTCGATTTGAGCCGATGAAAACGGCGGCGGCGCGGCTCGTGCGGAAACATGCGGCGGCGGCGGCTTGTCGGCTTAAAATCGGTCGGCTTGTATCTCTGGTTTGGCGTACGGCTGTCCGATGCATTATTTCTCGATCAATTATTTCTTAATCGAGATATAGTCAAAATAGTGAAACTAACTCCGACGAAACATGGAAGTTTAAAAGAACCCCGTAAAAAGGCGTTAAGTTCGGCCGCGTCGATCTTTATATACCCTCCACCATGGATTGCATTCCACAGAGGCTGTCGATTATCGTAGAAGTGCAGTAATATTACAGGAAAATATAATGTTTTTAATATAGCCAAACCAACACAAATATAAATATTGAAAACAAAAATTTATAAATATATACAATATTTTTATTATTTCACACCACACTTATAAGGCAAGGCTACCAATACGTTTATTCTATATAAAGGGTCCGCCAAATAATTATTTTTTGAAAATGCTATAAAAAACTACAGAATATTTTCTCAAATTTCTTTTTTTATTTGAAAGTACAATCCTTCCGGTTAATAATGGAAAATAATTTCATTCAAATGGCTGCTTCGGGCACCCCACAAATAATAGTCCAACGGTAGTTGAAAAAAACGTTAGATGGCGGACCCTTTATATATATCGAAATAATACTTCAAATCATTTCAAATATTAAATATTCAACAGCGTTAAATACCATAAATATTGGTAAATAGTGGGTGCTACAGTTGGTTGTATTTCCATTCTATTTTAATTCCAAAAGTACAAATTTTGAAAATCCATTATCTCACGTACACAGTGCAAAATAACCTAACTTCAAGATTCAAACAATTTTTTTCCTAAAAGTAAAAAGTACGAATTTGGTCAAATCTTTTTATTTTGCGTGTCTATGCAGTCAGAGGAATGGATACACCGAATTCCATGATTCTAGCTGGTTGGTACCATTTGTATCCCCTTTTTCCCTTTTCGCCCCTTTAAGAGTACGACTTTATAAAATCTCTTCACGATTCAAACAATTTTTGTCGTAAAAGTAAAAAGTACGAATTTGGAAAAATCTTTTTATTTTGCGTGTCTATGCAGTCAGAGGAATGTGTACAACGAAGTCCATGATTCTAGCTGCGGCCATTTGGTTGGTACCATTTGTATCCCCTTTTTCTCTTTTCGCCCCTTTAAGAGTACGACTTTATAAAATCTCTTTATTTTACGTGTCTACGCAATTAGAGTGATGTATACACCGAATTTCATCATTCTAGCTGTAGTCGTTTAGTTGGTACTATTTTTATCCCTCTGTTCCCATTGTATCCCTTGAAAGCACGAATTTGAAAAAAAACTTTTACTTTTCGTGTCTACGCAGTCAGAGGAATGTATACTCCGAATGTCATGACTCTAGCTGCGGTCATTTGGTTGGTACTATTTTTATCCCCTTTTTTTCATGTTAACCCCAAAAAGTACGAATTTCGAAAAATCTATTTATTTTACGTGTCTACGCAATCAGAGGAATGTATACACCGAATTTCATTATTCTAGGTGCAGCCGTTTGTATGGTACCATTTGAATCCCTCTATTCCCATTTTACCCCCTAAAAGTACGAATTTGGGAAAAATACTTTCCAATTATGTATCTGCTCAATTAGAGGTGTGTACATACCGAATTGTGTGTTTCTAGCTGTTGCCGTTTAATATGTTCCATTTTTATCCCTTTTTGCCCCATTTCATCCCCTACGAATAAGAATCACTTTATGGTGTACGTTTTTCTTATAGGGGGGAATGCACATACCCAATATCAAGTAAGTAAAGGGTGATTTTTTAAAAGCTATAGGAAAGTTTTTCAAAAAAAAAACACATAAAATTCAGAAAAATGCATGAAATCTTCATTTGAATCGATAGTACGGTCCATATAATTTAATGTTTGAAGATTATTTCATGCAAATGTTGACCTTGACTGCGCCTCAAATGGTCCAACCGCTTAGTCCAATTTTGGCATTTCCATGTTTTTGAGTAACATAGGCCTAATTGCTGCGAACGGCGACGAATCGATAATTGATGGTCATCATTAACACTGGCCGATACAGCTGCGATATTTTCTTCAGTTCGCACTCCACGTAAGCGTGTTGGTGGTTTAATGTCCAACAATGTAAATTTGGTGCGAAATTTAGTCACAATAGCTCGAATAGCCGCTTCAGTGGGTCGATTAACTGACCATAAAATGGAAGCGCGCGATGAACTTTCTTAACAGAGCACGGATTTTGATAATAAAATTCAATAATTTTCAAGCGTTGTTCGTCTGTAAGACGATTCATGGTTAAATTATAGACCAAACTGAAGATGTTTGACAGTGAAACAAAACACGAAACGTGTGTCAGCTGTTTAAACCAGTGTTGCCAAAAAGATAATAGCTAAAAAATCACCCTTTACAAGCAGACATATTGATAAAATATGCTCTAAAATATTAGGGGTTATTATGGGTATTTTTAGTCCTTGTGAAGGAAAAAATTTTCCCTTTGGATCGATTTTGCCCAGTTGCAATCCCAACCGATCTACGACTATAAGACGCATTTATGGAAAATTTGGACGTCCTATGTCATTTCGTTTATATGCTAGTGTGCTTTCAACAGACGGACGGGCGGGGATGGCTAGATCTTCTTAGAATTTTATGACGATCAAGAATATATATACTTTACAGGGTCTCAGGTCGATATTTCAAGGTGTTACAAACGGAATGACAAAGTTAGTATACCCCCATTAATAGTATAAAAAAATAAGAAATACAATTTTTATTTTCGGCACACACTAACAAATTATTTTGTAAACTAGTGTCATGTATCAAAGTGCAATGCCTCCTCTTCTCATCATCATGGCGGCGCGACACTGTGTTGTGTGTTGTCTGTGAATAAAAACAAATAAATAAAGAAATTTTGCGAAAATCGCCAATGCATTTAAAACAAATCATCAATGACGATGATGATGATGATCATCATCATCGTCAACAGCGATGACAGCAATTGAAAAACTTACAAACAAGTTGCGCACTCAGTTACTGTTTCGCTGTGAATTCGAAAGCATTCAATAACGCGTCATCATTTTAAAAATATTCTTACATTTATTTCGAAAACTTAGGCAAAATTGTAAAGACAAATCAAATAATTTACTGGTTACCGCCAATGATTATTTATCGCATAGATAATTTGTATATTTTGTGTTTTTTTTTAATTATAATACATACTCAGGTGAATAAAAATAAATATAAAAACATCACAAAGTTCAGATAATATAATTATTGAACAAAAACCCAAGTGTAGAAAAGCTTTCGGGAGCTTAGTAAAAAAAACTAAGTAGAAATTTGAGGGGATTTTTCTCTTGTAGAATTTTCTAATTTAAATTGCAAAAAATCGTATTTTAAATTCAAAATATGTTTATCTTCCTTTAAATAATGGATGTTCTTATTTTGCTCATGGTGTTGAAATGTATATGGCATGTAGTAGTTCAAAGCTTTTTTTCTTAATTATTTTTTAAAATATCTAAATTTCCGCAATTAATAAGATAGATAAGTGCGAGAAACGTCATTGTCCGTCATACTAACCTAAACTTGTGCCTTAGTGCAATGAGTAGCAGCAGCGAACTCACACTTCAACCACTGCAATAATAATTTAATTTAATTATTTAATACCTACAATAAATTGAATGAGTAGCCACTTGAAGAACTTTGTGATAAGATAATTGAAAGGCAAAACAAAATCAAAATAATCGTAAATATTGAAATGTGAACGATAACAGTAAACTTTTTGCTTCCACTGTATGAAAAGAGACGTACTCCAAAGTATCTTTTCATACATATTTTTTTGTTTTGATTTAAATACATAGTATGTAATGTCAATAATAGTGTGATAATAGTTGCAAAGAAATTATAATGACATTGTTATTATTTACTCCCCCTATTGTAGTTGGACTTTGGGGCTATTGGAATTTGAACTTGCCCGAATTTTTTACAAACTCACTCACTTTCCAGTAGAAAATAAGAGAAGTACTTCGAAATGAAGTACTTTTTATGCACTTCCCAATAAGCGAATTGCCGTTTAACCCATAAATGCATGAGGTTTACGTTTTCTATAATTATTTGGAATAAAATGCTAGCTCAGGATTTACTGTCATTAGCTAAGACAAAACTCATTTCCGCACGAATAACACTATGCAACAAAAACACTAAAAACAAAAAACGAAAAATTTATAAATATTTTATAAAATTAAAAAATTTTATAAATATTTTATTTTTTTAATTTTTTACAAAAATTAAAATTTTCGTCGTCGGCACCTTAAATATTTGTACTCTCATTTTGGATATATCGGTCCGATTGCACCCGCTTATATCTACAATTAAAGGCAATTATGGCATCTACAAATGTTTCCAATTACACTTTCACATATAAACATTGGTTTAGGAACAGTCTTCAAAATTTTGAGAAAAAGATATTTTTTTTTTTTCGAAAAAAAATTTATTATTTTCTGACACGAAAAAATTATAAAAATAGAATAAAAGTCGGAAACGTTATTTTGTCTTATGTTTTAATAGCTAACATTCTAACGCAAAAACAGAGCTTATATGTTTTTTAACTTATGTTTAAATAGCGCGAAAAGTTCCTTTACAAATTAAATAAAAGAATATTTTTATTTTATTTTAACCGGTTGTTATCGGACTTATACAGGGTGACGCAAAATGAGCTATATGGTTTAAATGGTTTATACATTTTTTTATACCCTCCACCTCCAGGATGTGGGTATACTAACTTTGTCATTCCGCTTGTAACACCTTGAAATATCGACCTGAGACCCTATGAAGTATATATATTCTTGATCGTCATAAAATTCTAAGACGTCCGTCCGTCTGTTGAAAGCACGCTAGCATCTAAACGAAATGTGCTAGAACGTTCAAATTTTCCATAAATGCGTCTTATAGTGGTAGATCGGTTGGGATTGAAACGGGGCGAAATCGGCCCAAAGGGAAAAAATTTTCCCTCACAAGGACTAAAAATACCCATAATAATCCCTAATATTTTAGCGTTTTTAAGCATGTTTTTTGAATATGTCTGTTTATATTTGCTTGATATTTGGTATAAGCATTCCCCTTATAGCAAAAACGTGCACCATAAAGTGATTCTTATTTGTAGGGGGTGAAATGGGACAAAAAAGGGATAAAAATGGTACATGTTAAACGACAACAGCTAGAAACACGGAATCCAGTGTGTACATTCCTCTTATTGAGTAGATACATAATATAAAAGTATTTTTTTCCAAATTCGTACTTATAAGGGGTAAAATGGGAATAGAGGGATAAAAATGGTACCAACCAAACGGCTGCACCTAGAATAATGAAATACGGTGTATACATTCCTCTGATTGCATAGACACGTAAAAGACACGGATTTTTCAAAATTCGTACTTTTTGGGGTTAAAATTAAAAAAAGGGGGAAAAAATAGTACCAATCAAATGACCGCAGCTAGAGTCATGAAATTTGGAGTATACATTCCTCTGACTATGTAGACACGGAAAATAAACGGATTTTTCGAAATTGGTACTTTTTGAGGTCAAAATGGAAAAAGGGGATAAAATAGTACCAACCAAATGACCGCAGCTAGAGTCATGAAATTCGGATTATACATTCCCTTGACTACGTAGACATGAAAAATAGGAGGTTTTTATTCAAATTCGTACTTTCATGGGATACAATGGGTACGGAGGGATAAAAATAGTACCAACCAAACGGCTACACCTGGAATAATGAAATTCGGTGTATACATTCCTCTAATTGCGTAGACACTTAAAATAAACAGATTTTTCGAAATTCGTACTTTTTGGGGTTAAAATGAAAAAAGGGGATAAAAATAGTACCAATCAAATGACCGCAGCTAGAGTCATGAAATTCGGAGTATACATTCCTCTGACTGCGTAGACACGGAAAATAGACTAATTTTTCGAAATTCGTACTTTCAAGGGATAGAATGAAGAAATTCTAATTGCATAGAAACGTCAAGGGGGTAAAAATGGTACCAACCAAATGGGCGCAGCTGGAATCATGAAATTCGGTGTATACATTTCTCTGACTGCATAGACACACAAAATACAATTTTTTTCCAAATTGGTTGAATCATGAAGTTAGGTTATTTTGCACTATGTACGTCTGATAATGGATTTTCAAAATTTGTTCTTTTGGAATTAAAATAGAATGGAAATACAACTAACTGTAGCACCCACTATCACCAATATTTATGGTATGTAAGCTTTTTGAATATAAGAATATTTATTTTTTGATTTGAAATAATTAAAATATTATATTTATTTATAAAATTATTTTTTCAATATTTGTATTTGTTTTGGTTTGGCTATATTAAAAAATTTATATTTTCCTGTAACTTTACTGCACTTCTACGAAAACCGACAACCTCTGTGGAATGCAATCCATGGTGGAGGGTATATAAAGTTCGGCCCGGCCGAACTTAACTCCGTTTTTACTTGTTATTAATGCGATTATTATATATAGCCCAAATCCTGCAGTTTTGCTTGTTGACATACCCATTTAATAGGAAACGGGCTTAATCGCTCATGACCAAATTGTGAATATTGTGAATTGTGACTGTTGGCTTGAAAAATAAAATTCAATTATTTTTGTACGTTGTTCGATCGTGTAAGGATTCATAATTAATTCCCCAAGTCTCCTTCACAAAATGCTGGAAAAAAGAAAGAATAATAATTAAAAAAAGTCATAAAGAATTCAAACCATATAGCTCATTCTGCGCCACTCTGTATTTCAACCTTCGCCGAAAATTGGAATTTTAGTGAAAACTTTAAAAAAATACAATTAAAATGTTTAATATCGTTTTCGATTTTAGAAAATGTTATACATAACCCTTCGACAACATTTTTGTTTCATAGTGTAATTGGTATTATGATTTTTGTTTTCAAAATTAATCGCCACTTTTGAAAATACGTGCAAAAATTGCATTCCGCCGTTTTGGTGGCTTATTAAGAGCTAAAGGGTGATTTTTTAAGAGCTTGATAACTTTTTTTTTTAAAAAAACGCATAAAATTTGCAAAATCTCATCGGTTCTTTATTTGAAACGTTAGATTGGTCCATGACATTTACTTTTTGAAGATAATTTCATTTAAATGTTGACCGCGGCTGCGTCTTAGGTGGTCCATTCGGAAAGTCCAATTTTGGGCAACTTTTTCGAGCATTTCGGCCGGAATAGCCCGAATTTCTTCGGAAATGTTGTCTTCCAAAGCTGGAATAGTTGCTGGCTTATTTCTGTAGACTTTAGACTTGACGTAGCCCCACAAAAAATAGTCTAAAGGCGTCAAATCGCATGATCTTGGTGGCCAACTTACCGGTCCATTTCTTGAGATGAATTGTTCTCCGAAGTTTTCCCTCAAAATGGCCATAGAATCGCGAGCTGTGTGGCATGTAGCGCCATCTTGTTGAAACCACATGTCAACCAAGTTCAGTTCTTCCATTTTGGGCAAAAAAAAGTTGGATATCATCTCACGGTAGCGCTCACCATTCACAGTTACGTTACGATTCGCATCATCTTTGAAGAAGTACGGTCCAATGATGCCACCAGCCCATAAACCGCACCAAACTGTGACTTTTTCTGGATGCATTGGTAGCTCTTGCAATGCTTCTGGCTGATATTCACTCCAAAATCGACAATTCTGCCTATTTACGTACCCATTGAGCCAAAAATGAGCTTCGTCGCTGAACACAATTTCTTTCTTTCTGAACTTTCTTAACAGAGCACGCATTTTGATAATAAAATTCAATGATTTGCAAGCGTTGCTCGTTAGTAAGTCTATTCATGATGAAATGTCAAAGCATACTGAGCATCTTTCTCTTTGACACCATGTCTGAAATCCCACGTGATCTGTCAAATACTAATGCATGAAAATCCTAACCTCAAAAAAATCACTCTTTATTACACGTTACAAGCACACTGAAGCAATATTTGAATGAACTGAAATTTTAAAGTATTCGGTTTTAGCTTGAATAGTATATGATTAAAGAAAGATGTGGGGATTTGATGATGGTAAAGAGGACAACAAATATGAATTGGGGACAGGGGATTTTTGTGGCGATTGGGGTGTGAAAATTAATGGAGTTTGTCTTACACGTATCTACTCTATCTTCTTTCATAAAAAAATATATATAATAGAAAATGTATGGAGAAGGGCCACCTTAAAGGTTGCAGATAGAGGATATGTATGTTCCGAGGAAATATTGGGGCTGAAAAAATAGGGTTCCTCATACATTTGGCTCCATTAGGCCCTCCTTGGGGCAGTCAGAGCGGTGGGAGCAAATTTTATATTTTTTTGTATGGGAGCCCCATTAAGGAGAGGGAAAAGGTGATAGGCATGTTTGAAATAAATGTTGGGGAGGGAAATTAATGGAGGTCGGTCTTACATTTAAGATTGGAGGTGAAGTGTTCAGAGAAAATGCCGGGGTTGAAAAATATTGGGGGGCGGCCATTCATTTGACTCCACTGTCCTCCTTGGGCCAGTAAGAGCGGTGGGAGCAAATTTTATAAAAATTTAGTTTTTGTATGGGAACCCCCCGTTAATGAGTGGGGATATAGGGTGTGTTCGAAAATTGCACTAGAATTCGTACGTTTGTATAAAAATATAACATATTTCATTGAAACTATTAATTTTTGTTGAAAAGTGTCTATTTGTAAAAAATTGCCAAAGCACCTATGAACGGTGTTGGCCAGTATGGCAATATTTTCAGAGTACTCGAATTTTGTTAAAGTTAATAATTTTTGTAAAATTTAAATACTCACACAACATTAAACAGAAATCACATACGAATATTGAAAAATATAAAATAAAATTCACGAACAAATTTGAGCAAAATTAATGAATTTTAAATACCTTTCTATCAATTGGTTTTTCCGACTGGATTCAATGAAAACATGATGTTATGAATGGTTTGATGAAGAAAAAAAAATCAAAAAAACGCCTAATTTTGTACAAAGATTAGAAAAATTGCGAAATTCAGTGTGAATCATAAATATGAGTGAAATAATAGAATCTAAAGAAATTCCGAAAAATCATAATTTGGTACCAAAAAAAATTCGGAATTTAAAAAAAAATCCGTGAGTGAAATCAACATTCAGCTAATTTTTTGCGGAAACCAAGAAAAAGCATAAAAATGAAAAAATAATTTTGTACAGAGAAAAAAATTAGAAAATGAAAAAAATCCATGAGGAGATCAGTATGTCCATATTCGGTCAATATTTTTTCGGCAATCAAGAAAAAGTCGAAAATTTTGGAAAAATCTTTAAAATACTGGACTATTTTAGTTTTATTCGAAATAAGAAAAAATAATTCAATGAAAACATATAGCTCTCTATAAAATTTTTTGAAAATATATTTTCATAGTTGCTGAAAAATCATGAAAAGCATAGCTGAAAAATAAAAAAGTTCATAAATTCGCTCTCATTTTGGGCAAATTGTAGCATATCGTCAGAAAATTGTAAATGCAAGCTAAAATATTTTATTTATTTTAAAAATAATACTAATGTTTTGATTGTTTAAAATAATATTCTCTTTTTCATAAATTTGTT
This sequence comes from Polietes domitor, assembly GCA_947397865.1. Taxonomy (NCBI): domain Eukaryota; kingdom Metazoa; phylum Arthropoda; class Insecta; order Diptera; family Muscidae; genus Polietes; species Polietes domitor. The sequence goes on from OX377622.1 coordinate 127,983,038, forward strand.
GTGGTCCTGATGTTGGTGAGGGAAAATTAATTGGGGTCGGTCTTACATTTAATCCCTCTGGGGACGACTACGAAGCAGTTTTGTAACTTTTTGTGTATTTTTACCCCTTTTCCCTCACCAACACCCCGACTTTTTTGGCTCATGAATTTTTTTTCGAACCGAAAATTCGTGCACTATTATTTACGACATACGATGATCAAAATATTCCCAGGTTATTGACCAATCAATCATTCATTCATAATCAATCATTCAAATCAAATTGTTTTGGTCGAATTCTTTAAAATAAAACAACTTTTTAAAATGGGGATTTTCATTACTAATTTGGGCACAAAAATTGTCAAAATGTTCCATGATTGTGAAAGAATCAACACAACATTAAAACATTGTTTTGGTCGAATACTTTGAAATAAAACAACTTTTGGTATTTTTAATAACAATTTTGGGGACAAGGAAAGAATACATCTGCCAGCCTGGAATACGTAGAAAATTTTCGAGAAGTGATCGGCCTTCAATTCAGCCTTCATGATGCTCATTTTCATCTTGGTGGCTATGTCAATAAGCAAAATTGCCGCATATGGGGTTCAATGAACCCACACGTGACTGTTGAGAAGCAAATGCATCCACAACGCGACACTGTTTGATCGGATGAGGTACTGCCGAGCCAGTCGTGGTAGTTACATATATATATGAATGATATTGTGTTCCATTATTAAACGACAAAGTTCCACCTTTCCCATAAAACCAGATGTTGAAAAGTCGCTGCGAAGCCACTTGAAAAGACTTTTGACATGGTCGAAATCATGATTGTGGTAGTCTGCAGCCAAGTAATAAATGTCACCATGCCATTTGTAAATAAATTTGCATTCCAATAAATATAGAAGCAAAATGGTCTTGAGCCAGGACAATATCCCAGTTCAAATCAAATATTGATTACAGACCAAAAAATGCAAACGAAAAAACTAAAATAAAACCAGAAATTTGAAAAAATAATCAAAAATAATGATGATCTATGGACCGACTTAGAAATACAAATTCTCAATTTCAATTGGATTTTGCTCCATTTGAAGAAGAAATTCCCAATTTCGATTGGAATTTTCTCAATTGTAAATTCCAATTCTCAATTTCTACTGGACTTTTTCCAAATTCAAATGGAAATTTTTTCATTTCATTTGGAATTTTCTCAAAATGAAATGGAAATTCTCCAATTGGTGTTCCTTTTCAATTGGAAAAAATTGATAATCAAGTTCAAATTATGTCCTAATTTCATAAATCTAAGTTAATTTGCCCTACATATACCCTACACCACAGTATATAATATCTTTGTGCATTTGTTTGTAACTCCCAAAAGGAAACGAGTTAGACCCATCGTTTATTATACAGATCGGCTTAGAATCACTTTCGGAGTCGATTTAGCAATGTCCGTCTGTCCATCTATTGTTTTAATCAAATTACAGGTTGCAATTATAGTCCGATCATAACAAAAATTGGCACAAGCAATTTTTGTGGATCATGGACGAACGCTATTTAATTTGAAGCAAATCGGTTCAGATTTAGATATAGCTCCCATACAAATGTTGCTCCCGATTTGGCTTTTTCCGCTCCAGAAAGCACATATAGTGCTCAATTTTCTTTAAATTTGACACAACATCTTATAGTCCAACAAGAAACACATATGTTGAATGTGTGTAATATCGGTTCAGATTTAGATATAGCCCCCATACAAATGTTGGTTTATAATCCAACTATAAACACCTATGTTGAAAGTGTGTAATATCGGTTCAGATTTAGATATAGCCCCCATACAAATGTTGGTTTATAATCCAACTATAAACACCCATGTTGAAAGTGTGTAATATCGGTTCAGATTTAGATATAGCCCCATACAAATGTTGGTTTACAATCCAACTATAAACATCTATGTTGAAAGTGTGTAATATCGGTTCAGATTTAGATATAGCCCCCATACAAATGTTGGTTTATAATCCAACTATAAACACCTATGTTGAAAGTGTGTAATATCGGTTCAGATTTAGATATATCCCCCATACAAATGTCGCTCCCTATTTGACCTTTTTCGCTCTAGAAACCACATATTTTACCCGATTTTCTTCAAATTTGGTTCAACACCTATGGTGAAAGTCGGTAAGATCGCTTTAGATTTAGATATAGTGCCAATATAAATGTTGCTCCCAAATTTTTAACCGATTTGGGATAGAAAGTGGAGGGTATCATAAAATGATTTTTGCTCTCTGAGAATATTAGCCATTTTAAAATACTTTCTATTTCTATCATATTTATTTTCAACGCCCGGGGTTTTTTACAGCTCTTATCAGCGACGTTATACCACATCACAAGTGTAAGCATAATATCAGCAGAAAACATGATTATCATAAATCAAAAACTAGGAGTCAATCTTATCTGAGAATCTAAACAGACAGACAGACAGACAACCAGGCCCGGAAAATGATCACAATGTTTGCGAAATTTTAAAAACAATAAACAAATTCAAAAGACTAAACAATAAATTGCATATATTTGTTTTTATCTAATCACACAGCGAAGCAAGTACCATTACGGATCGATCCAAAGAGCTGGACACGCCGCGCGGCCGATAACAGCAGAGTTCGTCCGTCCATCCGTCCACACAACACGAGTAGTCTTCGGAGACGAGAGACAGGTGATAACTGAAAATCACATCGCAAATCATTCGCTTAATATTTGCGTAAATTTTCGGGACTCCGCCACAGTATAAAAAGGCCATCCCCACTGTCGTTCATATTCAGTAAGACATTTGTGACAAAATGTTTTTGACCAAATTAAATCTAAGCATTGTGCTGCTGCTGGCCATTTCTAGCCATTTGGCTAGTGGACAATTCAATCCGAACTATGCCTCCGGTCGCAGTGTCATAGTGCATTTGTTCGAATGGAAATGGGATGACATCGCGGCGGAATGTGAGAATTTCCTGGGACCCAAGGGTTATGCTGGTGTTCAGGTGAGTTTTCAATAGAATATCTGAGATTCCACTCGCAGTGTTAATTCTCTTCTGCCTTTTAGGTCTCTCCCGTCAACGAGAATGTCGTTGTCTCCGGCCGTCCCTGGTGGGAACGTTATCAACCCGTTTCTTATGTTCTGACCACCCGTTCCGGCAACGAAGCCCAATTCTCCAGCATGGTCAGGCGTTGCAATGCTGTCGGTGTCCGCATCTATGTCGACATTGTCTTCAATCACATGGCTGCCAGTCATTCATCGGTTGTGGGCACAGCCGGTTCTACAGCTGATCCCAATGCCAAGAGTTTCCCTGCCGTTCCCTTCTCGGCCTCGGACTTCAACCCAACCTGCAGCATCAATAATTACAATGATGTGAATCAAGTGCGCAATTGTGAATTGGTCGGTTTGAAGGATTTGAATCAGGGCAACTCTTGGGTGCAGGACCGCATTGTTGACTTCATGAACAAGTTGATCTCCATTGGTGTTGCCGGTTTCCGTGTGGATGCTGCCAAGCATATGTGGCCAGCCCACTTGAAGGTGGGTATTTGTTGCTCTCAGTTTTTTCTCTTGGTTTCAGAAACTAGACAGGAGATGAGGCCTTCTCAGAAATCTACCAATATATAAAGATCAATCAATCCATATCTCTCCATACGTAAATATACGGAATGATACGGGGTTACCAGGGAGCTAAACGCATCCTTCGGTTCCGGCACTCGGCATCTCCTTCTTATAACACTCTCCATTCTCTTATACATCTCCTATAGAGATTCGATACTTCACCATTTCTCTCTCTTCTCGTTTGTTACTTTTGCTCGCCTGATGATTTTAATCTCTCGTGCCTTGTGACTTTCTCAGAAGTCTCTCTCGTGCGGTTTCAGAATTTAACCAGAAGATGAGTTCATCTTTGAAATCTACCAATATCTAAATACCAATCTCTCCCCATATGAAAATAAACGGAATGATATGGAGATATCAGGGAAGTAAACGCTACCTTCGGTTCCGACAAGCGACTATTACATCTCCATCTCATATCACTCTCCATTCTCTTATACTTCTCCCATAGAGATTCGATACTTCACTATTTCCCTCTCTTATCTTTTCTTTGTCTTTGACCGTCTGAAGGTTCTCATATCACTCTCTTATACTTCTTCCAAAGAGATTCGATACTTCATTATTTTTCTCTCTTCTCTTTTGTTACCTTCGTCCGCCTGAAGGATTTATTCTCTCGTGCCTTGAACTATCTTCATCTGCCAGAGCAGCGCCCATCAGTAGAGGCTTTCTCAGAAGTCTTACTCGCGCGGGATTTTTTCGATCTCTCCAACATTACCTTTTCCCTTTCCTCTCAGAGATTACTCTCTCCATAAGTAAATAAACTGAATGATATTGAGATATTACCGAGGTAAACGCTACATTCGGTTCCGGCACGCGACTAATACATCTCTGCTTATATCACTCTCCATTTTCCTCTACTTCTCCCATACAGATTCGATACTTCATTATTTCTCTCTATTCTCTTTCGTTACCTTCGTTCGCCTGAAGGTTTTCATAGGCTTCCTCAGAAGTCTCTCTCGTGCTGAGTTTTGTCCTTCCTCACAGAGATTACTCGCTTCCTTCGCCTTCTGTTTATCTCTCTCAAAACAATGAGACCATTTCTGTTTTTTTATTTAATTTAACTTAATTTACATTTCCTTTCTCTCTCTCTCCCCCCTTAGGTTATCTACAATCGTTTGAACAATCTGAATACCGCCCAAGGTTTCGCCTCCAACAGCCGTCCCTTCCTCTTCCAAGAGGTCATCGATATGGGCGGTGAAGCTGTCTCCAAATATGAATACACCGACTTGGGCGCCGTCACCGAATTCCGTTTCTCCGACTCGATTGGCAAAGTTTTCCGCGGCAAGGATCAGCTGCGCTGGTTGGTTAACTGGGGCACCCAATGGGGTTTCATGGCATCCGATCGCTCCCTGGTCTTCGTCGACAACCATGACAATCAACGTGGTCACGGTGCCGGCGGTGCTGATGTGCTCAACTACAAGACCTCCAGACAATACAAGATGGCCAACGCCTTCATGTTGGCTCATCCGTTCGGTGTGGCCCGTGTCATGTCCTCGTTCGCCTTCGATGATACCGATGCCGGTCCACCAACCACCGACGGTAAGACAATTCGTTCGCCCATCTTCAATGCCGACAACTCGTGCAGCGGTGGTTGGATTTGTGAACATCGTTGGCGCCAAATCTACAACATGGTTGGCTTCAAGAATGTCGCTGGTACCGCAGCTCTGCAAAATTGGTGGGACAATGGCAGCAATCAAATCTCTTTCTCACGTGGCAATAAGGCTTTCATTGCCTTCAACGGTGATTCGTATGACTTGAACACGTCGATGCAAACTGGTTTGCCTTCGGGCACTTATTGTGATGTCATTTCGGGCTCAAAGTCGGGTTCCAGCTGCACGGGTAAATCGATTGTGGTAGGATCTGATGGTCGTGCCACCATTACCATTGGCACCAAGGAAGAAGATGGCGTTTTGGCTATTCATGCTGGCTCGAAATTGTAAATTGTCTATTGTTTTGTTTTTCGAAAAAAAAAAAGAATAATTGTAGACTTTAATAAACCTTAACCAGTATTATTTACAAAATAAGATAAACCTTGACGAGTATATTATTTAAAAAATTAAAAGTCCAAAAGGTCGTTCCAATCCAGTGCCACTTGCGGTTGATCATTTCAATCTGTATGGGGTTTTGATTGGTTCTACACCAGAGCTGTGTGTTAGATGTTCGAGTTTCGAGCCAATATATTCTTGTTGGTTCTTCTTAAATGGATCACGAGGAAAAATCTGGCAGCACCAATAAGCCAACAACATTCTTGTTATCCGAGTAAATTACAAATACTAGGCCTGTTCGAATGGGCTTACTAGCTTAAAAGTAAGAGACTTGATAAGGTGGCAACATTTTTATCCATAAGATTTATTTAAAAAATTAAGAAATAAAAATCTGGCTCCACTTTGCTCGGTAACTAAGAGATTAGTTAGCTACTTTCTTGCTAAACGAGTAAATTCCATACAAATATTAAGCTAGTAAGCCCAATCGAATAGACCTCTTAAGCTAATCAGCCCTATCGAACAGGCCTATTATTTCTTTTTGGAAATAACAGCCATAATTCGTCTTGTTGTGGACAGATTTTCATAGTCTACTTTTAGGCGTTTATTTAAAATATGAAAAGTAAGTCAACAACGACTATCTGATAGCCTCCAGATTCCAAGCAGAAGACACTAACTAGTACATGCGGGAATATCGGAACACATGCAGAGTAGCGAAGATAGATATGAAGAGATCGGGCTACCTTATCTCACTTGAAAGATTTTGTAAATTGACTACAGTCTGGATAGTGCACGACTTCGATTTCGTTATGCTAGAACCCCTAATTTTGTGAGGTTAGGAAAAAATGCAAATGGTGGTGTGAAGATAAGTGGGTGCTCTACGGGGTCAAAGGTGTGGAAATGAGGTAAAAATACACAAAAAGCCCAACAACTTCCCCGGAGTCGCCCTCATCAAAGTTAAATGTAAGACCGACCCCCCTTAATATTCCCAACTCGAAAATTTTTCGAACACACATACCCTCTATCTCCACTCCTTAACACATTGAGTGCCACGTCGTACGTTTCCGTACAATACCTAACCCGTCGTGGGGTGCCACGTCGTACGTTTCCGGGATTGTTTTTACTTATAGCTCAAAAAATGTTTGCCTCCTGGGAAGGTTTGCGTCAAAACCGCTTGGCACTCAATGTGTCAAGAGGCCTCCCACACAAAAATTAAATTTTTATAAAATTTGCTCCCACCGCTCTAATTGCCCCAAGGAGACCTCTAGTATAGATGACCAACCCCCAATATTTTTTCAGCCCCTGCATTTTCTCAGAACAAATCTACCCTCTATCTTCAATCCTTAGAGTGGCCTCTATACATTTTTTTTATTTTTATAGCCCAACATTTTTTCCGAACACACCTATCACCACTCTTTAATGAGGCTCCCTTAAACAAAATTAATTTTTATAAAATTTGCTTCCATCGTTCTTACGGACCCTAGTGGAATCAAATGTGTGTGACCAACTCCCAATATTTTCTCGGAACATACTCACCCTCTATATTCAACCCTTAATGTGGTCCCCAAACGATTCTTTTATTTTGTATATTTTTCTATGAAAGAAAGGCCCAAAACAGACCCCCGGTCACCCGTATAGGGGAGACACGCGAGGCAGAAACCATTAGTTTTCCCTCCCTAACATTTTTTCCGAACACACTTACCCCCTACTTCCCTACTTCTTAAGGGGGCACCCACACAAAAATTAAAATTTTATAAAATTTTCTCCCACCGCTCTAACTGCACCAATGAGACACCTAGGGGAGTCAAATATATGACTAACTCCCAATATTTTTTCAGGCCCAATTTTTTCAGAACAAACCTACCCTCTATCTTCAACCCTTAAGGTGGCCCAATACGATTTTTTTGTTTGTTTTGTATATTTTTTATGACAGCAAGGCCCAAAACTGCCCCGGTGTCGCCCCTAGCCAGGTTAAATGTAAAACAAACCCCTATCCCTACTCCTTGATGGGACTGCCATACAAAGTGTAATTTTTATAAAATTTGCTCCCACCGCTCTAACTGCCCCAATGACACACCTAGGGGAGTCAAATATATGACCAACTCCCAATATTTTTTCATGCCCAATTTTTTTTCAGATCAAACCTACCCTCTATCTTCAACCCATAAGGTGGCCCCATACGATTTTTTGTTTGTTTTGTATATTTTTTATGACAGCAAGGCCCAAAACTGCCCCGAAGTCGCCCCTAGCCACGTTAAATGTAAAACTAACCCAATTAGTTTTCCCTCCCTAACATTTTTCCGAACACACTTACCCCCTATTCCTACTCCTTGATGGGACTGCCATACAAAGTGTAATTTTCATAAAATTTGCTCCCATCGCTCTAACTGCCCCAAAGAGTTACCTAGAGAAGTCAAATCTATGACCAACCCCAATATTTTTTCAGCCCCTGCATTTTCTCTGAACAAACCTACCCTCTATATTCAACCATTAAGCAGGTCACCATACGATTTTTTTATATTTTTTTTATGAAAAGAAGGTCAAACTGCCCCGGAGTCGCGCCCAGAGGGGTTAAATGTAAGACATACCCCATTAATTTTCTCTCCCCAACATTTCTTACGAACATATATACCCTCTATCCCAACTCCTTAAGGGCACTCAAACACAAAAATTATTTTTTTTTTATAAAATTTACTCCCACCGTTCTAAGTGCCCCAAGGAGGTCCCTAATATTTTCCAGCAGCAATATTTTCTCAGAACAAACCTGCCCTCTATCTTCAACCTATCTTGCATTTTTATGAAGGAAAGGCCCAAAACTGTGCCGCAATAACCTCTAGAGGGTACACATGTTAGACCGACCCCCATTAATTTTCCCTCCCATCATTTTCCTCAACCATACCTGTCCCCTATCCCCACTGCTTAATGGTGCTCCCATACGAAAACTATTTTTTATAAAATTTGCTTCCACCGCTCTAACTTAAGGCCCCTATTGACTGCTCGCTTAAATCTGAAAAATGTCTTCTGACTTTATGTTAGCTGTCCCATTTCCTGTCCGGTATGTTTGTGCAATTATTTTTGTTTCGGGCATGTATGGAATACACAAACACTTCCATTTCCCTGACAACCTGTGTTATTTAAATAAATTCCAAGTTTCGGTCAACTAAGAAGTCTCTTTAAGCGCTGGAATTTTTAAGCAACGCTGACTAAACCTAGCAACCCCCTCAAAACAAATATCCTGGCAATACTCACTATAGAAATTTCAAACAAACTTCAAACATTTCAACTACAATTCAACAAACGTTCCTTATGTGTATTCACAACACTTGGAAGCGAAGAACGTGCTATATATTTTCTATAACAATTTTAAGAAAATTCGCGATAAACGAGAAATTCATTTTCTATAAAATCGGCGAGTTTATTTAAAAATTTTGTGAAAAAGGAAACGGAAACACTCACTTTAGGCAAAATGCTGCGTATACCTGGTATGCCCTTTCTACCGGGCACAACATTTAGGGATGTAAGTAACTATTCCTTTGAACCACAGCTCTCTTTTGTCATATATTTTCTTTATTTTTCCCCAGATCACCAAGTCCAAATACCCCAAGGCACAAACCCTTTTGAATTTCAAGGGTATAAGCATGTTAAATGACCGCAAACCTCCCGGTCTTGTGGATCCCAATGGCATGATTGTCGATCCCAATTGTCCACCCGCTCAAATACCCTCCACCTATCCACCCAAGACCGGACCAAAACTACCACCCTGGTTGGCCTACGATAAGCAGGTCTTATGTTTCCATGCCTATTTCAAAGAAACTCTGCAGGAAGTCTACCATGCGCCCTATCAAGTGCGCAAGGTGAAAATCTTTTATTACCTGGAAGATGGAACCATGCAAATTGTGGAACCGAAGGTTTTAAATTCCGGCATACCACAGGGATGTATGGTCCATCGTCAGCGTATACCAAAGCCGCCACCATGTCAAACGGAATTCATCTCGATATTGGATTTGAATGTCAACACCACTGTGCAGATATTCGATCGTGTCTTTCACATAACAAGTTGTGATAAATTCACACGGCATTTTCTCAATAAATCCGGCATTCCGGTGCAAGATCCCATTGATGAACCGGTGTAAGTGCTGGCGTTGGCATAAATATAATTTGAAATTATTAGAATTTGATTTTCTTTTTAGAGATCCCACAACGGAAATGCGCAAAAGATCGGGTTTGAAGCTGACCAATCCCATACCCAAGAAACATTCGTTTGCTCAATTTTTGGAATTCGATAGAATGGTTTTGAAATTCCAAGGCTACTGGGATGATCGTTCGGAATTTGGTGATGTGCGGAAATTGGAAGTTTGCTACTATCTGTCCGATGATACTATCGATATTAAGGAACACTTTCCCAGGAACTCGGGCAGAGAGGGTCCCAGCACTTTCCTCAAGAGGTGTAAATTGCCCAGGGTAAAGTATCGTCAGTATTATAAGGGTGTTCAACTTGGGCTGAATTAGGAAGACACAAGATAGTATTTTTTTTTCTGAAAACCTATGTAAAATGGTACCTTTTCTGTTTCATCCGAACTTAAAAGATGCAATTATATTACAAGGATTTATATAGATGCCAGACAAAGTTATAATTTCTATAAAATATAAATATTCGGAATAGAGACTAATAGTCGGTTTCCAAATGACTAATTCCTGAGAGACGAACGAATCGTCAAAGTAAAAGTGGATAGAAAGAGGATTTGTAAAAGTCATGGGATTTCATTCTTTTGGAAATAGGTTCCCTTTGAACTTTTCTGTCGTATGAAGAATTAAATCCTGCGTCTTCTTGAAATCTCTCTTAATGGAGTCAGGAAATGTTACAAACTGCCACTCCGTTTGAAAGAATATAAAAACAGAATCCTCTTCAAAAAAGGACAATGAATAATTGAAATTGAAGATAGCTCAACAAGCTGCACTCTCTCCTCAATACTTTACAATATTGAAGTATACTAAATGGACGACCTTTTCCTAATTTTGGCAAAGTCGAACTTATGTCGATGACAAGTGTAAAATTTCAATGGGAAATCGAGTAGATCGATTTCGCCGTCAATGTGAAAAGGTCGTATTTAGTCCGCGGGTTATACCTCAATATTGAAAAGTATTGGGGAGAGAACTCAGCTTGTAGGGCTATTTTCAATTTCAATTCTCCCTTGTCCCTTTTTTGAAGAGCATTTTAAATTTGAAAACTATGTAGCCTATGCAAGGATATGTTCAGGATTTGGAATATTTACCCTTTCTTCTCCTCCTACTAATCCTCCAGGAATTCTCTGGCCTGCCGCTGCCCGGAGAACAGACACCACAGAGCCTGCTCAACGTGTTGGGCACAAATATGCGCAATGTTCGCTATGTCATGGATCCTTTGGATGTGGGGCGCAAGGAAATGGTTTACTACAAGGATAGGGATCTACAAATCGGAACAGTTCTCAACGTCTATGGCCGAGCTGTGGTCTTGACCGAATGCGATGACTTCACTAAAAATTATTATCGTAAAAAGGTATGTTGCACAAATAAATAAATTACTAAGATAAGCAAACATTTCTCCTCCCTCCCTTCTCAGTATGGCATCGAAGATTTCTCTTGCGCTCCGGTGCCCTCACGTTCGGACGACTGCACGCCCTCGACACGACAACGAGAACGCGCTTTGCCGCCCTACAACGGCTGGGGCTCCTATGAAGATTCCGAGGGCAATTGCTTGTCGGTGGAACCGAAAGCTCCACAAGCCGATTTCAAGAAATTCATACAATTAGATCGTTATATTTTGCGCTTCGGTGCAAAACTTTTGTCCACCATCAAGGAGAATTGTGAGCGAATGTTTATCATCTCCTATTTTCTATCCGATGATACGGTGCAGATTTTCGAGGTGGCTGCCAGAAATTCAGGTTTTCTGGGCGGAGAGTTTCTGAAACGAACACGTATACCATTGCCCGGGCAACAGAAATTCATATCGCGCAGACCCCAGTACTATCAGCCATATAATTTCTATATTGGAGCGACGATAAACTTAAAGGATCACATTTTCCATGTGGTCTCGGCCGATGAATATACACTGATTTACATGGAACATCATCCGCAAGAGGTAGCAGGAAATTCAAATGACTTATATTCATATTTTTATCTTTTCATTTTCTCTTTCTCAGTTCCCTCTGGCCGACATCCAGTCCATTATGAACAAGATACGCGAAACTCTGCGCAACAGCTACAAGGACTTTGTGTGCAAATGTCTGCCCGATGGCGATGCCGATGCCAAGGAGGTGCATGCCATTGGCTATGAGACCCTGAAACAGGCCTTGGTCACGGCTCTGGGCGATAACATTACCAATCATGAAATTATCACCGTGTGCCGTTACTTCTCGGCTGAACAGGCCCCGCCCATGACCTGTAATCGTGAAACTGTAAGAGCTGCCGTACACCTTGAGCTAAAGAGAAGTCTCTGGAACGCCATAGATGAGCTGAAGGAGTACCTGTTCCACATAAATCCCCTGAGCAAACCATACCTGGCCGAGGTTAAGATTAGATCCGCCTTGAAGGGTTGCCGTTTGCCTTTCCCCCAGGAACTAATCGATGATATGATGAGGGTTTTGAATCAAAACGGCTGTGGGGAAATTGAGGTGTGCGACTTTTTGAATTTCCTCGATATGAATTGTGGCAAGGTGGCCGATATAACGCCCGTCAATATAGCCTTCGAGCTGTGCCCGAAAATACCCTTCTTGCACAAGGGACGTTTGGTGAATTTCCAATGTTTCCTTCGACATTTGGCTCTGGAGGAGGATTTGAAAAAGGAGTGAATTTTAATTGAAAATTGTATTTGTTTTGTTTTTTTTTAATAAATTCGTTTATTGTTTTCTTTTATAAAAAATCCTTATAAACATTTTGTATTAGAGTGAACTTTTAAAACAAGGGCAATTTAACTATTTTAAAACTTGGGAATGTTCTTCTTCTTCTTATGCACAATTAATTTATAGTGTATATACTCGTATTTATAAAACAAACAAAAAACCACAAATCAATCAATCACATTACAATAAACCATATATGATATTAAACTTAAAAACAAAAGCGATAATTAAGTTTGTGCGAAATACAAAAAAATAATCACTTTGATCTCCTCTCCTCACTTATGTTTTTTTTCTACTAAAATACACGCCTAGACTTTGCTAAAGACAATTTACAATTTTGATTCGGTGAGCCAATTGAACGATTGCGGTTTCCTGTCGGACGAGGGACTGATGGCCACATTAATAATGGTTGGTTTGTCGGTCAGCTTTTGGGATTCCTTGACGGCGGTCTGCAGTTCGGGTATGGTCTTGCAGAAGTAACCCTTCATGCCGAACATCTTCATCATCTCTTCATAGTGAACTTGCACACCCAAGGCGGAGGGAGGAGTTCTGAGCAAGGCCAAATAGAAAAGTAAATTAAATTATGAATTATTTATAGGTTAATAACAACTTACACTTGCGACAAATCACCAGCGCTGCGTATAGCGTCGAATGTCTCCTGATCGAAACCTCCATAGATGCCGTTGTTGTTGACAATAACAATTGTCACGGGCAAATTGTAACGCACCATTGTTTCAATTTCCATGCCCGAGAAACCGAAAGCGCTGTCGCCCTCCACGCACACAACACGTTTGCCGGGGAAACGATCGCGGCAGAATAGAGCGGCAGCAATAGCGAAACCTGGACCAACACCCATGGTACCGAAGGTGCCCGCATCCAAACGATGGCGTGGCAAAGTGTTCAACAGCATGGCACGGCCAATGTCCATGGTGTTGGCACCTTCGCTCACGATCACGGCATCACTGGGTATCAGCTCGCGCAAATGATGGAACACCGTGTAATAGTTCAAGGGAGTCGATGTGTTCATGGCCATTTGGTGGACTGATTCACGATTTTGGCGGCATTTGGTGGACAACACCTGCCACCATTCATTGTTGTTGGAGAAACGGAAATTGATGGCATTCATTTGCTCGAATATTTGTTCGGCGAATGGCTTGATGTCCGATTGTATGGCTACGGAAGCGGTAACGGAATTGTGCAATTCTTCGGGGCAAATATCGACCTAAAACCACAAAAACAACAACAATATTAGAAACATAACACAACAGAACGAGAAAACAAAAACTTACTTGAATAAACTTAACATCCTTGTCGTAACGTGGCGCGCGGCCAAAATGTAAAATCCAGTTCAAACGTGCTCCCAGCAACAGCACAACATCGGCTTTCTGCAAAGCCATGGTACGTGCCGAGGACACACACTGAGCTGCTGTATCCGAGACAACACCTTTGCCCATGGGCGTGGGCAAAAACGGCAAATTGGTGTTCTCGATAAAATGCCTCAAGATATTTTCCGAATGAGCATAAGCGGCACCCTTGCCCACAATAACCAGTGGACGCTTGGCGGAACGCAACAAGTTAACGGCCCTGATGACATCATCGTGCGATGGATAAACCAATGGAGCCACAGGATGAGCTAAAGTCTTGTAGATTTTCTCCTCTGGTGCTCGGGATTGCAACAAATTGCCGGGGAAGTCCAAGTAGGCAACACCGGGACGACCGTAGGTGCAGTAACGCACAGCCTTTTCGACATGCAAGGGAATGAGAGCAGCAGTGGGTGGGCGAGCGGCATACTTGCAATAGGGACGGGACAATTCAACTTGATTGCACTCTTGGAAACCGCCAATACCTTCGTGATCTTCATTAGTGGCGCCGGCAATAACAATCATAGGCCAGCAATTAACTTGAGCATTGGCCATGCCACCTGAAAGTAAGCAACAAATTGAATGATATAATAATGTGTGGAAGGGGAGTGAGGAAGGGGAGGATGGATTTATATTTGTAAATATTTATGAATCCGTAGCCTATAGAATATTTGAAACACAGCTGGCAAACGAGAAACAACTAAACCGCATCGACCTAAACCTGTGAAGAAAAAGTTAGATAATTTAGATTGAACAAAACTCTCAGTTTTCAAATATGAAGGTGAATATATTTCTTCTATTCACAGATTGAAGTATCATTACATAAATACAATGTTTTTATACCCTCCATTATAGAATGGAGTTTATATTAATTTTGTCATTCCACTCGAAATATTTCAAATATTCATATGCTGGGTCGTGGTAAAATTCTAAGACGATCTAGCCATGTCCATCTGACCGTCTAGAGGACTAGTTCCAATTTTCCACAGATGTGTCTATTGGGGCCTAGTTACAATTGTCCACAAATATCAATTGGTTGCAGATCGATTGAGATTGAAAATGTTTGAACTCGGACCTGAGGGGAAAATCTTTTCTGTACAAGATATGAACATACCCCCTAATATTTGGAGTATTTAAGCTCCTTTTCTAAAAATTTCTGTCTTACATTCACTAAAAATTTGGTACAAACATTCATTTCATTATTCGCGCCAAATACCTTTAGAGTTTGAATTAGAGCAAATGGGGATAAAAATGGTACTAGTGCAACAACAACAGCAACAACTAGAAGCATCAAATTTAAAAATATCTTTCTATAGTTCCGTAGACATATAAAATAAAGGAATTTTTGAAATTCGCACTTTTAGGGTCGAAAAGGGATAAAAATTTTACCAACTAAACGTCCGCTGCTATAATCATGAAATTCCTTGTATACGTTTCTATGACTGCGTATACACATAAAATAAAGATATCTTACGTAATTAGTACTTTTAGGGGGAAACGGGGCGAAAAGGGATAAAAATGGTACCAACCAAACTTCATTTGGAATCATGAAATTCAATGTATACATACTTCTGACTGTGTAGACGTGCAACATAAAGGACTTTTTGCATATTTCAACTTTTAGGAGGAATCGGGCCAAAAAGGGATAAAAATGGTACCAACCAAATGACAATAGATGGAATCATGAAATTGGATGTATATATTTCTCTGATTGTGTAGACGTCAACATAAAATAATTTTTCGAAATTCGAACTTTTGAGAGGTTAAAATAGGAAAAGGGAATAAAAATAGTACCAACCAAACGTCTGTAGCTGGAATCATGAAATTCGGTGTTTACTATCCTCTGACTATGTAGACGTCAACATAAAATAATTTTTCGAAATTTGTACTTTTAACGGGAAAATAAGGTGCAAAGGTATAAAAATGGTACCAACAATTGGCCCTGACTGCGTAGAAGCGCAGAACAAAAGGATTTTTCCAAATGTGTAGTATTACTATCAAAATGGAAAAAGGGGATAAAAATAGTACCAACCAAACTGCAGTAGTTGGAATCATGAAATTCGGTGTATACAATCCTCTGATTGTGTAAACGTGGAACATAAATTACTTTTTGCATATTTCAATTTTTAGGAGGAATCGGGCCAAAAAGGCATAAAAATGGTACCAACCAAATGACAGTAGATGGAATTATGAAATTGGATCTTTATGTACATAAAATAATTTTTCCAAAATTGTACTTATAGCGGGAAAACATGTTGAAAAGAGATAAAAATGGTACCAACAAAAAGGCCGCTGTCAGAATCATGAAATTCGTTGTATATTTTCCCCTAACTATGTAGAAGCGTAAAACCAAAAGATGTTTCCAAATTTGTAATTTTACTATCAAAATGGAAAAGGGGGATAAAAATGGTACAAACCTAACTGCAGTAGTTGGAATCATGAAATTCGTTGTATACGTTCTCCTGACTACGTAGAGGCGCAAAAACAAAAAGATTTTGTTCACATTCGTACTTTTAGGATCAAAATCGGAAAAGAGGATAAAAATAGTACCAACTGGAATACCAAGCTGGAATCATAAAATTCAGTAATTCTGATTGTGTAAACGGATGGAATTTCAAGTGGATACAATTGGTCGTGACCAGTTTACATCAGCGATGGCCAATAACCCCTAATATAGGGTGGGCCATTTCAATTTCAATTTGAACTACCGATTACTTTGACATTGAAAGGTAGAATAACATTCATTTTTATTTGTATTTTCAGGTTTATGTTTGGCATTTACAAAATGGGACGCTAATATTAAAAACTTGTAATATGACATGTGTACTCGGCAAGCGAGTTGTGCTTCTCGTTCGTTTGTGAGAATCATTTCCTTAAAGAGGCCGGGTTTAATGTTGAAAAGTCGCTGCGAAGCCACTTGACAAACCTTTGACAGGGTGGAAATCATGATAGTGGTAGTCTGCAGCTAAGTAATAAATGTCACCATATCATTTGTAAATAAATTTGCATTCTATTAAATATAGATGCATAATGGTCTTGAGCCAGGACAATATCCCAGTTCAAATCAAATTATTTAAAATTTTCAATATTTCATCAATGAAGAAGTAGTATCGCAATTTTAATAAAAATATCATAATTTGCCTATGTCGATAAGGTGGGGGCTATATAAGATCCGGCCCTTCTGAACATAACCAATAGTTATTTCTGTCAGTTTGTGTGGAGTTTGACTGCTATAACTGGTGGTTATCTATAACCAGAGATTGAAAATGGGGCTTTTCAAGCGATTTTTTTCCGCCTAAGTACAATTATTTGATAAATTTCTGACGTAATTTTCTATTAATTTGATTCAAAAATTTTCAAATTATAAGAAAAAATCTATTCTGCCTTAAGCAGGCCCTCTTAGTACTCACTTAGTATTTTAGTTGAATAATTTTTTGTTCTAAAAATGTTAAGATACGAAGTGTAATTATATTCTACTAAAACCTTAAGCGGTCTCTCTTAGTACCCACTTAGTATTTTAGCTGCATAATTTTTGTTCTAAAAATGTTAAGATAACGAAATGTAATTAGCTAGCTCTTTTCTGCATTTTTTTTAATTCTAAAAACTCAAACTTTTATCTACAACACGCCTACTATTTACTTTATTGTTATGCATGCATTAAATAAGAAATAACCCTAATGTTTTTCCAAAATGGGTCTTAAAGCGGTATCATAATTCATCACACATGTATTATCAAATATTACAATTAATGTAATGCAACACTTCTATCAAAAAATGTCTAATACTGAGAGAATATTAATACAGTAATACTATATACCCATTAGAACTAAAACAATGTTGTCATTCCAAAATGCGTGGTTTCACACCTCAATAAATCGAAAAACAACTTATTTTTGGATCACAATCTACGATGGTAGATTGGTAAGCCTCATAATTTACAACACCTTCGAAACGCCAAAGCTGAGTCCTATATTGTTTGCTTTAATCTTTCTACCCGGCAAAAACAAATACATACAAAATATTCGCCTGCTATCAGCCGAATTAATGAAATCTTATCGTATTCTAAAAACTACAAAGCATTCAACTAATGTAGTGTGAGTCCAAACGCCCAACCTACATAATCATTCAGCAACAAAAATATAACAAGTAAAACACTTCAGATTAAAGGCATTTAACAAAAACTTGAAACTATGAAAATAAATCGAAGAGATTAGATCTAGATGAATGATTTTAAGAAAGAAATTTAAGACTTACCTGTGACGTGCAATAAACCGGGACCGGAGACGACCAAACAGACTCCAGGTTTACCTGTCAGATAGCCAATGGCTTGAGCAGCATAACAAGCGGCCTATAGAGAGAGAAGACATTAGGTTTTATTTTTTTTTTAATTTTCATTATATATATATATTCATTCAATTCAATGCATTTTTTTTTAAGAAATCAATTCCGCTGTTATCTTTAAAATTCCCGTCCATAAAAATAGTCCATAGTCTATCTAAGAAATAATCAATAATAAACGATTAACATTTAATCGCCATCCCAGCGAAATTTTCAACAAATGATATAGCCAATTAGACACTCAAGCAGTGCTAAATCGAATCATTATAAACTATGGAAACGATTGCTCGTTGCCAGGCGAAGAGAATCATAACTAGTCTGTCCACTCCGGTCTCCGTTAGGATGTTTTAAATTAATTAATTTAAATATAATAAATAAATGATTTGCAATCGAAAGTATAGACTTGAAGATTAGTGAGAATTGTATAAAAAATGCATCTTTCTTAGATGCTGATTGGAATTATTTTTTCGAAATCGTTAATAGATCGAAAGTCAATACGATCGATTGCTTAATTTCAAAGTCTAATAAGTTAATTTTTTTCAGGAGAGGCGTTCAAAGCTTATTTTATATAAAGGTTAGTTTTATAAGTTAAAACATTTTTGATAGGCTTGCTTTCGAAACTCCAGATTTTGGCACAATTAAAGTTGAAGCAAGCAGAATTCAAAAATGTAATTTCCTTAAAAAAGAAAATGTTAAATCGAGTTAGTAACTATGTAGTCGATATGTAGTAAGGCTTAACTGATGTGTCTCAGGGGAGCTAGGAACAAAAATGTATCTATTTTGACTTCAATCAAAAATAGATTACTAAACAAGTACGGACAAAAACGGATTACAATTATGCAGAGAGCAATGTGATAAACTGACAACGAAATCAAATAGGGTATTGAAATAACGTATTGTCACCTGAAATTCAAAATGACACACATTAGTTTTCAAGAGAAGTAAAAAATATATGTAATTTGAATTGTGTTAATAAATTCTAATTAATTCGATCAAAAATCACTCAAGTATTGCATGAATTCTATAAAACGCAGGAGTCTATAATTCGTCGAGTGATATTTGATCGTTCGCCGTAGACTAACGAAACTAAGTTACAGAAACAGGGCCTTTATTTTTTAATGTAGAGACATATAATTTTCTGATATATTTATTTCAGTAATACGAAAATATAAAAAGTAGATCACCCTATCTAAAATATAAGAATGAAATAAATGTAAAATAAGAAAATACTTTGGGAATTCCACTAAAAATGAATTGTATGGTATATTTTGCTAATTACTCCTAATATGAAATTTTTTCTCGAAAATTTTGGGAAAGGGAATAAAATTTGTATGACTTTTTAATACTTTTTTGTATTTTTGGAAAAATATTTCAATAATTTTTTTTAGAGTTGGCAATTTCCATTTCCAAAATTTTTATATTGCTGTTATGAGATTATCTTATCATTGGAATTGAATATTGATCCATGTGTCAAAAAATAAAAGAAAAATTATTAAAAAGCAATACAGATTTGTTGGGAAATTAATTTCATAACAAAGGTAATTGTAATTGTAGCAGTCAAAATACAAAACTCTATTTGGGATTTTTTGTTGATACGGCTTTATTACATTTGAGGTGAAGGTATATTGCAACTAATCTTGTTAGATTTTGAATAAGTTTAGTTGAAACATATACCCTTTTTACAATAAAAAGGCAATATCTTTTTCGATTTCGAATGCCTTGATTAGCCCCCTGAAAACCCTATGAAATTTGATTATTAAGGGGTTCAATCTCTTTGGCAATCTCTATGAACTTTATTCATTTTTAATCTGACTAAAACTATATTCCATTCAAGGCGTATTTATACAGGGTATAGCACTAGAACAACAACAAATTCGGCAACAACAAAATACAAGCAATTTTTTGAAAGGTGGGCCATACTGCCAAAGCAAGATATATGGGATTTGAAAGTTTCGGTTACTATTGAATGAAAAAAATTTCAGTCAGCTGGGCTCCTGCTATCACCTTTATAAATACGCCTTGATTCCATTCTTAATCGTAGCCAATGTCAGTAAATAAACTAACAGGGGCTTGACAGAATCCGATTGTTGTCGGAATCGGAATTAAAATTGACGTCGGAATTAAAATTCCGACACCAATTAGATTCTTTGACTTTGTATTTGAGCATTTTGATTGTCAATTCACATTCATATAATCAGGGCCGTGCGTAGGATTTTGACATGGGGGATGGTTTTCAACTAATCTTACAAAAAGTAAAGGTTTAATTTCAGACAAATTATTTAAAAAGTATTTACAAATTCTTAATTTTATAGCTATAAAAGTCTAGAAAAATTGTAAACATATTTATTCGAAACCTCTCTGGGGGTGGATTCCACAACACCCCATGAACCTGCAACTATAAATTTGACAATCAAAATATTGAAATGAAAAAAATTTAATCAGCTGTTCGGCGACACTACATCTGTAATTGTGCCATGGACGCCCCTGAAGGTGTTTTTTTTTTCTTTGACAAATGAAAGCAAATTCGAACTTTAGGTCGGGGAAATTTTTAATTGAATTCTTTGAAATTTCTCCCATTTTTTTAATTTTTGAGCCCAATAGCAACTAAAAAGCAGAAAAAAAGAAATATCAATTCGTCAAAAAAACGATTTAGATCTGACATTTACATTTTCATAAACTTTTTCTAATTTCTTCTTCTAATCGCCGCAAGCTTGTTCTGTTCTTGAATTTTTGTCGTAGCACAACTTCGCTTGTTTATTGTCTTTGTTTGTAGTTATTTGCGTATCCCATTTTTTTCTCCAAAAGCAAAACCAAAACCACTTTTGGATGATTTTAGCTCTCTCTTGTAACGACGATTTTTTCAAACTGCATTTTTTGCGATTTCGTGATTCTAAATTTCGCATTTGTATTTAAAACAACTTTTTCAGTTTTCTTTCTTTTCTAACGAGCAAATGAGGAAGATGTTTGGTTTATAGAGAATCTATGCCAGTATTTACTCTTAAATGGCTTGTCTGTCAGCCTTGCATGGTCCCTGGACACTGCTCATACCCGGCTAATACCCGATTAGAGGTATTTTTTATATAGAAATTTAAATATATAAAAAATTAATTGAAAATAAAACCATCATCGAAAGGAATTGAATATAATGTTTAATTATTTATATACAAAACTGTATTTTTAGAGGCTATGCAAAATCGTTATAATTACGCGAAGGTGAAAGATATAGCCCAAATATTTAGGGAGCACTCATAAAACAAACCAAGCTTTGAGTTTAGGCTCGGACAACCGCAACTTATTCGCCAATAATCTGATTTTGCAGATTCCTTCCTGTAATCGTTATCTTCTTCATTAAAAAAAGTATCATAAGTCATGGCGTATTATACTGTCGAACTATATGAAAAAGATTTTCAATTGGAATTTTTTGTGATGATTCTTAAAACCTGACGGCATTAAATAAATGTATCGTTGGTCAGCTAAACCGAATAGAAAACAAGTTCCAGTTCATAATAATAGATAATAGTGACAATAACCAACACAAACTTACCTGTTCATTGCGCATACCAATGTACTTCATACCGGCCGCTTGGAAAGCCATCGACAATTCCACCACGGGAATACCAATAATGCCGAATACATATTCGACACCCTGTAAAGAAATGAAAAAAAAAACGAAATCTTATGTTAAATTTGTAATATTGTAAAACATTACCTACGAAGAATATAACGCTCGCAATATTTTTAAATTTATAACTTGACTACTATTGGGTATCCTATGGAGCGATGAAAAAGTTTATTTTGTTGGTTTAACTAATATAATAGTCTAATCAAAATCCAGTTTAACTCGATTTCTGATGTCACATTTGAAATTGAGTAATAGAGTAAATCCCGATTTCGCAATCAGTGCTAAGAAAGAAATACGGAAATGCTCTAAGGTCTTCGACCCGATTGCATGATACCCTGCACGAGACACACAATGTATGCTAAATACTAGAGAAAAATACCTGTTCTTGTATATATAGTTGGTCAAATTTAAAGTCAACTAAATGTGATCAAGGTCATTTGATAGGTAGAGTGGTAGTGCGGAAAAAATATATAGACAAATTCAATTGTCAGGTCATCATGTATGATATTTGAATTATAAGACTAGCACAGTGACAAGAAGTCTAGCCGGAAGGGGGTCTGTGTCAAAACATCCACAAACATAAATCGTTTCCAAAAAGAAATCCAGGCATTTGTTCGAAACATAGGCAAGATCGGTTAAAATTTGCAGATTTTATGAGGATAAAATTAAAAGAAAAATAAAATGTGAACCGATTTCCTAGAAATTTCATAACATACTCCCCTGTTCCAAAAAATAATCCGAGTAGAGATTTGAGTTTAGACGGACGTACAGATACATCGGTAAATATGATTCCGGGGCCGAAGGAAATCTAAATAATAAATCGGCATTGTAATTTCTTTGAAATTAAGTAACATACATCCTCCGAAAAATAACCCGTGTAGAGATTATTTACGTACATGCTTTGGATGGACAGCAAACGGACAGACATACCAATATACATTGGTAAATATGCTCAGTTACTGATTCCGGTGGCGTTAGGAACAATAAAAAAGTGTGGATTCAACAAGCTTATTTTTAGGCGTTACCCTGTTCCACATAAACTTGTAGGGTATGCAAATAGCAGGGGATTTATATTTTTTCACTATTTTATTACTGTACTTAGTGTTATCAATCGAAACCCATACTACACTGCTGAAATTTTATTGTACCAAAAAAAACATGCAGCAAACAACACACATAAACCTTTAAAACATTTTATCAGTTTCTTGTTTTTGTTATAGCCAAAACAAGTGGACTTTGTCTAGGAGTTAAGAGAGTTCTTGAAAAGGCAAAACGCGAACTCGCAATTACCCACAACAATTCACTATTATTGCCACTCACTTCTGACGGACGACGAATAATCACATAATTTGTTTTTGGAAATAATTAATTGTCTGATTGATTTTTTTCTTCTATATTAAACAATATAAACTTTGACATTTACCAACGACAACACCCCTCCTAATTATTTCCCCCTAACCCATATATATCACAGAGAAGTGGGGCCGCCCCAATTAACTCACCTGTTGTACCAAAGATTCGGCGATAATTTGGGGTACTTCGATATCAGACATTTCTGCTTCGTTGTTCCTTTGCGCAAGCTACTCCAAACAAATGGTGTTTTCAAATAATAAAAAATATTTTTCTTTGTTTCGAAAGAAAATGGCCAGAAGAAACACTCCGACAACACTCTGAAACA
Source organism: Polietes domitor (assembly GCA_947397865.1). NCBI lineage: Eukaryota > Metazoa > Arthropoda > Insecta > Diptera > Muscidae > Polietes > Polietes domitor. The sequence goes on from OX377622.1 coordinate 128,006,498, forward strand.
GCTAACAAGTGACAGCTGTTTTGTTTGGAGTAGTGATTGGTAAATCGATTTCGATTGTAGTTGATAATCGATTTTTGACGAACAAACAAAAATTTATTAGTCGATTTTACCGTTGGAACTAATCAAAAGCGCTACACGCAGAAAAAATGTGTAAAAATACCTAATTGAACTTTGTAAAACTTTTTTTATATAGATTTGACAGAAATCATACAAGAAAATGCTAAATTTCTCTCGTATATGTGTAAATTACACATGTTCTTCTTTTGTATAAATAACTAAGTTTACTTGGTAGGTGTTCCGTGCTTACGTATATTAAAATTTTCACCATGTTATTTTTCCAATTTAAAAATTTATAGCTTTTACACAAGTTTCTTTGTTAAAATTAATTAGTTAGAGGATAATTGTGTAAGTGTAAATATGTAAGTTGCCAATTTCATGAATTTTTAAGCAGATACTTGTAAAAATATACAACTGTGCGAACAACATTCTATTAAATTTTTCATCTTCAACAAGGTAAGTCGTATGTTGTACAAAATGTTTATAAATATATTATTTTTAAGCATTTCATACAGAAAAAGGCATAACAGGAATACCAAAAAGGGGCAAAGGACTTTAACCGAATAAATATTAAAGTAAGTGTGTGTTTTATGACTTTTTGAAAGTTTTCTCTTTAGATGCTGAGCAGACAGAAAGAGGCACAACAGGAATACCAAAAAAGGGGCAAAGGACTTTAGCCGAATAAATAATAAGGTATGTGTGTGTTTTATGACTTTTTGAAAGTTTTCTCTTTAGATGCTGAACAAGAAACTTCCAATAAGCAATATGGTCCAATTTGTATGTTTTTTTCTCACAAAAGTGACAAAATTATATCGCTTGTAACAACAGTCAGACGTTCGTGATCGTTCCATCTACAATTTTAAAAGAAACTATTGATCGGTGGGTTTGTACCTGCGTCTGTGACGTCTTTTTAATATTTGTTGGTATACTATTAATGGAATATTCTTTAAATCTCTGTTTTGATAAGCCTTCCTTTTTTAATGTAAGCCTTCAACACCTTTTAGTGAATATATTAAATAAATACGTTTTTGATTTATGTCATCAGCGTTTTTTTTTTTGGGAGGGAAATAGAATACTAATTAAATGATTTTTGTTCATTTATTTTATTCAATTTAGTAAAAAAAATCTTAAAACTTGCATAAATGGTAAACATTTCCAATTGCTTGGTTTTTTTATTGTGGCAATTAGTTGATTAGTGCATTTACATGTATTAAAAAAATGCAAATTATTTAAGAGAACAAAGTGCTTTGAAATATTGCCAAAACATACAAGGTAATTTTACACAAGTTTCATTGTAAAATTGGCAGTATTTTTTTGGTACCACATTACCCAAATGTTCTGTATGAGTTCTTTGGCAACTTTTTAAAGTTCTATTTCACCAAAAAAACGTAGGTAAATTGTACGTTTTTCGTGTATGATTTCTCACATTTTTTTCTTTACGACACCAGCTAACAAGTGACAGCTGTTTTGTTTGGAGTAGTGACCGATTTCGATTATAATTGATAATCGATTTTTGCCATTCAAAATGAACGGTAAAATTTAATATAGAAACAATTTTACCGTTGGACCTAATCAAAATGCGCTCCGTGTGTCAAATCAGGAGCGAATTTTATGTTCCCAGCTGTTGTCGTTTGATTTGTGCTATTTTTATATATTTTGTCTCATTTAACCCCCTAAGGTCCATTCTCTCATAGTCCGGTTATAATTTTTCGTAACGATATACTCCCGGTTACTACAATTTCATTTTCTCAATATCTATTTAATGGTTATACGAACGATAAGCGCTAACTGGCACTCGTCTCCCGGTTAGGCGTTTATCGAATCGAAAAACTCGAACAGCTGGTGGTGCTTTGCTGTGGCTGTAATGAAAAATATTTTTTTTTAAATTTCTTTTGATACATATATTTATATTGTAGTTGGCGACAATGTGAAAAAAAAATTCTATATTTTGAGCAAAAAATTAAATTTTTATTAACGTTTTTGTTATCGCAGCTTGTTATACCGGCTTAAAGAAAAACAGCTCTTATATATGGTATCCGAGGAATATTTGAAGGTGTTAGAAACGGATTTAAAAAATGAATATACCTAAGGTGGAGGGTATAGTAAAGTCCATCATATTTGTCTTAAATTTAGATATATTTAGATATGTTCCATTAATATTTGTAATTTTTTAATTTACAATAACGCGAAAAATGCTCAAAATTTAATAAAAAGCCATCGATTAATTGATTTGGACAGTCGAAATGAAAAAACGTTTCTCGGTTTGTTGAAATTTGATTTTCGATTACATCACAAGAGAATTTACAACTAAAATCACCAACTAATGTTCGGCTGCTTCGCAAAAGATGGCGGCAGTAAATACAAATTTATTGTCGAATCACTCAAGTACATGTCGATTCAACCAATCGTTTCTGTTTCAATCAAATTTTTGTAGAATAAGCATACACATAAATTTATTTGTGAGTACAAAGATATTGAAGTAAATAGTTATAAAAACTCATGTTCGACTACTTTGCACAAGATGGCGGTCTAATGTGGAAAGGTCAAAGACCTAAAAGAATAAACACTGAGTATGACGTGAGAAAAAATTTAATGTAGATGGCACAAAAGTCAGAGACACCCATTGCTTTATGCTAACACAACATGGTGACGTATAATAAGGCATTCACCTGCGAGTGATAGCATTGAATGAGATAAAACTCAATTCTGTCATTTGAATGTTTAAAGTAACGGCAATTGACAGTATAATTTATGAAGAATGGGTTAAATAAATAGATGTGTACACGATTAGCAAACGAGTTGTGGTGGCATCTATTTAAAGAAATCGAACAATATGTGACATTATTATTTGCCTTTAATTAGCACCAGCTACGAAAATGCCAAATTAATTAGCACAGCTTACATAAATTGGCAATACAAATCGGAACGGGTTCATACTGCGCAGTAAACGTTCAATAAACAAAACAAGAAATGCACAAAAACGTTTAACTAGGAATATACAATTAAAACAAAAAACCAGTTGATTACTTTACATTTTACATTTTACATTTATTTATTTATTTATTATTATATAGATAATACTAAAAATATTTTCACTAAATTATTTAATATACAGTACAGAGAATTATATATTATAGAATAGAGTTAGAACATCATTAATTAAATTAACTTACAAACGATAGAGGAAGAAAAGGCACACAGCGCTCAAAAGAATATCAAATGCAATTTTGAAATTTTCGCATAATCCATAAATTCGCGAACGAATCGTTGTTTTCGATTTGAACAATTTCACATTTAAACAAAAATACTATACTGTTTGGCAACATTTACAATTTTGTATTGACTATTTCCTCTTTGGAGGAGGTCGTATCAAGTTCATTCCACTTCTGGATTTTACCCGAACCGAATACCCAGAATACCAGGGCGGGAATAATGTAAACAGCAGCACCGATAAGGAAGACATAGTGCCATTGGTCGATGGTGTTCTGAAAAGGGAAAGATGAAATTGTTAAAATTATAAAATAGAAAAATTAGATAAAAAATATATACTTTTTCAATAATTGCAATTTTAAGGAATTATCACTGGGGATTGTTAAGCAAATGGCTAAGTCGTAGCCTCAAAATAGTTGAGGCTCCTGTGAGAGCGGCCACGTAAACCAACCATATATCCATACTAAAGGACCGTTCAAACAGACGCGATATGCCGTCTCACATATTCAAATAAAAACATACGGGACGACGCCATTGTCACAGCGATTTGCGAATGTCGTCGTCGCGTCTGTCTAATTGTGGCAGATTTCTTTGCAAAATTCCGAAAAATGGATATAGACCCAAACTATTCTGCTAGAGGTCCGGTGAAAAGCTCAATGAAATAACGAGCAACTGACTGCATGCGAAACAAGGTCGATTACAAATACAGATAAAATTTCGACGAAATTTTCTATACAGATAAAATTTCGACGAAATTTTCTATACAGATAAAATTTCGACGAAATTTTCTATACAGATAAAATTTCGACGAAATTTTCTATACAGATAAAATTTCGACGAAATTTTCTATACAGATAAAATTTCGACGAAATTTTCTATACAGATAAAATTTCGACGAAATTTTCTATACAGATAAAATTTCGACGAAATTTTCTATACAGATAAAATTTCGACGAAATTTTCTATACAGATAAAATTTCGACGAAATTTTCTATACAGATAAAATTTCGACGAAATTTTCTATACAGATAAAATTTCGACGAAATTTTCTATACAGATAAAATTTCGACGAAATTTTCTATACAGATAAAATTTCGACGAAATTTTCTATACAGATAAAATTTCGACGAAATTTTCTATACAGATAAAATTTCGACGAAATTTTCTATACAGATAAAATTTCGACGAAATTTTCTATACAGATAAAATTTCGACGAAATTTTCTATACAGATAAAATTTCGACGAAATTTTCTATACAGATAAAATTTCGACGAAATTTTCTAAACAGATAAAATTTCGACGAAATTTTCTATACAGATAAAATTTCGACGAAATTTTCTATACAGATAAAATTTCGACGAAATTTTCTATACAGATAAAATTTCGACGAAATTTTCTATACAGATAAAATTTCGACGAAATTTTCTATACAGATAAAATTTCGACGAAATTTTCTATACAGATAAAATTTCGACGAAATTTTCTATACAGATAAAATTTCGACGAAATTTTCTATACAGATAAAATTTCGACGAAATTTTCTATACAGAAAAAATTTTCTATACAGAGAAAATTTCGATGACATTTTCTATACAGAGAAAATTTGGACGACATTTTCTATACAGAGAAAATTTTGACGACATTTTCTATACAGAGAAAATTTCGACGACATTTTCTATACAGAGAAAATTTCGACGACATTTTCTATACAGAGAAAATTTCGACGACATTTTCTATACAGAGAAAATTTCGACGACATTTTCTATACAGAGAAAATTTCGACGACATTTTCTATACAGAGAAAATTTCGACGACATTTTCTATACAGAGAAAATTTCGACGACATTTTCTATACAGAGAAAATTTCGACGACATTATCTATACAGAGAAAATTTCGACGACATTTTCTATACAGAGAAAATTTCGACGACATTTTCTATACAGAGAAAATTTCGACGACATTTTCTATACAGAGAAAATTTCGACGACACTTTCTATACAGAGAAAATTTCAACGACATTTTCTATACAGAGCAAATTTCGACGACATTTTCTATACAGAGAAAATTTGGATGACATTTTCTATACAGAGAAAATTTGGATGACATTTTCTATACAGAGAAAATTTGGACGACATTTTCTATGCAGACAAAATCGGCCTTATGTCATTTCAAGCTGAAATCGATTGATTTCCCATGCAGTCTGAAAAGGCTGTTATAGCCTGCATGCGAAATGACATAAGGACGATTTACAAATGTCAGATCACATGCAAATTTGGCCTAATGTCGTTTTAAGTTGAAATCGATTGATTTCGCATGCAATCTGAAAAGGCTATAAAAGTCGAAGACATTGTGAGCCCATTCACACTAAATTAAAGCAACAAATCTAAAACCATGTTCGGATATGCTAACAAAATCTACTTTCACGAAATCCGAACTTGGCTTGACCATAACATTCATAGCCTTGTCACACTGCATGCGAAATCCAGTTTAAATGACATAGGTGGATTTTTAAATGCCAAATTTGTATGGGATCTGACATTTGTAAATCTACCTTATGTCATTTCAGCTTGATTTCGCAGGCAGCGTGACAAGGCTATCACTGTAAAACTTCCATAAATTTATCGTTTTTTTTGGAATTGTGTACATATTCTTGTTGAACTTACATTTTCTTTTGTGAAAGCTGCCACTATCATTGGCGAGAAAATACCGGGCGTCGTGCCCACACAGTTGATAATACCGTACAAAGTACCCGCATAATTGGGAGCCAAATCCTGCGAATTCTGTAAATTAGAAGCGGTGGCCGCACCATTGAAACCCAATGAAATTGTCATAATGGCCACACACACGTAGGGATCCTTGCCAAAGAAAGCCAGGATAACCAAAAAGATGCCGGGTATAACATGAGCTGTAACGAAACAGATACAACAATATTAGAACATGAAAAAATCTCACAAATCGTCTACACTTACAAGGCAAACAGAAGACCTTCCTCATCTTGGTAACGGACAGCCAATTCTTGCGTCTTACCAAATCAGCTACCGAACCGAAACCGAAGGCACAAATCAAACGAGCCAAATGAGGCAGAGACGAGAGGAAACCGGCCGACGCAAGATTGAAACGCAGCACTTCACTCAAGAACTTGGGTGTGGCGGTGATCAGGAAGAACAGGCCCCACATGCTGCCATAGTGCAACAGCATTAGAGACCAGAAGGGCATGGAGAAAATCAAAGATTTGTAAGGAGGATAACGCTGGAAAGAAATTGTAATTTGAATTACTTTTCAAGATTTTCACTATTCAACAAAACTTACCTTCTTATTGGACACCGATTCACCCAGACTCTTCTCAATATATTCCCTTTCCGTGATGCTAATGGTGGAATGCTGCGCTGGGCTATCGTCGACGATGATAAACCAAACGGCGCATACAATTACCACGAAAATTCCCACCATATAGAAAGCCCAGTCCCAACCCATACTTTCGACAATTAAACCACTAATAGGCCATGTAATCACTGTTCCAAAGGTTCCTCCCATCAGGGAAGCCACAAATTTACCCTTTTCATCGGGCGGAGACCATTTTGAGACCAAACTATGGCAGGAGGGATATACCACACCCTAAACAAAGATAATAAATTCATTAATCAATAGTATAAACTTTACATTCATGCAACGACTGCATAGCACAGAATTAATTGACTTCCTGAAAGTGTAAAACGGCCCTATTCCCCTCTTATACCCTTGTCACACTGCATGCGAAATCTAGCTGAAATGACATAAGGCTGATTTACAAATGTGAGATCCATAGAAATTTGAAAATCGACATTATGTCATTTCAGCTAGATTTCGCATGCTGTGTGACAAGGCTATTAGGAACTATTTATAAAAGCGTATAGAAATGAAAGCTAAAATCCGCATAAGGAGTCGATGGTTCCTGTCTGTGCCGGATCATTGCGTGGGTATATGGATGCAGGTTGACTCGGGCGTAGAGACAGGAATAATGCTGTAGTCAGCTCCTTAGTGGGGGATCATGATATGCATTCCCATCTTCTTATAGGATGGATGGGGAGCAGTATGCGGATTTTAACTTTTTTTACGTTTTTAGGATCTTGATTAATTCTCTGCTATACAATTATTGTACTTACCGTTAGAAAACCAATGCCAAAACGTATCGCCCACACGGCCCACATATCCCAAGACGCCGCCAATGGTGTTAAAGCTGTTAATATACCAGCCAAGAGACAGCTGTAGCCAGCTACCGCTTTGCCACCGAAATTCTCTGCCAGCATACCAGCCGGCAGTGATGTTATCATGTAGCCATAGAAGAAGGCACCCAAAAGCATGGCCTGATCACTTTGACTCCAATTATAACGGGGACCATACTATACGAAAGAGAAAAATAGATTGTATGAATATACGTTTACATTGTAGTTATTATTTGCTTTAAATATTTGCACGTGGAAACGGAAGTAGAATTATATGGGTATAAACATAATAATAAACAAAATGATTTGTTGGACAAATATGTATCAGATTAAGTCATATACATAAATAACAATTAAACAAATAGAGACAAATTGTCCATATTTGTATTTGCAAAAGAATTGAGAAGAAAGAATATTAAATATAGCTGTAGACAAAAGTGGATAACGAAAAGCGAACAAAAGTGGGTAACGAAAAATATATGGTCTCATCGTTAATAAGACGTTGTTGAATGTGTGAAGTTTATTTAAGAGTTTATGCGAGGGTAGTTCTAAAGGGTGGTTAAATTGTAAGGATCGATTTTGAATGTGAACCACACCTAAACGTCAAGTTTTTTTCTGCATTTCATTTGACATTTCTCAATTTCAGACTAACTCAATTTAAACCATGGAAAGATACACAATCGAGCAACGCGTTAAAGTTATTCAGGCTTATTATGAAAATGGGCGTTCAAATCAAAATGCATATCGTGCACTTCGAAGAAAATCATCTTCAATGATGAGGCACATTTTCACCTCAGTGGATTCGTCAATAAGCGAAATTGCCGCATTTGGGCGAATGATAATCCAAAAGTGATTGCACCCACAAAGAGTGACTGTTTGTGCGGTTTATAGGCTGGCGGCATCATCGGGACGTAGTTTTTACCAAAATAAGGCCGGTCAGACAGTTACTGTGAATGGTCCTCGCAATCGTCATATGATAACGAACTTTTTATGGCCCGAATTGGAAGATATGGATGTGAACGATATGTGGCTTCAACAGGACGGTGCCACTTGCCACATAGCTAACGAAACAATGGCTCTTTTGCGCGACAAATTCAATCGCCGTTTTACTCACGTAGTGGCGATGTCAATTGGCCGTCAAGATCATGTGATTTGACACCGTTGGACTTCCTTCTTTGGGGTTATTTGAAAGAAAAGGTGTACGTCGATAAGCCAGCAACAATTCAAGAGCTAAAGGATGAGATAATTCGGCACACAAACGGCATAGAACCTCAATTATGCCTCAGAGTCATCGAAAATTTGGACCAACGGGTGGAGGTGTGCCGCCGAGGTCGCGGCGACCATTTGACCGATATTTTGTTCCATACAATTGCACCATACCGATATTATCATCATAAAAAGAAATGACAATAATTTCCTAAATAATATGTGTTTTATTCAAAATGAACATCGGCCCTTAAATTTTAACCACCCTTTATATTTAGAAGCATTGCGGGGGAACATTTTTTAAACAAATAACCCTCAGTTTCACAATGTCTGATTAGAGTTATAGATGTCAAACTCCACTCACACTGCGAACTATATCTGCCGGTTAGCTCTAACATTAAGTTACCCTGACATTGTGAAAATGGGGGTAAGTCTCATATATGTTTTCATCATCGCATCATTGGCATGATAGGGGAGCCCCAAAAATACTGACCGTCAACCTGGACACAGATAATTCGATACAGAAGGCAATTGTAATACTATCTATAATATTTTTTTTTATAATAAATGTCTATCTTCAGACCAGTAGTTCAATACATATGTATGTCAAATTTATCGTCCACCACTGTGTACTGTACGCTATAAATATCACAACTAATTTGACAATTTTATATTTCTCGTTGAAGAAGAATTTATTGCCAGACTTACAATTCTTGTCTAGAAAGGGTTAGAGCAACTACCCATAAAATATGTACATATGTTATCTACTTATCTAAGTGTATAATGAATTTATAATGCAAGCATTCTACTTAGTAGTCTTCAGGTGATAAACAATTTGATATAGACAAAGGCAAAGTTAAAGATAAGAAGAACGTTATTTATCAAAAAAAAAAAACTTACATCTGGTAACACTTCCGTTGAGTTGGAATCTGTGCTCTCCACCATCGCAATGATATTTATCGATAAATTGACGCGCATCATGTAGCTCATCAAACATGCCATAAATAACATAATGGCAATGTTTAAACGCTTTGGTATTTTTACTGCAAGTAAAAAGAAATAAAAAGAAAAAAATCAACAATCATATCCAACGGAATATGGTAAGTATATTTTAACAAAAAGCTCAGACGATCGTATACATATAACAGAATCAATTAAAAAGTATAAATGAAACTATACGATTATGATTCTGAAGGATTGCCATCCTGGCCTTCCAGAAATAATAGAATTGTTTTTTTTTTTGGATAAATCGAGTTGTACAATAAATCTAAAAGTATAAACTACGCGGCCTAATAATGCGATCAACGACATAATCATGTTGATCTATTGCGTTAATATGATAGACGCTTACAGAAGATGTGCTGTGCTGTCTATCTCTAGCACAGGCTTATCTATCGGTGCGGCCCAGTATGACTGTCATATTTAAAATCAACTCTGAACGCTACCATTTTTATAACGGTGTTTATAATTGCGTGCGCAGTGTTGCCACAAGCAAACACATGTATTTGAGACGGTAGGTCGTCGAATAGCTATTTACCGCTCGTTTTCAACCAGTCTATCGTAAAATAATTTATTATCCACAATACAACAATCATTTGCAACTACCCAACGATTTACAGCGTACAAATATTTGTTTATAAACATTTAAAGTTGGCGTGCCGCGTGCCTTCGTACTCTTGACATCCAATAAACAAAAACAAACATGTTGTTGTCATCATTTCAATATGAAAAAAAAGTGAAATATTTTTTTTGTTTATAATTAGTTATGGTCTAACGCAGAACACAATTGTGCAACGACGATTTAAACAAATGCATTTCCTCGGCTGGTAATTATTATTTTGTTTTGTGTGCTTTTTTGCAATTTTACTAAAAGGCAATAACAATAAAAAGATTTGCAAGAGATTTCAAAGCAATTTTCAGAAAAACAAAAACAGAAAACTAATGTTTTGCATTGCGTGCTAGTAGATTTTTTTACAATAGAGATTTCTGTGCTATTAAGGCAACATTATCAGGGTGTTATTAAAACAAACAACCAGGGAAATTAATTTATTTAATTAATTAAATTAGAAATGTTCATCGTATTGAAATCTACCAAGAGATTCGCTTTCAACTAAATAACATGTCATTCAATTGTTTGCATGGAATTTCAATACTTTAATCCTATTGGAATCTATCAAACTTGGACATTGTCGCCTTGAACCAAACATGTCATTTTATTGTGTTAGCATTTGAAAAATGTCTACCTACACTTTCTAATAATTAACTTGAAATATATACATATACAAGTGAATATATTCTATGATTTAATCTTAGCTAATTAGGGAAATGATTTCAGTAAGATGTGAATAAAGAAACATGAATACAATTCCTGTATTTGGAAGTACTATCAATGGAATAATCGTCATGGTGGAAATCGAGCTGAAATCGATCAAGGTCGATTAGCCTTTTTAGACTGCATGCGAAATCAATCGATTTCAGCTTGAAATGACATAAGGTCTATTTACAAATGTCAAACTTGAGCTGAAATTAATTGATTGATTGAATTGCAGTTAGAAACGGCTATTAGATCTCATACATATTTGACACTAAAAAAAGACCGATGTGCACTTAAAGGAATTTGTTAGTAAAAGAAGCAGTAAGTCTGCTGAAAGAGCAGATTTTCTGCTGAAAAGGGGACAACAGATTTGTATCGGCTCAAAATCAATTAATTTTAAATTAAATAATTTTTAATTGAAACTCGTTTTAATTGGAGAAAAAATCTAAAATTTAAGTCAAAAAAGGGGCAGCAGATTTGTATCTGCACAAAATCAATTAATTTCAAATTAAATTATTTAATTGAAACTCGTTTTATTTGGAGAAAAAATCTAAAATTTAAGCCCAAATATTATTCGGTTTTGCAAATGAGATTACTGACTCTAACTGTCCACATCTTATTTTATTTGTTTCGAATTTATCTATATATTTTCATTATTTATATTTGTATTTAAATGCAAGAATTCGCACAGTATTGTGAAGATTATAAGTAAATAATACTAAAACAAACTCCAATTACACTAGTTTACAGCCAGCTGTTTCTAAAGCTGTAGCCAATATTTTTCGATAAGGGTAAGTTCCTTGCACTCTTCTCTTAATGCCTTCAAATAATCAGCTCATCGTGTTGTTATCTTTGTTTGGAAATCACTTTTTAGCTTGTGCAAAACTCGTATAAAACGTATTGCAAGCAGATTATACCTATCATAATCTCAAAGATAATGTAAACAAACCGGATATACATTTTTTTTGTAGAGCGGAAACTTTTGACAAAAGTTGTTTGGCCTTCTAAAACCGAACAAAATTATGGACAATTTATTTTTAGTTTTATAATTTCGTGGAATAAGATGTTGTTCTCAATTCAGATATGATTTGTTTGCTTGCTTCATTGAAAAACTTTAATTATTAAACATTTTTCATGTTCGAAAAGAGTTTTGTTATAAATAGACTACCTTTTTCCACAATATTTACAAAATTACGTTCAGAAATTTTAGCCTACCTAGTTATCTTGAAATTGAGAATATGCCCTCTGTTCTAAGTTTAGTGTTAATAAGAATACGACAACATTTGCTGGGATTTATTGTTTTGAAAAAAAATTCGAAGCAGAAAAACCTAAACGAATTCGAACGAACTCGAAACTCAGAACAGGGGGATTATAATTTTATCTACCTAAAATATAGTCGATAGTCAAACAATTCCCGACGAAAAGCAAAATTATAAAACTAAAATAAAAAACTTATTAAAAATTTTTAATGCATTGCCTTCTTTGCATTACAAAATTTTGGATACTTTTTTAATAATTTCACTTTTCGTTGGGAATTTTTTGTAACCTAGTGTTATCAATTCGTTTGGGGAAAAAATCACAACTAAATATTGAAATAACTATTTAGACGTGCTTACAATTATACCATTTGGTTTCTGTAGCTTTTTAAACAATAAACAACGCACCATACAGTCGATGATGGCCGTGTTTAGAATTCTCAATATGTATGTACATAGTTTTGAAGACAATATTTGCCTAACAAATAAAATAAAATATTTGAGTGTGGTATATACTTACGCCATGGTAAATTTGTGTGAACCATTTTTATCTTAAATTATTTTGTTATTTATTGTTGTTGGTTGGTTGTTTTGTGTTGAGGTATTTCAATAAGGAATCGTTGGTTTCAGGTGGAGGGGTGAGTTGAGAATTTTAGTTATGACCAGACATAGCCTTGATTTTAGTGTGCGGCTTTCAGTTGGAACTGCTGCAAAGGAAAAGAAAAGATAAGAGAGGAAATATTAATAAAAATTGTGGTATAAAGATATGTAAATAGTTGAAAACATTTTTATAGACGAAGTAGTTCAAATTTAAAATAAATTACGAGCTTTCAAAAATACTCTATGAAGAATCTATATTTCATCAACAACTATCCCTATTATCCCTATCCCTATTATCCCTATTAATATTATAAAACCTTAGTGTAAGTCAGTCTGTCTGTCTGTATGTTTCTTTGTTCCCCAAATACGCGTAAACGGCTGAACCGATGTTGTGGAAATTTTCAGTAGCAAGGAACTATAGGTTATAGAATTTTTAAAAATTTGTTCTGTGGGCGTGGCAAAAGTATTTTTGAGAGCTAGAAGGCTGAAAATTGGTACATATATTTTACTGACCTCGAGAAAGATCAATTTGTTGCCGAAATTTGAATTTTCGTTTTGTGGGCGGAGTGGGCGTGGTAAATGTGTTCTTAGAGCTAGAAGGCTTATAATTGTTACGTATATATATATATTACTGACCACTAGAAATATTAATTTGATGCCGAAATTTGGATTTTCGTCTTGTGGGCGGAGTGAGCGTGGCAATAGTGTTCTTTGAGCTAGAAGGCTTAAAATTGGTACGTATATATTACTGATCACGATAAAAATTAATATGAAAACTGATTTTATCATTTTTACCATTTGTTTTTTTGTGCCTGGCGAAGCAGGTGGGGCTCTAGAGCTCAAGATTCCGTAATATTAAAAAAAAATACAACAACAGAAATTTTGCTGATGTATAGGATGGATCATTTAATTTTTTTTTTTCAAATTTGAATTACCGATTACTTTGACTTTGAAAGGTAGAATAACATTCAAGGCGTGTTTATAAAGGTGATAGCAGGAGCCCAGATGACTGAAATTTTTTTCATTCAAAAGTAACCGAAACTGTCAAATCCCATATATTTTGCTTTGACAGTATGGCTCACCATTCAAACAATTACTTGTAAATTACTTGTGGATTTGTTGTTGTTCTAGTGCTATCACCTGTATAAATACGCCTTGATAACATTCATTTATATTTTTATGTTCTTGTTTATGTTTGACATTTGCAAAATGGGACGCCATACGCTCGAACAAAATTGGGAAATATTCAATACATACTTCCAAAGTAGTGAGTCTTTAAAACAAGCTGTAAGAAATGTACTTGTAAGAATTGTACTTTTCCAGAAGACATCGGCCTTCATGAAGCTCATTTTCATCCCGATGGCTATGCTAATAAGCAAAATTGCCGAATATTGCGTTCACAGAATGCACACGTGACTATTGAGAAGCCAATGCTTCGACAACGAGTCACTGCTTGAAGTGGATTTTGGCTGTACTGAAAAATTGGGTTGATCGGATGAGGTACTGCCGAGCCAGTCGTGGTAGTCACATGAATGATATTGTGTTCCATTATTAAATGACAAAGTTCAACCTTTCCAATAAGACTAGAAATTTGAAAAAATAATCAGTACTTTTTATAGCCGATTCTAATTTAAAATTTTATATGTTCAATACATCATGCTTTTTATACCCTACACCACTTCGTGGGCTAGGGTATTATAAGTTAGTTTCGGGCCAAATGTTTGTAACACCAAGAAATAATCGAGCTAGACCCACCTTTAAGTATACCGATCGGCTTAGAATCACCAGCTGAGCCGATTTAACGATGTCTGTCTGTCCGTCCGTCCGTCCGTCTGCTGTCCATCTAAGCTTGTTCGCACTCTACAGGTCGCAATTGTTGTCCGATTGTCATGAAACATGGCAGAAGTTATTTTTCTGGCCAAGGATCATCGTTGGAGGAAATCGGTTCAGATTTAGATATAGCCCCCATTCAAATGTCGCTCCCGATTTGACTTTTTCCGCCCTATAAAGCACATTTTCTTCAAATTTGGCTTAACACCTTATAATCAAAATAGAAATACCTGTGGTGAAAGCGGAAAGTTAGATCGGTTCAGATTTAGATATAGCCCCCATACAAATGTCGCTTCCGATTTCACTTTTTCCGCTTTATAAACCGCATATTGTTCCCGATTTTCTTTAAAATTGGCACAACATTTTATAATGGAACTAGAAATACCTATGCTGAAAGTGGGTAAGATCGGTTCAGATTTAGATATAGTCCCCATACAAATGTCGCTCCCGATTTCACTTTTTTCGCTTTAGAAACCACATATTGTACCCGATTTTCTTTAAAATTGGCACAACATCTAAAAATCCAACTAAAAAAACCTATGGATCTTGATAAATTTTTCCATATCATGTTTACTCGGAATATCTGCTGGAAAATTGGATCAATTACTTTATTATTTACCATATTCATTAAATTTGACTAAAGATGAATCGATAGTAACTGTATAATTTATATGAACTACATAAAATTGCTCCCGTGGAATACCTGGGTTTAGTAATCAAAGCGATGTATATATGCAGGGAGTGGTGTAGGGTATTATATAGTCGGCCCCGTCCGACATTAGCCTTTCCTTACTTGCTTTATTTTCAAAATATAATTAAAAATGAGTTCCTAAAAACAGCAAACAACTTTTTGCAGGGATAATTTGCTTTCCTCTTTTTTTCAGCAGATAATCTGCCTTTTCAGCAAACATCGTTGCTGTGTTTACTAAGGCCTGCAACCTTACTAATATAAAACTAACCTCCAATTTCACCACGCTTGGATAGATTTAACCAACAGTTATAGATGTCAGATTCCAGATATAAACTCACAGCTATAACTGTCGGTTAGCTCTAACTCTAGGCTAATTAGACATGTAGTTAAAATAATTTACTCTATTCCCCATGGGAGTGAAATTAATAAATATATAAATTTAAAAAAATCTAAAGCACTTCACATTGCCTTTTAATTCTGTTTAAAAAGTTCATAGTAGGCGTTTTGATTTATAATGTTACGTTTCCACAAAAAATCGCCTTTGGCTAAATGAAAACAAAAACATTATAAAATCCCCGATAATCCAGACACCTCGTGTCAAAATCCTAATGGTTTGCTTATTTACATATAAAACAGGTTAACAGCGGGGGAACACATTGTAAAAAACGAACAGGAATGAATTTGGGGATTGTTGTAATGAAATGTAAAATCAATAACAAAAAAAATGAAATTGTGGTTTTGTATTAAATCGACAACAAGAGTCAAGGCTGGACAAATTTTTAAATAGCCTATGATAATGTACAATTTTGCTGCGCCGTCTTTAAATGTAAATGGTTTGGAAGGCCACACCAATTAAATTTGCTACAAATTGAATTGTGAAACAATAGGGGTATTTTATTTAACGCAAGGGGATTTTCCCGCTTAATTGTATTTGTCAGAAAAATTATCAGGATTTTAGAATTATCAAAAAGTAATTTTTATTGTAGTATTTTAACGATAGATTAAACATTAATAGATTAGGCACGATTAGCCCACAGTCTGAAAAGTCTGTTGTCTGCTGGTGTAACCTGCTATATATTAGGATGGGTCGCGAAAAAACACAAAATAACTATAAACATCCAATAAGTTATTCTTAAAGTGTTAAAGTGTTTTCAAGTCTCTATTCGGTCATGCTGAACTTTATATACCCTCCACCATACATGGCTTGTATTGCACAGAGGCTATCGATTTTCGTAGAAGTGCAGTAACATTACAGAAAAATGTTAAATTTTTTAATATTGCCAAACCAAAACAAATAAAAATATTGAAAAAATAATTTTATAAATAAATATAAAATGTTTATTATTTCAAACTACGCTTGTAAGGCAAGACTACCAGTACGTTTATACTATATATCGAAATAATACTTCAAGTCAATTCAAAAAGTAAACATAAGACAGTCATCTTCAAAGAAGCTTAAATACCATAATTATTAGTAGACAGTGCGTGAAACTATTTTAATTAATTTAATTTAATTTAAAATTTGAAAATCCATTATCTCTCACGTACACAGTGCAACATAACCCAATTTCATAATTCAAAAATTTTTTGCAGTAAGTAAAAAATTACAAATTTGGAAAAATCTTTTTATTTTGCGTGTATATGCAGTCAGAGGAATACATACACCGAATTCCATAAATATTACGACTTTCTAAAATCTCTTTGTTTTACGAGTCTACGCAAATAGGGGGTACACACCGAATTTCATCATTCTACCATTTTTATCCCTCTGTTACCATTGTATCCCTTGAAAGTACGAATTTGGAAAAACCATTTTATGTTTCGTGTCTACGCAGTTGGTGGAATGTTTACTCCGAATATCATGACTCTAGCTGCGATCATTTGGTTGGTACAATTTCCATATTAAACCCAAAAAGTACGAATTTAAAAAAATCCCTTTATTTTACGTGTCTACGCAATCAGAGGAATGAATACACCGTATTTCATTACTTTAGGTGCTGTCGTTTGGTTGGTACCATTTTTATCCCTCTATTCCCCTTTTACCCTTTAAAAGTGCGAATTTCGTGTTTCTAGCTGTTGTCGTTTGATAGGCACCATTTTAAACCCTTTTACTCCATTTCACCCCCTACGAATAAGAATTACTTTATGGTGCACGTTTTTGCTACAAGGGAATGCGCATTCCAAATATCAAGTAAATTTAAGCAGACATATTCAAAACAAATATTGAAATACTATAAATATTAGGGTTTTTCAGTTCTTGTTAGGGAAAAAATTTTCCCTCTGGGCCGATATCGTCCACTTTCAATCCCAAGCGATATGCAAACATAAGACACATTTAGGGAAAATTTGAACCTCCTAGCTCTTTTCGTTCGGAAGCTAGCGTGCTTTCAGCAGGCAGACAGACGGACATGTCTTAGAATTTTACTACGACCCAGAATGTATATACTTTATGGAGTCTCCGATGTATATTTTAAGGTGATACAAACAGTATGACAAAGCGAATATACCACCATCCTTAGGTGGAGGGTATAAAAATCGTGTGTTATTTTTTACGAAGTTTTTGCTTAAATTGATTCAGTCATACGTGAAGACAGGGCCGTGCGCAGGGGGGGTTTTGGGGGTTCAAACCCCCCCCCCCAGAGAGGTTTCGAACATATACTTTTTAAAACCTTCTAGACTTTCTGAAGCAATAAAATGTAGAATTTTTAAGGTCTTTTTAAAATAACTCGTCTGAAATGGTAATTTTGCAGTAAAATCATGAAAACACGAAAATTACATAAAAAAACGTGGACACTTTCTTCAATTTCGGACAAAGGTTATGAAAAATACAAACAAACTAAACGAATTGTGCCAATTTCAAGATTGTGTAGTGCTAATTTCGCTAATGGACACCAAATTGTTCGGAAAATTTTCATTTTAATTAACTGATACCACTTCTTGATATTCGACTAGAGCTATATCTTATGAACTTTTAATAGTGTACTAAAATAAAAGTTTGGACATTTATAACAAAATCGTTTAGTAATTTTAAAAAAGTGTAGATAAGAATCACTGTGATATCATAATGAAATCTAAAATATTCTTAATAAAAGCAAAAAATTTGCTTGATGCTTGTAGAGCGCTAAGATGTTACATTTGCGATTCGTCATTTTTATGGAGCTGTATCTAAATCTGAACCGATGTGTCCTATTTTCAACACATATGCAACAACAACGGTTTCTGCTACTTCCAATGTTTTGGGAGCTTGCAATTATAATACAAATCCATTTCGACAAACGAAAAAAACTGTTTTATATACATAAACTTATTTCTCTTTGTTAATTTACAACAACTGTTGACATATTTACCGCAAAGGAACTAATTTTTCCCACAAAAGAATCTCAAAAACGATGTTGACGTGTCTAAAATTTCGTTTCTCTATTTTAAAATCTACTTTAAAGATGCGAAACAATAAGAAATGAGTCTTAACTTACTAAAATTTTTGTTATATTTATCACTTATGTCAAATATTTTTCAGAGTTAGTATTTTTTTGAACATATGTAACAAGTATTATTCAAAAGAGAAACAACAAATTCAGTAACTTGTATCTACGTAGGAAAACGAAACTCTAAAATACCAATTATTTGGTTTTTTGGAAGTAAAATTTCTAGTTGTTTCTTCTTGCATTTCATCGAATACAAAAAACTGTATTTGTTATTCGAATTTATACATATTTAGGATTATAAAAATGAAGAAACATTTCCAAATAATTTTTATTTAATCGGAATATGCGTATAAAGATTTTGAGTAAACATCCTGTTACACATGTCCTATATAAGTTAAAAACCACAAAACTATTTAGACATCCTAAAGAGTGATTTTTTTGAGGTTAGGATTTTCATGCATTAGTATTTGACAGATCACGTGGGATTTCAGACATGGTGTCAAAGAGAAAGATGCTCTGTATGCTTTGACATTTCATCATGAATAGACTTACTAACGAGCAACGCTTGCAAATCATTGAATTTTATTATCAAAATGCGTGCTCTGTTAAGAAAGTTCATTGCGCGCTTCCATTTTATGGTCAGTTTAATCGACCCACTGAAGCGGCTATTCGGGCTATTGTGACTAAATTTCGCACCAAATTTACATTGTTGGACATTAAACCACCAACACGCTTACGTAGAGTGCGAACTGAAGAAAATATCGCAGCTGTATCGGCCAGTGTTAATGATGACCACCAATTTTCGATTCGTCGCCGTTCGCACCAATTGGGTCTCTGTTACTCAAAAACGTGGAAATGCCAAAATTGGACTAAGCGGATGGACCACCTAAGACGCAGCCGCGGTCAACATTTAAATGAAATTATCTTCAAAAAGTAAATGTCATGGACCAATCTAACGTTTCAAATAAAGAACCGATGAGATTTTGCAAATTTTATGCGTTTTTTTTTTTTAAAAAGTTATCAAGCTCTTAAAAAATCACCCTTTATTTAGACCCATACTTTGTCAAAAAGCATATCCAATTTTCTGCATTTATCATAGAAAAAATGCGGGGCTGAAGGGTTTATCGCCGAGGAATTTGATCGTTTTTTGTGTAATATTTCTTCAAAATATATATCGAGGGCTTATATTCAAAAGTGACTATGAACCATTTTCTCGAAAATGAGTTTTTGATGCCAAACTATTTTCAGATTTGGATGTCATCTGTCATATAAATTTGGAAAAGATTTTTTTATTTTTTTTTTGATTTTGCTATCCCATCGCACGTTAGTTTGTGACTGCATAAGTGGCTATAAACATAAAAATAATAGAAATAAAATAGTTCAACAATGGAGCAGCACAAAACCGAAATTTATAATTCGCTACAACGATTTTGTTTAAAGCATTTTTCTAGATTTAGGGCATATCGTACTATCAAATTCCATCATTTCGCGTTAATAGCATTTTGGTTCCTAAGTTATCAGGCTAAAATAGTATAAATAGTGGCAGTAAAGTCAACAATTGTGAAAAGTATCTTTAGAAAAACACGCGTAACTTTTGATCATATTTAGAACTATTTCTTTGGAATGTGATTGCTGACTTCATGGGGAATATTTGTGTATGTAAAGTTTCAGAATTATGAATGAAGAACGGCGAATTTTGGATTTTTTATCAATTGCTGTGATTGGCTATATATATGTTACAAGCGACCAATCTGACGGATGAAACTGGAATCTTTAAATTCACTGTGTACGTCAAAGAAAATGCGTTTTTTATACAACATTGCCAAGATTTCATGAAAAAATTATGCAGTTTACAATAAATCGTATTATTATTTCAACATTCATAGTGCTAAATTTTAATAATACAAAAGTGGCTATGAACCACGAAACCGCGAAAAATAGGGAATTTCGAAAACTTTTAAATCGTAGCAATTAGTAATCCTTTTTAGATTAAACTGTAGAAGAACGATTAACAATTTGTCTTCAAATTAAGGAGAAAATCATTTTTTTCGCTCTCCTGAAAAGTTATGTTTTTGTTCATAGCCACTTATGAATATAAGCCCTCGACATGTATGTATGTAATTTCAAGCAACTATTTAAAAAAAGAAGTTCTACACTTAGAGAACAAGTCTGTAACAAAAGCAGCGATTGGCTGCTGCCTATCAGCAGATACTTTTCTGCTATTACAGCTTTTTGCAGTTTTCTGCAATCTTACATCATCATTCACACTGCTAAAGAGTTTGCAGTCTGCTAAAATTGGCTGTTGTTAATTAAAATATAAAAATAGATAAGCGTTCATAAGCGAGTTTAGCTCGAATTTTCTTTTATATTAGCTTGGGACAATATGCGTATCATATATATTGATAAAAACAGCAAACAGCTGTTTACCATCTCATCAGATACAAATCTGCTATCTCTTTTTTAACAGCAGAAAATCTGATCTTTCAGTAGACTTTCTCCTTTTTTTTACTGACATATTCCTTTGAGTGTACTGATAGATGGATTACTGATATGCAATTTTGCCGACAATGTCTGTCGGACGAAAGTATCAAAACATTTCTCGAAGATCCTGGCAATAAAGTATGAGTGGTTTCCAAATGCTCCAGTAAAAATTTCCTAAAAAGTTGGAAAATTAACTAAGTATGAGTAAAGTTTCCTTCTTTTAAAGCCATAGTAAATATTTCATTTACTAGAAAAAGGGTAGTATTAAAAAAAACTTAAAAATATTTCTTTGGATCTAATAAAAAATTCTTACTTATGTGGAAAAATATTTTCAAGGTTCTCATTGGGAAAAAATCTGAAATTTTTTGTATGGAAAAAATTCCATTTAGGAAATTTTAACTTAAAAATATGAAGTTAAAATGTTTACTTTACTTATAAAAAACATATGAAATTGTTTAAAAAGTTCTTGAATATTAATCTAAGAAGCAATTCTCATTCGTTTGCAGAGACTTATTTCTTAAATACTTCAGCAACAATCATGGAGTAATTGCTCAACTCCTTATGGCAGAGGTATCATGAAACTTTTGAGAAATGTTTCAGTTGTCATTTTTTGTATCAGTTTTGCATACTCTGAAGCAAAACTATTTGTTTGATTTTTTTAGTTAAATTTAACTTATTTTAATTGCACCTTTTTCTCTTGTATAAAATAAAATTTTCCCCAGTTTAAGTAAAAATTTATTCGTTTTGAGGAAAAAATCAGCAAAATTGTCCTCAGGTTGAGTAAATATTTACTTGATTTGAGTAAACATTTACTTAGTTTTAGGAAATTTTCAGCAAAATTTTACTAAGATTTAGTAAAAGTTTACTTAGTTTTAGAAAAATTTTGCTTAAATTTAGTAAAAAATTACTTGGTTTTAGAAAACATTTACTTAGATTTATGAAAATTTCAGCAAAATTCTACTTATAAATATTTAGTAAAAATGTACTTGGTTTCCTAAATTTTAGTTAATTTTAACTCATTATAGGCTTAACTTTTTTGTGAGTGTAGATGAAAACCCCCCCCCAGGGGAAAATCTTGCGCACGGGCCTGCGTGAAGACGACAGGTAATTCTACAAGAAGGACCATAACTTCAACATTTATCTATAGATTTTCTTTATCTTGTATTCTTCGTTAATATGCCAACTATTATAAACTAAAAAATATTATTTTATCTAATAAAAATATGATTTTTATAAAAATCTTTTGCCTCTACAAAGAATATCATAACTTCTACATTTTCTTCTTTATGATTTTTTTCGTGGCAGCATAAATTGTTTGTTTTTTTTTTCGAAAAAAAAATATTTTTTCCAAATTTTCGAATGCTTTTCCTAAACCACTGTTTCTATGTGAATGTGTGATTCGCATCATGAGAACCTTTAATTTAACATATGGCCGGACATATATTTGCAAAATGAGAGTACAAATAATTAAGGTACATTCGCCGAAAATTGAAATTTTAGTATAAAATTAATAAAAAGAAAGATACCATAAAAAATTTCTTAATATCGTTTTCGAGTTTAGAAAGCCAAAGTACATCAGAAAATACATGAAACTTCGACAAAATAATTAGTGTTATTTACGAAAAAAAATTAAACTGGAAAAACATGATTTTTAAGGATTTTCTCAGGAGACGAAATATTTTGCAAATCATCATAAAACAGTCCAAACTTGATTTCCGTGGGATGACTAGAAATTATTTATATTTTATATTATATTTTTTAGTTGTATGGGTTTCGACCCAGTTTACTATATATTCGCGATATCTCAACGGACATTGAAGTGGTATCACATGCATTTTTTAATCGGCTAAAATTTCCAAATTGAGTTTTATTTCCTTTTCCCGGAATCATGAATTGCCGAAAGCAAAATCCATTTCATGTGTCATTAATGTTATTATTAAAACGATTTATAGGCTTTTGCACACTGCAAATGTCAAGCTTAACTCGATTTCTATTATAAACTTTGTATGGGAAATCAACCTTAGATCGATTTCAGAATGCATTTGCATGTAGTCTGAAAAGGCTATCATTAACGTTAATACCAGCTTACAATTAAGACTCTTGATAAAGTGGCAGCATTTTTATACATTGGGTATCTTAAATGTGTCAGGAAGAAAAAAAATCTGACAGCATCTTACTCGCTAACTAAGAGAGTAACAAGTTTTGGCAGACATTGCTCTGTCAGTCACTGCAAATGTCGTGAGGAAACATTGATATACTGTAAACAACTATGATACAAGGTATCATTCTCAACTCATTTTGTTGACAAGTGGTCTATTCCATTCATTGTGTATTAGAGTAATACCCTTGTCACACTGCATGCGAAATCTAGTTTAAATGACATAAGGTCGATTTTCAAATGTCAAATTTGTATGGCATCTGACATTTGAAAATCGACATTGTCATTAAAACTAGATTTCGCATACAGTGTGACAAGGCTATAAGACAAATATAGCTCTACATTTGCATGTTATACTTTGGATTGTATTTGAACAAAAAGGTTCAACAAGTCTCTAAAGCTTTTTCAGACTGCTGCTGAGATCTAGCTGAAATGACATAAGATCGATTTACTAATGTTAGATACCATACAAATTTGACATTTGAAAATCGACCTCATTTCGAGTTGAAATCGATTGATTTCGCATGCAGTGTAAAAATGCTATAAAAGTCTACAAAAGAGTATAAGAAGCAACTATCTTGTTAAGTGGGTAAATTCCATATAAATATTAACTGCCAGACCCACAATGTCGAAAGAAAATCTATGCGAACGAAAGCCAGTCACTCACTTTCGCATGAAAAAGCTACCCACTATCTTCTGACTTTTCGTTCGCATAGCCTTACGTGTTGTGAGTGAATGAAAATGTTGCCAGATCAAAAAATCCTCAAATAATCGCAAATATGCCAAGAAAAAAACGTTAAATATCCAAATTCTAACTTATAATAAAAAAGTTGACATAACTTTTTCTCAGCTGAAATAACTGAAAACAAAATAAAAAAAAATATGTAAACAATCAATATTTGGAGTTGTTTTTGTGTGTTGTCGAAAAATATAAATTTTCCAACTCGCACATTTTTTGGAGGACGTCATCTCTAACATTCATACAAGGAACGTGGTTGAAAGACCCAGTGCACGGAGCAACGGAATGTATAAATGCGTGATGTGTTCTCCGGTACTCAGAGGAAGAAGGGGATGAAGTAGAGAGGATAGCAACAAAAATATACATTAAATTTATTTTGTGTTTTTTATTTATTTATGAAAACGACAGACAAAACACAAGTGAGTGCTTTTGACATTTTCATTCGCACAGATGACAGAAAAAATAGTTAGTGGCAACCGATTTTGTACTGAAATGCTTACGTTTTCGTTCGCATAGATTTTCGTTCGCTTTGTCGTTCTAGTGCCTGTTAGTGGGTCCCAAATCAGCTGTTTGTCACATGAAAGGCATGCGAACGTTAACGTTCGACATCGTGGGCCAGGCAGTAAGCCTTCGAATAAGCCTATTATTAAAGTGATTTAAGGCCTCTCAACACTTGCCATTATTGGAAATATTTCAGTGTCAGTCTGAAAAGGCCTTTACAGATATGAAAACTGCCAGATTGACGGTTAGCCGATGTAGAAATTTCCTTGCTGCTTTCAGCACCACCGAAGTGCCAGTTAATCATATTTGAATCAATTACTAATGCAAACACGACATTAGTTATCAAAGCTCCTTAGCAATTGTGTACTCCACTCCACTTCAATCAAATTAATCATGATTTCTGAATAATAAGCCATTAAGCTAAGTAATCATTAAGTAATTACCCAATATATACTAGAGTGTTTATGATAGCCCTGATTAGCCGAAATGTCTTGGTTTATACTGATGAAAAATGAAATAAAACCAATAGAAAAATAATAAGAAAAAAATCACAAAAAATAATAATTTATTATTCGATAACGATAACCGTCATTTGCGTGGTTGTTTTATTGAAAACGCTGCTCTTTTTGTGTGTGGAAATTACCATTAACTGAATAAGTATAGGTACATACCCGTAGCAAATAAAGATTTCACATTGCTACGCCATAAAAATGTCCATAAATGGTGTATATAAATCAAAAAATATAAATATAAAACAATTATAAGGAAAAAAATAATAGCACCTAGGTACAATGCGAAAAATCCCTCACGTAAAGTGCGTTTGCCATAAAAAACATTACTGTTGTATTTGCTAATGGCAAATAGATTCCCACAATTATAGAACACGAATGATGATTGCTGGAAAATTAATTAATTTAAAATATGCAATTATTTATTTGGTTTAATGTTGCGCTTGAGTAAAGTTAATGTGCATCGTTTTTTGTGTGTGTGACTTTCACTGCTAAATCGGAAACATTAACTATAGCAAAGTCATAATCATAATATTTATATAATTATGTACATCAGGCGATAAATATGTCTCATTATGTAGATTATAGGGTTTCAAAACGTGATTGAAATAAAATCAAAATTGACACTTCGTCAGCTCTGGTTGGTTCCAATAACACTGTGCAACAAAAGTTTTGTCGAAGAGCTATGTACAACAGTTTCTGATGTATTTTGACTTTCTAAACTTCAATAGGGTCTAATTCTAATCTATAAATGAAATATTAGCAAAGAAAAAATTAATTTAAGGTAAATAATTTGATATTTATGTGTAAACAAATTTCAATTAACATTGAAATCATATTTTTCAAAACGTTTGAAAAAAATTAATTGGTTGTATGCTATGGTGCTAGATTGTATTTTGGACGTTATTCGTTATATTAGGTCTGTTTTTCTCTAAGCGGGGATAACAATATAAAAATTAAAAAAAATATAAAAATTTAATTTTTTGCTCAAAATAAAAAAATATTTTTTTTGGACATAGCCTCGATAGCCATACATTTTACTAACACTGGATAATTATCCAGGCTAAGTCCAATATTTGTTTTCACACACATTGATATTGCTGTTGTTGACCATTTCTAAAAAATATTTTTTTATTTCGAGTGCAATTTTAGCTTTTTATTTAGGATTTTGTTATCACAGCTTAGTTTTCCAGTCTTAATAAAAATGTAATTAGTTATATACCCTAGGATATGCTGTCAGATTGTATTTTTGACGTGGTTCGTGATATGACATATATCTAAACGATTCTTATTTTATTTGAAGAACAATATATTTTATAGTCGAAATTTAATCGGTTGGATATGTTGCCAGATTGTATTTTTGGCTTTTTTCGTTTTATTGTGATTTTTTTTAAACAAATCAAAAAAATGGCACAGTTAAAATATTATAATTGATTTTATCATTATTATAATTATTAAAAATAATAGGACAAAATAAGCCTTTGAACAACTAAGCGCGAATATTTTCCGTTAATGATTTTTATTCAATTTTATCGATTGGGCTTATTAGCTTACAATTAAGAGACTTGATATGGTGGTAGCAAGAAAAAAATCTGGAAGAGATGTGCTCCTTAATTAAAGACCTTTCATAGACTGCATGCGAAATCATTCGATTTCAACTCAAGTCTATTTACAAATGTCAAATTTGTATGGGATCAAAATTTTGTAAATCGACCTTATGTCATTCCACCTCGATGCAGTCTGAAAAGGCTGTAAGAGAGTGGTGATTTATGTGGAGATTGTCCTAAACCGCTGCATACACGCAGAAAAACTTGTGTAAAAATACCTAATTCAACTTTGAAATCTTTTTCTAAATCTTAAATTTCCCTCGTACATGTGTAAATTACACTTGTGCTTTTTTTGTATAAATAGCAAAGTACAGTACTTATGTACCCTACAATATTCCACCATGTTCTTTTTCCCAGCTTTTACACAAGTTTCTTTGTTAAAATTGATTAGTTTGTTGGATAATGGTGTATGTGTGAATTTTGTAGCAGATACTTAAAAAATAAGCAACTGTGCGTATGATCTTGCAAGACAATCTGGCAACAATAGAAGAACATTTTATTAAATTTTTCATCGTCAACAAGGTAAGTCGTCCAAATGTACAAAATTTTTTATAAATATATTTTTTTTTAACATTATAGACAAAAAAGGCACAACAGAAATACAAAACAAAGTGACAAAGGACTTTAGTAAATAATAAGGTAAGTGTGTGTTTGAGTATTAATGGAGCTGCTATGAGTAATGTTAATTGGCAGTCCATGCAGGTTTAATTTGGACCCTAAAGTGCTGTTCACACACAAAGATTTATTGTATAACTTTCAATACGATTATAGTTCAATGAAGGCTTTTCATATAAAAATATTGTACCAGTAGGTCTAATCCTTAATTTACAGCTAAAATTAATTTTTCATCGAAAAACGCTGCATTTGCAAAGTTTTTATAAATCTTGTAATAAAATTGAAGAAACATCGAAGGAGGAAATGAGGGGTATTTTTCATCCATGGGCTTTAGTTTTTCTCATTTATTTTTTATTTATTTTAAAATAAACTTCTCAGATGGGTATTTATTTATAAGTTATTGAAGTTGAAAATGCTGGCGGTTTTAAACATTACATATTATTTTCATTCCAAAACCACAAGAAATTATTTTCTCTCCTCACATTATGCAATATTTATATAAACATTTAATTAAACCACATATATATGAACCTAGGTCTATAGAAGTGACTCGAATTTAAATTATTTCGCACTCTTCTAGCTGGCATTCACATAAAAAAAGTTTATTGACATTGAAAACACCGACCATATTTATGCAGAATTTGTATAAAATTCACATCAGAATTAAGTACACACTACTACTGTCGGTC
Organism: Polietes domitor; assembly: GCA_947397865.1. Classification (NCBI taxonomy): domain Eukaryota; kingdom Metazoa; phylum Arthropoda; class Insecta; order Diptera; family Muscidae; genus Polietes; species Polietes domitor. The sequence goes on from OX377622.1 coordinate 128,034,590, forward strand.
CGTCTGTTTATGTATAAACAATTGTTTTTTGTTTAAACAATATGTCCGTTGTTGTTGGTGGTGTAAATGCCATCGATGACTGAGTCGTCTCGTCTCGTCACGTCACAGTTTTGCTGAAGCACGTGTGAGAATAAAAAAGTGGACGTGAAGAGTACTTCAATATCAAATTTGATTTTGTTTATAGTTTTGGTAATGGTTTTATATTGACAAGAATAATTATCGTGTTTGTTTGTTTTTTTGGTTATATAATTTGAATACTTCCGATATTGAGTTATGTGCATTGAGGAACTTAAAATGAAGACAAAGTGAATTGCATAATATTTAACTTGTTATTAAAAGCGGAGTATATTAGTATTTTTATTATAAAAATTATAAGCGTAGATGTTTTTTGTATTTATTACAGTGGGCCATGAGAATAAAGTTGCTGCGTTTACTACTCAAACAGCTGTGCTTGTTTATTTCGAAATACTATTTAATTTGATACCAAAACAAAATCATTTCATCATTTGATAATTTTGATAACATGTATTCTTATACTGCGTTCACATATACACCCATAATTCACTTCTTTATAAAAAATCCAAAATCCGGAAAAGCTGGATTTTGGGTGAATATCTAAACGATAATACTGCGTAGCTACCTAAATTCGCAGCGGCTAATAGTCACACTGCATACGAAATCTAGCAGAATTGACATAACGTCGATTTTCAAATGTCAGATCCCATACAAAAGTGACATTTGAAAATCGACCTTATGCAATTGCGAAATCTAGCTGAAATGGCATCAGGTCGATTTTATAATGTGAATTTTGTATGGGATTTGACATTTGTAAATCACATGCAGTGTGACAAAGCTATTAGTCAAATTTGTAAATCGACCTTGTGTCATATCAGCTAGATTTCGCATGCAGAGTGGCAAGGCTATAAAATTGAAAATGCCAACGTTGACACTGCAATTAAACACAGAATAGAGGTACATGGATATAAACGTCGTCATTATCAGTAGCGGCTAATTAATTTGAAAATAATCATTGATAACAAGGAAAGGTAATTGAAGAAGTAAGAGATGACAATGATTATTTTCTTTATTTTGATACAACAGCTGATTTCGATCGCAACTGCGGATTTAGTTAGTGTTGACGGTCGAGATATCAGCTGATTTTGACTTTAATTTTGATTGAATACATTTAATCAAAATTAAAGTCAACTGTCAGCATATAAAGAAACAAGTAAAGAAAAATCGAAAGAAAAGAATTTTGAAAGTTATCTTTGATAAAAAGGAAAAATTAAATGAAGAAATAAGAGAAGAGCAATAAGAGATTTCGAACGCAATTGCGGATTTAGGTAGTTTAGGTAGTGTTAATGGTCGAGATATCAACTGATTTCTGGCTTAGCTCAAATCTCATTTGCGGTATGTAGAGTTCTCAAAGAAGTCCTCGAGATATCTCGAAAACAATGTCATTATCGAACTGTTCAATTAGGCCATTAAATCTTTTCTTTTCCATTTTTCTAAGTGTACATTTCAATGAAATACAATACAAACAAATAAACTAATAGCCTTGTCACACTGCAGGCGAAATCTAGTTTACATGACATAAGGTCGATTTACAAATGTCAGATGCCATACAAATATAACATTTGAAAATCGACATTTAAACTATGTAGATTTCGCATGCAGTATGACAAGGCTTTAAGTGATTCGTTTTAATTGAGAAAACGCCACTCTTTGATTCGTGCTAATTCGTGCTAATTAATTATTTAAAATTTCATTTTCGTTCATAAAAAGAGGATTTACTTAAATGTTTGCGTTTTCGGGAGAGAACATTATTATCAACGTCTAATTAAATTAAATATTAAACTGGTTTGAAATTTGTTTTTTTAAATTGGTACTTTTTTCAAAACGAAAGCAACAAATTAAACGTCAGTGGTAAACAAAAAAGCGTTATTAATATTAAACCAAATACAAAATAATTGCTTAATTTACATTTTTAAATAATAAATAAACAAATTGTGCTGATGACACAAAACGGAAGATGTGCTCCCTGCACTGAAACACATATAAATAATGGAATGAATAACGATTGAAATAATACAGGTTTGTTGCAACATTTAAATGGCAGAAATATAGTCTAAATATCTGTTAGCAACTATTTAAATACTTTCGTTTTAAGAGTCCAGTCCGTTGGTTCCCAGGTCCGGATCGTAAGGCAAAGGGGACCTGTACTTTGATTATACAATGGAAAATAATCGATTGTGGCTAGTCACAAAGATCATAATCGTTGAAGAGTTGCCAAGTTATAGTTCATGCATATGCACTATATTATCATGATAATGTTGTGATAATCACAATACGACAAAAAGGTGTTCACATGACTTTAGACTCGTTTTCTTCGTATAGGCCTGTGAAGATTTGTTGTAAAACTATGCAACCGATTCTACTTCTGTGAAGACTTCAGATTAAAATTATGCATAATTTAGTAAATCTATGACTTATGTTACCGATAAAACATATTTTCCATTGAAAAATGTTAAATTTATTAAGGTTTCGTCATAATCAAGTTGCACAATAAATCTTTAAATATGAAGTGTCATTTTGTACGTGGTCAGTGAAGTACATTTTCAAGATTTTATGGGTTTTTCATTAAGTTCTATGATAGGAAAATCAAACACAACTCTGCGTTTGAAATGATTTGTGAAGTGATTATTAATTTATCATGATACATTATCTCGATATTTGGTGCGAAAATGTATGATAATTAGCGTGTGATATTAGTGTGATTTATCAATTACCGTCCTTCAAATTACGTGAATGGTCTATTAAAGTGTAAACAGCGCATAAGGAGCTAATAAATCTTGTAAGAAAACTGAAAAATCATCTAATAGCATTGTCACATTGCATGCGAAATCTAGCTGAAACGCCATAAGGTCGATTTTCAAATGTCAAATTTGTGTGATATTAGTGTGATTTGTCAATTACCGTCCTTCAAATTACGTGAATGGTCTATTAAAGTGTAAACAGCGCATAATGAGCTAATAAATCTTGTAAGAAAACTGAAAAATCGTCGAATAGCCTTGTCACATTGCACGCGAAATCTAAAACAAAATGTCAAATTTGTATTTGATCTGACATTTGTAAATTGACCTTATTTCATTTCAGCTAGATTTCGCATGCAGTGTGACAAGGTTATAAGCTCGATTTTCAAATGCCAAATTTGTATGGAATCTGACATTTGTAAATCGACCTTATTAGATTTCGCATTTAATGTGATAGCCTAGTCACACTGCATTTGAAATCTAGCTGAAGTGACATAATGTAGATTTTCAAATTTCAATTTTGTTTGCGATCTGACATTTGTAAATCGACCTTATGTCATTTCAGCTAGATTTCGCATGCACTGCGATAAGGCAGTGCACTGTGCAATATTTTTATAAATTTAATAGTTTTTGCCATAATTTATTTAAAATCCATAGAAGTGTTTCCCGTGAATGGTCTATTAAAGTGTAAACAGAGCATAAGGAGCTAATAAATAAATAAGAAAACTGAAAAATCATCTAATAGCCTTGTCACATTGCATGCGAAATCTAGCTGAAACGCCATAAGGTCGATTTTCAAATGTCAAATTTGTATTTGATCTGACATTTGTAAATTGACCCTATTTCATTTCAGCTAGATTTCGCATGCAGTGTGACAAGGTTATAAGCTCGATTTTCAAATGCCAAATTTGTGTGAAATCTGACATTTGTAAATCGACCTTATTAGATTTCGCATTTAGTGTGATAGCCTTGTCACACTGCATTTGAAATCTAGCTGAAGTGACATAATGTAGATTTTCAAATTTAATTTTTTTTTGAGTTCTGACATTTGTAAATCGATCTTATGTCATTTCAGCTAGATTTCGCATGCACTGCGATAAGTCACTGCACTGTGCAATATTTTTTTTATAAATTTAATAGTTTTTGCCCTAATTTATTTAAAATCCATAGAAGTGTTTCCCGTTTCCCTGGCACCTCCCACAAAAAAAAATAATAGTTCAAAATAAAACCAATATAGAAAACTTCCGCACGGATTTTTCGAAATTTAATATTTTATAACATCTTTAAAATCCATAGAAGTGTTTCCTGTTCCACAGAGTTGTGTTGGGCAAAACTATTGCCAAAAAAAACAAACACCGACTCTGTGACGTCTGAAGTTGCTAAATATGCGTACGTCTACTTTTTAAACCAGTTTATTTGGCAATCATATGGATATTAGCCAATTCTGGGAAGTTTAAGACGATTAATGGATTCGTATCGACAAAACCCAACAGCAGCATATCATCCAACTCAACTGTTAACTTTGATGTCAAGTGATTCGCTATAATTTTATATTATTTTTCTTTTGTTGTTTTTTGCCATTTTTAATTTAGCTTCGAGCCAAAAGCCGGTAATAAACAAAAAAATAAACAAGCAACAAAATCCCCCCAATAACAGCAGATGGATGGCATCGAGATAGCACTGATTTTATTTTATTTTGTTTTTACATTTCTTTTTTTCAAAATAAGATTTGGCGAAGTCAACCCAAAAGAGTAGTGTTTAATGAATGGATTTGTAGAAATTTCTATCGAAAAAATTCCATGACACTTTTTGTTTGCATAAATTGGCAATCAATTAATTATAAAGTAGTTTTTTTTTGTTTCGTATTGTATTGTGTGGTGTGCTTGTTTCTAATATTGGGTGGTGTCTTCTGTCACAATGTTAGATAACAATAGCATAATGGCTTAAAATGTTATGAATATGCAGAGAATCATTAAAAATTCATAAAAAAATAAATGTTGGAATATCTGTGGTGGCTACATTTGAAATGGCTTTGGTTGTCAAGTGAATGATAGTTAGCTATTGAAGCGGCATTGGGGGTTTGAACCTTTTTATGCCGGCCGGTACATTGCCGAGAGTAACAGGGCCGCAATTAACTCAACAGTTAGCTTGACATTACATTACGAAATTTCAGCAGACGCACAACAATTTTACTATTTAATCTGAAGTTTTGAAGCATAATAATAATTCTGAATAGTATTGGTCTATGACCGAAAACTCGAAGAAATAAATTTTGTCTATTCACCCTTAATTCAAATCAAACCTTTTTGGGTTCAACCTAAATCCGCAGCGGATAATTGTGGAAACAGGTATTCTTATACTGCGTTCAGATATACACACAAAATTCACTTTTTCGGAATTCACGTGAAAAAAATTCAAAATGTGGAAAAAGTAGATTTTGGTGTATATCTGAACGCAGTATTATGGTAGCTATCTAAATTCACAGCGGCCATCGTTGAAAATGCCTCCTTTGACATGGAGTAGAAGGATGTGGAAATACACGTCATCATTATCAACGGCGACTGACCGTGCGAATAATTTTGATTACATATATTCTCAACTGTCAAAATGTAAAGAAAAATAGTAAACAACGAGTTTTTAAATAAATTTGAAAATTATCTTTGATAACAGAGGAAAGGTAATTGATGAAACAAGTGAAGACAAGTTTATTTTCTTTATTTTGATATAACCGCTGATTTCGATCGCAACTGCGGGTTTAGGTAGTCGAGATATCAGCTGATTTCGACCGCAACTTCCACAAAAGCGGATTTAGGTATTTGTTGACGCACGAGACATCAGCTGATTTCGACCGTAGCGGCAGACCGTATAGACTGAGATTGGACCCATATAGAACGTTCACATGCACGTGATCTGAAAAATTAACACGGCAATTGACAAATCACACTATAGGGTGGACCATGTAACATTTTTAATTTGAACTACCGATTACTTTGAAGGGTAGAATAACATTTATTTTTTTCAGGTTTATGTTTGGGACGCTATACGCTCGAATTTAATATTATCAATATTAAAAACTTACTTTCAAAGTAGTGAGTCTTTAGCGCAAACTGTGAGAAATTAAAGTGGACAATTTTTTGAGCCTTCAGTTCAGCCTTCATGAACAGAGATACAAGCCGACCGATTTTAAGCCGACAAGCCGCCGCCGCCGCCTGCCTGTTTCTGCACGAGCCGCGCCGCCGCCGATTTCATCGGCTCAAATCGACTCAACCACGCCGCCGATTTCATCGTTTTCTATCGACTTCAACCGTGATTTGACGGAGTTCTAACTCAGTCAAATCAAATAGACAACCCACTTAAAATTACAAAAGAAAATATAAATGTCAACTTAGGCAACCTACTGCTGTGAAATATATTGATCTTTCTTTCATTTATATAAGTTAATTCCAGTACGTGTGGCCATGTGTTCCTATAAATAACAATATCTATTGTGCTTCTTCAGTGTGTAAAAGTAGGTAGAGTATTATCATTCTTTGGAAGGATTATGATATTCAAGAACGTCTGGTCAAATATGCCTCACATGAAAAGCAGTAATTGCAAAAATATTTATTATTTTTATCCATATTATACATTTTGGGAATGGATTCCTTCTCCCAAAAAAATGTGTGGGTTAACAATTAGGGTATCCAACCGATTAAATTTTATTCGATTAATCTAATAATTTTTGTCAAATATTTATTCGAATAATAAAAAATCATGATTTTCGAATAACGAATAATTCGAATTAATTGTCCCAAATAATCGATATTATAACTTTTGCCTTAAAAAACTAATGAAATCGTCGTATGCTTTGTATGATAAATTGATTTTGAACAGCCAGTTTGCTCCATTTGGGTACACCAAATATAAAACCACATTTTTTTCGATTTTTGTTTTGTTTTTTTATTAATTATATTTTATTTAAGTGGACAATTGTTCGATTAATCGGTTAATCGAATAACACTCGACTTCATTATTCGATTAATTGGAATTTTTTTGTTTTCAAATAAACGAAAAATCGAATAACATAAAAGTCCGAATAATTGGATACCCTAATAACAATATTAAATTATTGGAACATTGGCTAATATTAACGAATATTGAACTACTTGCCTAAAAATAAAAGAAAATTGTTCCTTCCATTTTCCCAAAATTGTCAAATAAATAGGGGTATTCGAATGAAAGAACGAGCCGGCAAATCAGCCGAAAGCCGCCGACCCATTTTGAACAGCGCCGCCGCCGCCGATAATTATGGTTCGGCTTGTAACTCTGTTCATGAAGCGCATTTTCATCTCGGTGGCTATGTCAATAAGCAAAATTGTCGCATATGGAGTTCAGAGAACCCACACGTGACTATTGGGAAGCCAATGCATCCATAACGAGTCACTGTTTGGTGTGGATATTGGGCTGTACTAAAAAAAAATTGAGTTGATCGCATGAGGTACTACCGAACCAGTCGTGGTAGTCATATGAATGATATTATGTGCCATTATTAAAGGACAAAGTTCAACCTATCCAATAAAACCAGAAACTTGAAGAAATAATCAGTACTTTTTTATAGTCGATTCTAATTTAAAATTTAAATGATAATTTATCATGATAAATTTATAATCGCTACAGAAATTACAGAAACGCAGTGTTGTATTTGGTTTTCCATTTGAACAACCAGTAACCCAAATTTAAAGATTTACGGCCATATTCATAATCTTTTATAACAGGTTTATAGTACGAATTTTGAAAGCAAAAGCATACTTTAAACCTTCGATAAATTCTTTTGAATATGACAGTTATTGTACAACTTGAAAATATATTATTGCGAAAACTTAATAAATTTAGCATTTGTCGATGGAAAATAAGTTTTATCAGTAACATAAGACATGGGATTACTAAATGATGCAATATTTCTATATGAAAAGTCTTCACAGCAAATCTTCCTGTCTGAACAGGCCTATATGAAGAAAACGAGTCAAAAGTCATGTGAATCCCTTTTTTCGTACTGTGATTATCACGGCATTATCATGATCATTCACACGCACTTAAATGGCCTTTTAAGGGATGTTAACACTTAAAGATTATCGATATTCTAGCCTTGTCACTTGTTTTATAGCCTTGTCACACTGCAAGCGAAATCTAGTTTAAATGACATAAGGTCGATTTTCAAAAGCCAAATTTGTATGGCATCCGACATTTGAAAATCGAGCTTATGTCACTTAAGCTAGATTTCGCACGCAGTGTGACAAGGCTGTTAGATAGATCTTCTAAATCGATTCTAGTCATTTGAAGACTATTCGCAGAAAAATATTGCATCTTTGATACTATATATAAAACTTTAATTTAAATGAAAAAAATCTACATATAATTAAAAATGTGTTGCTGATTTTTTTTACAGTTTGGTTTTACAGCGTTTTTTTTGTAGTATTTACAGAAAAATGTATATTTCGCGTAACGCAATTAACATCCTGCTGATTTTTCTACAAAGTGTAAATTCCCCTTCATCAAGAGCTCATTTTGTGGTTGTTTCTAACACTCTTAATACTTTTTCGAATGCTAACCGAACCGGTCTGATGTACACACTTATGTATTTCTAACAATTACACGCCAAATGACATTTTCTAGCAGACACATGTCAAACTAAGCTAAACTAGCATAGTAACGACACTAAACATCAAACGGAAGAACAATTTCTACAACAAACGCCGCTATTTCGTAACGCACACAAGCGCAACAACCAAGCTAGCAAGCAATGCATGCAACCGAAAACTTGTCAAATGTTCAAATCAAATTTAAGCACTTCATTCAAATCGAAAAGTGCACGAGCTAGTATTGGTGAATTAATGGTTAATTTTGCAATTTGTCAAAACTATCACGATTCCATTGTGACATCTTATTTAGCAATCAAACGAATCATAATAAATTGAAAAAAAATGTTTTGAAAAAAAAAAAGACATAAACACAAAGCTAAAGTTCAGTTTGTCAAAATGAATGACATTATTTTGATTTAGGAAATACCTTCTAATTGTCAAAATGACAAATTCATGATCGATCGATCGTTTTGATATGCTTTCTATTTATATATGGATGTAGGTCACAATTCTAGTAAATGCGAGAGAAACGCTAGAGACGTGACACAAACGTATTCCTATGTGAATATGTTGTAACAGCTCATTAGGGAAATGTTAGAACAGAGTTGAAACGAAAGTTGGAAACTGGTAACACGTGTAAACCAGTCTTTATGAAAAAATAAATTGCAAAGCTTATATGCGATGGAATTCATTGCATATTATTACCGATAGATTAGAGGGCAACGACACTAGCTTTTGAAGCTTCTTATTATATGAGGAACTTTATGATAGACCTGGTGCTATTCACGGAATTCGATTTGAAAGATACGATCGAATAAAATTCTCACATCAAGTACAAACTTTGCCTTGAAAATAGGACATGCTTTGAACTTGATTCCAGTTCAACTTTTCCTCAAAGCAAGTAAAATTTACTCAAACTGCGAAAACATTGTCTTCAAATCAAGTAAATCTTCACTTAATCTGAAAATTTGTATGAATTTTTACTCAAATCAAGTAAATTTATACTCAATCTCAGGAAAATATTCCGATTTTTCCCTCAATCCAAGTAAATTGTTACTCAAACTAAGTAAATGTATAGTCAAGCCAAGTAAATTTATACTCAATCTGAGGAAAATTTTTGTAAATTTTTCCTTAAACCAAGTAAATTTGTACTCAGTCTGACTAAAATTTTCCTTAAACCAACTAAATTTGTATTCTGCCTGATTACGACTGTACTGATAATTAAATAAATTATTTCGCTTCAGAGTATGCAACACTCATATGAAATATGACAACATGGTATAGTTCTCAAACGTTTCATCTTACTCATACCATAAAGACAATGACTGCTGCGGAGGCTAGGTAGGCGCCTTCGCAGTGATTGTTTAGAGTAATATTTGAAGTACTTATGAAGAAAGTCTCGGCTAACGAACGAGAATTTCTTTTTAGCATACTATTCATGTATTTTTTAAACAAGTTTTTTTATAAGTTCATTTATACTTGAATGTATCAGGAACATGGCATATATATAATTACATATATTTACTGAAGTAATAAACACATTTTTAAGTAAAAACTTCCTAAATGGATTTTTTCCATACAAAAAAAATCTGCATTATTTTCTTTCCTAAACTCTAGTAAATTTTCTTCCGCACAAGTATGAATATACTTAATTGTAAGAAGTTTTTACTAGATCCAATAAAATGTTTTTAAGTAAATTTACTACCCTATTTTGAGTATATTTACTATTTTTTCTGGCTTTGAAATAAGGAAAGTGTACTCATGTCTATTTAATTTTCCTTCTCGTAAGGAAATTTTACTTAAACTGGAGTAAAATTGTTAAACTAAATTGGAGTATGGATTTTACTCAGATTTAAGAATGCTATTTTTCTCAGTGTACCCTCTGATATCGGTGTAAGAGCCAGGTTAAAGAAGAAAATTTCAGCTAAAAATAGTTCAAAATTGCAAGCTTATATCTGTATTAGTTTAGCATCAACAACCACTTCAATTTTCCATCCTTAGTTTATTTAGATATTTCACTTTTTTTGAGAGGGACATTTGAAATGGTTGTTAATGCTAAACTAATACAGATAGAAGCATGTAATTTAAAGTATTTTTAGCACATATTCTCCTCTTTAATTTAACACTTTTACCGGTATCAAAGGATGTGAATAACTATTTAAAATATTTTTTTCATAAATTGTATCTCTTGCAAATTTGTAGTGCTCCACTAACTCCATTTTGCCTATAGCTTCAAACTTATATTATTCGGTTTATGTGTCGTTTCTGTTTATTGTAGTCTGTTCATATTACATACGAAACCAAGTTGAAATCGATATAAGGTCGATATCAAATGTCAAATCCCATACAAACTAGAAATAGAGCTCGATCTCGCCGGCAGTGTGAAAATGCTATTACGGGCAAATGAGTAACTTAAAGTTCTAGATATGCTTAGACCAAGTCCTCTGTAGTCCTCCACTAACTCCATTTTGCCTATAGCTTCAAACTTTTATGGTTTATGTGTCGTTTCTGTTTATTGTAGTCTGTTCATATTACATACGAAACCAAGTTGAAATCGATCTAAGGTCGATATCAAATCCCATAAAAACTAGAAATGTAGCTCGATTTCGCCGGCAGTGTGAAAAGGCTATTACGGGCAAATGAGTAACTTAAAGTTCTAGATATGCTTAGACCAAGTCCTCTCGTCATAACTATTTTAGACTTTTGAGACCCATACGGACATACGAAGAAAACAAATTAAAATGATTTGTAGAGAATATCAAATTACTGGTTACCATTAACACAGGGTGACAAAGTCGACCACTTCGATAATTAAAAAAAACTTCTGAAGCTTATAACATTTGCAATCTAAGCCGATATTCAAGAGATTCTTTCTTGATGGAAAAAAGAAGATGTCTAAGTTAAAAATCGCCTATAAATCCATTATTATGTGCTGAAAATGTCTAAATACTGAAGATATGGATTGTTGGCCTTATAATTGTAATGGTTTATTTAATAGTCCGACGCCTTGGAGATTAAAAATATGGTATATAAATTATAAATATATAAATTTATTTATTTAATGCCCGATATTTCGACCAACATCGTTTGCCATTTGTGTGGTAATCACCCTGTGTTGTAGTAGGCTCACTACACTCAAAGGAATTTGTCAGTAGAAGAAAGCAGAAAATCTGCTGTAAGAACAGATTTTTAGAATAAATGCTATTATAAGTGAATTTATTGCCACTGAAAGATATTGTGATTGTTTTTTTAATAATATGCATATTGCCCCAAGCTAATATAAAACGAAATTCCAGCTAAATTCGTTTTCGCCAACAATGTGAAAAGGCTTTAAATTATAAACGCTTATTTTTATCTATTTTTATAATCATCATTTTTAGCAGACTACAAATATATTAGCAGTGTGAATGCTGATGCAAGATTGCAGAAAAACTGCTGTTATGGCAGAAAATCTGCTGTAATAGCAGAAAATTGCCTGCTGATAGGCAGCAGCCAATCGCTGCAGACTTTTTCCTAAAGTGTAGCAAAAATTCGATTGTTTGCAAATTCGATGTATATTTTATTACAATTGATTTATTAATTGCGGAAATCAAAAATTATTACCAAATTTTTTTAAAAAATCATCCACTGTACAGCGGAGCTTCAATAAATTTCCTTAAATGTCCTCTTCTCTCATAAATGAGGTATTTTGCAATTAAGTTCGCGTACATAAATAAAAAATCCCCCTCTAAAACAATCCCAGCCTGGAAATGCCCGTATGTAAATTGGCATACGATCGATCTTGACCGAGTACCGGCCATATAATTTCCTTACATGTGCTTGGTTTCTTTTGCTTTTTGCACAAGTTCAATTATATACGGCATGGCGAAATCCGAAATCGGAGGCAGGTTGGCAACAAACACTGCTGCTGACCAGCCGAGACAACGTCTCCAACATACGAATGTAAATAATAAAGCGATAATAAACAGCTGGTAAATAAATGAAATCGTTACACTTATGTCGTCGTCGTCGTCGTATACATAACTGCATAAATATTCGTTTATAAACTTATAAAAATATTTAATTGTTGAAAATCACGTGACTAGAATAAAGCTAACTAAACGGAAAGATAGGTATTACAAAACGCGGCGACTGCCATGAATGAGTGAGTTCGAAAATGGTTAGATGCCATAGCATCGGACAACAACATTGACCGTTATATTTGAAATTTGTTGAACTTAACGGTCACCGCCAACCAGATAAACAACAAACTTTGAGAATTGAGTTTTTCTGCGTTTTTTTTTGTATAAATTGCCTTGTATTACATTCGATATTTGTCAACACGCCATGTAACGTCAATGTTTGTTGGCGCTGGTGGCACAGTGCTCCGTTGTCCCAGGGACAAAACTCAAATTTTAATGGTTGTCATAAATGTTGAACAAATTAGCATTTTTGAAAAGTCAACAGAGTAACGCAGCGAACTGTTTATGATTGTTTTTTTCGATTTAACTCCTTTTGACGTCGCCAGAGGTCACTAAACTTAGGGCGTGTTTGTTTTGATAACAAATGATGCCATGCACTCAGAAGAATTTACTAAATTCTATAATAGCCTTTTCACACTGCATACAAAATCTAGCTGAAATGACATAAGGTCGATTTACAAATGTCAGATCCCACACAAATTTGACATTTGAAAATCGATGTTATGTCATTTCAGGCTGAAATGACATAATGGATTTCGCATGCAGTCTGCAAAGGCTATAATATCCCAATGAGGCTGTAGATTTGCACAACGCTTTTTTCTCAACATGTTAAATGTGTACGAAACACCTTTTCACACTGCATGCAAAATCTAACTGAAATGACATAAGGTCGATTTACAAATGTCAGATCCCATACAAATTTGACATTTGAAAATCGATGTTATGTCATTTCAGGCTGAAATGACATAATGGATGCAGTCTGCAAAGGCTATAACATCCCAGTGAGGCTGTAGACGTTTTTTTTTCAACATGTTAAATGTGTACGAAACACTGTGCTCAACAACCTGAACATTAGAATTTCCTAAAAGGAAATGCTTGAAACAGTTGTCAACACTGCAAATACCTGAGAGTTCAGTTAGGCCGGTCGATTAGTGATACGTCACAACACTAGGCGCTAGTATGGCAGACATGGAATTCCAAATGATGTTGTAGTTATTCCGTAAATTGGAAAATAAAGTCAAAAGTGTCATTTGAGAATTTCATTTAGGAAAAAAAAAACAAACAGACAAACAAATATTTGAAAACTCCAATAAAAGAGTAATATCCGAGTAATAAATGTAAACAAACTAATTAATGGCATTTCGTGTCACTTCACACCACACCACACAAGTGTTTAAAAATGCTGACCAAATACTGTGAAAGTGAATGTTGTTCGAATTGAATTTCGGTTGAATTTGATTGTTGACACAATCAATAAAGCGCTGTTTTCGCACTTAGCTCAACTCAACTCAAATATCACTAAATTACGAGCAAATATTTTTCATTTAATTAATACCGCACATACATATTTGTATAATTATACAAGATTCTGTTAAACAACCATAAATATTAATACATAATTATTGTATTAATATCAAAAGCAAAAACAAAAAGGCGAAGAAAAGAAATCTATACGTACACGTAGTGACAAAGTAATTGCACACAAGAGCTATTATAGCTGCCACCGAATGCGGTTAAGACGTTTAACGAATCATTTATTAGCTCGTCTTACCGCTTCTGTCATCATCAGCGGTGGTGCGGTGGCGTTCTTGAATTACGCCAAAATACGTTTTTAGAAAAACCCCACATATGGTTTGTATTTGCCTCAGGTGCACAGTGTGGTACCCACCACAGTGGTGATAGTAGGGTGGCAATGAAAATGTCTGTTTCATTGGGAAATTTTATGATTGTTCAAATTGTTCAATTTAGAGTTTCGCAATGAATTCATAATAAAACACATTTGATACCAGAAAATCAAATTTGAAAATATGTATCCGAGTAAATAATTCGTATTTGCAAATTTGATTTCCTGACTTCAAATGTTTTTTAATCCGTAGCACGTTTTAAATTGAACAAATATCGAAAAAGATTCTTTCGAAGCACAGCAACAACAAAAAACTTTTGAAAGCACGAATCTAATGACTAGATTGTCTTTAGAATGAAAGTGACGAACTCAGATGGACTTTTTTGGCACTTAGTACGCAAAGAACATAAGACCTGTTCGATTGGGTTTACAAGCTTACGATTAAGAGAGGCAATAGCCTCGTCACACTGCATGCGAAATCTAGCTGAAATGACATAAGGTCGATTTTCAAATGTCAAATTTGTATGAAATCTGATATTTGTAAATCGACCTTGTGTCATTTCAGCTAGATTTCGCATGCAGTGTGAAAAGGCTATTAGATAACATGCAAATTCAATCGATTTCAGCTTGAAATGACATAAGGTCGATTTTCAAATGTCAAATTTTTATGGGATCTGATATTTGTAAATCGAACATGTGTCATTTCAGCTAGATTTCGCTTGCAGTGTGACAAGGCTATAAGGTGGCACCATTGTTACCCCTTGGATTTTCTCAAATAGATCAAGAAGAAAAATCTGGCAACAGCACTAAGAGAGTAATAAGCTACTTTCTTGTTAATCGGGTAAATTCCATACAAAAATTAAGCAAGTAAGCTCAATCGAACAGGCCTAAAGGCTTGGGGAGAAATACCTAATTGAACTTTCTAATTCTGTTTTATATTGAGTTGACAGTAGTCATACAAGTAAACACAAAATTTCCCCGAATGCAAGTGTAAACAAGACTAGTGCTTCTTTTGTAGAAAGACCAAAGTTTATATGATATGTACGTTAAAATAGTCCACTTTGTTGTTTTCCCAATTTATAAATTTTGTTAGCTTATATATTCCTAACCTTTAAATTATTTGTATATATTTTGTTATATAATTTCTTCTTTTATTTTTAATTTATTTTCCAATATTTCGAAATAGAACATCCTCAGGGACATTGTTAGAAAAAACTCAAAAACACGACTGTTAACCAAACTTTGCAAACATTACAAAGTTTTTATGACAATTTTACAAGACTTTCAGGTTACAAGTTCTTCAATTGATTCATTTCCTAGCCAAAATTTTTGTAAACTCTAAAGTAAAGTATATTAAACAACATCTATTGTAAAACGGGAAATATATACATACAAAAAATAATTTGGCCAATGGATTCAGTTCTACTCTTCATAGCAATATAAGAAAGTCATTAAGGTCAATCATGCTACATTACACATCATCCACGAATACATACTCCAATGAAAAAAAAAAACAAGTAAAAAGGCGTAAAATTCGGCCGGGGCGGGCAGAATAGAGGCTGTCGACTTCACTTATATGTGCAATGAAATATTAGAAAAATTATGATTTTTTATGAATTATGAAAATTTTGATATATAATTTCGAAATAAAATTAATTTCAAGACAACGCCCACTTAGGGCGCGTGTCTACAAATACGCTTTTATTGATTGATAGCCCTTGACTATATACGTCCAAGTAATTCTTCAGAGAGGCAAAGTACGAACTTTGAAATTCCATTATCTTTTGGGTTCACAATGGAATTTATACACCTAATTTTACGTTTCTAGCTACAGCCGTTTGTTTGGTGCCAGTTGAATATCTTTTACACCATTTTATCCCTAAAAGTACGAATTTGAAGAAAGTCTTGAGTATTGCGCGTCTACGAAGTCAGAGAAATTTTTAAATAGAATTTCATGATTCACTGCAGCCGTTTCATTGATACCATTTTTACACCAACGTACAGTGTACGTCGTACACCCCCGATAGTGAGCATTGTCTTGCGAATCTACGCAACTTGAGCGAAATATACACCGATTTTCATTATTCTAGCTGCAGCTGTTTAATTGGTACCAATTTTATCCCTTTTCTCACCGTTTCCCCATAAAACCAAACATTTTGAATATGTCCTTTGTTTTGTACGTCTATACAGTCAGAGAAATGTACTAGCTGCAGCCATTTGGTCGGTATCATTTGTATATTATTTTTATACCCTTTTCAAAATTCCCCCCTTAAAAGTACTAATTTTGAAAATCACTTCTTTTAAGTGTAAATGCTATTAGAGGAATGAAAACACCGCATTTCATTATTCTAGCTGCTGTCGTTTTGTTTTTATTTTATCCCTCTATTACCAGTTTACCCCCTTAAAAGAACAAATTTAAAAAAACTTTTATTTTCGTGTCTTCTCAATTAGAGGAATGTACACACCGAATTTCGTGTTTCCAGCTGTTGTCGTTTGTTAGGTACCCTTTTTATCCCTTTTTGCCCCATTCCACCTACAAATAAGAATCGATTTATGGTGCACGTTTACGCTATAAGGGGATTCAAATATTAAAAATGTTTAAATACTGGAAATATTAGGGTTATATTTTGTCCTTGTTAGGGAAATTTTTTTTTTCCTTATTCACCCAATCCCAATCGATCTACACGAATTCGTGGAAAATTTGGACGTCCTGGCTCCCTTCGTTTAGATGCTAGCTTGCTTTCAACAGACGGACGGACATGGCTACGGAGTTTGACATCTGTCAAAGTAGATTTTGGTTGTATAACCGAACGCACCACTTGGTAACTTGTATGCTTTTTGTGTGATTTCTCGCATTTTTTCTTTGTGTGTTTGCACTTAAAGTTTTATAGAATAATTTCACGGTAGATAATGACAAAAACTTAAAAATACAAACTAAAGAATAATAATTTCTGTTCACTATTCACTCTTACATCAGCTATATAATGTTATATTTCTCTCTGCGAAGTCTTCACAGAACCACAATCAATTGTTCTCTTCACTTTGTATGATACATCTTAAAGTGTAAACTCCCCTTGTGGTTGAGGTTATAATAAAGCATATAAAATGCGGTTAGAATAATCTTATTACTGATTTAAGTTTATTTACACTTTCGCCATAATTAAATTATTGATAAATTCTTTGATGGCGATTAAAGTCACTCACTTGATTCATAATCATTCAAATTGTTACTCCGTAACGCTTTCATCCGATTGTGAATGTAATCGAAGATATATATACATTTCACACTCACATACTCAAGTATCATCTCTCCTCACCTATTAATTCACAATTAAATTAACACGTTTATGTGAAATGACAACAAACAAAAGCGAAGCAAGAAACATATGAACTTTTCGCAGATTTCAAATTTCCTGATAAATATAAGACGTACGGTGTATAGACACATGCGAATAAGTTTATAACAATTGTTTAATAGGCTACATGCAAAATCGGGTTGAAATCAATCAATCCTTTTCAGACTGCAGGCAAAATCTAGCTGAAATGGCATAAGGTCGATTTACAAATGTCAGATCCCATACAAATTTAACATTTGCAAATCGACCTTATGTCATTTCAAGCTGAAATCGATTGATTTCGCATGCAGTCTGACAAGGTTATAAGGTCGACATAAAATGTTAGATTTTGTAACTGACATTAGAAATCGAGCGGAAATCGATCTAAGGTCAATTTCAAATGACAGATCCCCTATATTTTCTTTTAAATTCGAATTAAGCTCGATTCCGCCGGCAGTCTGAAAAGGCTATAAAGGAAATCGATTGATTGTGAGTCAAATATCATAGAAAAATAAATGAAATTTCAAAGAAAACACGAAAAGACGATGAAATTTAAACACGAACTTTTAAATCTCTCAAAATTGCTTGCAACTTTTCAACGTTTCACATTACACAAATATTTGCAAATTAAATTTAAATTCAATATTAACACGTTTCTCCTTTATCGGCGGCAGCGCGGTATAATGAAATTAAATTGGGCAGCTCAACACCACTGGTTGTGCAATTAAGTAGATAGTACATACATACATACATACATTGTTGACTTTTGACAAAAATGTCTCAAAAATTAGAATTTCAAATTCAAGTTGTCACATTTCGTTAGCTTGTGGGAATTTCGAAATTAGAACTAATTACTTGTGTTGCCTTAAATAAATTAGAACTATAAATTACCAAATTGCTTTTGACGGCGCAGTGCACAAGGAAAACTGGTTTCTATAAATTTGATTTTTAGACAATAGCTAATAAATTAAAGAAATTGATTGTTAGGAAAGAGGAAGAGGTGTACACCCTACTTATATGTTCTACGAACACGTAATATCGATATCAATTGGAAAATATGTATGTATACAAGTGTATCCACGAATTTGGGCAAAACATGCTGGGATAGAATTTAAGACGTTGCATTTGAAAATAACAAAAAACTATGCAGTAATAAACGTTACATTTTCCAGTTTAAATAATGGGTATCAATGTTTGATTCAGACACTTCAAAAGTGTTACAATCAGCACAAACTATGGGTACCTAATCCTAATTTAAGTTCGCGTAATACTGGTTTTATCCGTTTTTTTTTAAATTATCGAACGAATAAACATCTTTTGGATGTATTTACGATAAATAGAAATGTTTGGAAAGCTAATTAGTTCGATTAAGTTCCCTTCCAGTACTATAACTGAACGTATGAGTAATATTATCATTAATAAAAATAACATATACGCAGGGATGTCCTGCCAACTCTCCCTCCCAGTGCTATAACTGAACGTATGAGTAATATTATCTTTAATAAAAAAAAATAACGTAGACGCAGGGATGTCCTGCCAACTCGCCCTCCCAGTACTATAACTGAACGTATGAGTAATATTATATTTAACAAAAAATAACGTATACGCAGGGATATGCTGCCAATGTGAAATGAATTCCAATCAGTACTCTATTTATTTATTTTTTCCGATTGAAATAAATGTTCAAAAATTGTAGTAAATTGCGACTTATTTGGAATCCATGGAACTACAACTACTTTAATTCAGAAATAATTTGTAGGCGGTCTATGCATCTGCTGTATTTTATACCCCCCACCTCCAGGATGGGGGTATACGAACTTTGTCATTCCGTTTGTAAAACCTTGAAATATCGACCTGAAACCCTATAAAGTATATATATTCTTGATCGTCACAAAATTCCGTCCTTCCGTCCGTCTGTTGAAAACACATTTTCAATAAATGCGTCTCATAGTCGTAGATCGGTTGGGATTGAAACTGGGCAAAATCGGCCCAAACGGAAAATGTTTTCCCTCACAAGGACGAAAAATATCCATAATAACCCCTAATATTTTGGAGTATTTAAGCATATTTTTTCAAAATGTATTCCCCTATAACAAAAACGTGCACCATAAAGTGATTTTTAATCGTAGGGGGTGAAATGGGACAAAAAGGGATAAAAATGGTACATATCAAACCACACAATGGGAATAGAGGGATAAAAATGGTACCAACCAAACACCTAAAATAATGAAATTCGGTGTATACATTCCTATGATTGTATAGACACGTAAAATAAATAGATTTTTCAAAAGTCGTACGTTTTGGGCTTAAAATGGAAAAAGGGGATACAAATTGTACCAACGAAATGACTGCAGCTAGAGTCATGAAATTCGTAGTATACATTCCTCTGACTGCGTAGACATGAAAAGTAAAGGTTTTTTTTCAAATTCGTACTTTTAAGAGGTAAAATGGAAATAGAGGGATAAAAATGGTACCAATCAAACAGCTGCACCTCAAATAATGAAATTCGGTGTATACATTCCTCTTATTGTGTAGACACGCAAAATAAAGGAATTTTTCGAAATTCGTAATTTTTGGGGTTAAAATGGAAAAAGGGGATAAAAATAGTACCAACCAAATGACCCAGCTGGAGCCATGAAATTCGGAGTATACATTCCTCTGAATGCGTAGGCACAATAAATAAAAGCTTTTTTCCAAATTCGCACTTTCAATGTGTACAGAGGGATAAAAAATAGTACCAACTAAACGACTACAGCTAGAATGATGAAATTCGGTGGGTACATCCCTTTAATTGCGTGGACTCGTAAAATAAAGAGATTTTAGAAAGTCGTACTCTTGAGGGGTTAAAATAGGAAAAAGGGGATAAAAATGGTACCAATCAAATGGCCGCAGCTAGAATCATGGAATTCGGTGTATACATTCCTCTGACTGCATAGACACGCAAAATAAAAAAATTTTTCCAAATTCGTACTTTTTACTTTTACGGCAAAAATTGGTTGAATCATGAATTTAGGTTAGTTTGCACTATGTACGTGAGATAATGGATTTTCAAAATTTGTACTTTTGGAATTAAAATAGAATGGAAATACAACCAACTGTAACACCCACTATCTACCAATATTTATGGTATTTAAGCTTTTTGAAAATATAAATATAAGAATATTAATTTTTTGAATTGACTTGAAGTATTATTTCGGTATATATAGTCTAAACGTATTGTCAGCCTTGCCTTATAAGCGTGGTTTGAAATAATAAAAATATTATATTTATTTATAAAATTATGTTTTCAATATTAGTATTTGTTTTGGTTTGCCTATATCATGTACAATTTAAAAATTTCACTAAAATAAAAAATTCCTTTTTTAAAATTGTAGCCAAAAGCAATATCAATGTATGTGTGAAAACAAATTTTGAAAAAAATAATTTTGTGTTAAACATTTTTGACTTAGCCTGGATAATTATACAGTGTAAGTCAAAATGATGGTTATAGAGGCTAAGTCCAATAAAGTCAACACAAAATATTTTTTTGAAAATTTCTTTTGATACATATATTTATATTGTAGTTGGCGACAATGTAAAAAAATTATTTTGAGCAAAAAATTAAATTTTTATTAACGTTTTTGTTATCGCAGCTTGTTATCCCGGCTTAAAGAAAAACAGCCCTACTATATTAATAATAATAAATAATTAATATAATCAATAATTAATATTTGCTTGGAATTAGCGAAAAATAAAAGTTATTTTTTTAATTGCCTTATAACAAAAATACTGATTTTCAATCCACACTATTGTCTATTAATCAATCCACACTATTGTCTATTATTATTTTTTTAAATTTTTAAGCTTTTAATAAAATTGAAGAATCAAATAAAAAATCATGCAAACAACCTAATTATAGTTTTTATGAAATTAATGTCTTCTTCTATTTTTAAGTTTTTTTTTTTTTTGACTGCGGTCATTTTTCGTTTTTAATTGTAATCAATAAAAAATACGACATATTTCAAGGGTGCAGTCACATAACAAAAGTTTCCAAGAAACGAACATATGTGTAACATTGATCATATTTCTACACTCATACTTTTTGATAAGATCATATTCATTCTTATGCAAGAGCCACAAAGCGACTTTTTGTGTTTCATGCGACAGCGATAGTGCATAGTTGACTAATTTCATTTTTTTTTTTTTTTGAAAATATGTCTCGTATATAAAATGCAAAATCAAAAAGAGCTTCACTGTTTATAAACAAAAATTGTGCTATCATATTAAAATGCCATTAGTCCAGCAAACCTAATACGTTTCTCCCCGATTTCAATTCGAAGAGCATGCATATTTTGTATATTTTTTCAAAAATTGGTTTCCGGCTTAATGTTGTTTAATGGAGCGAGCAAAGTTTAATCCATTAGAGCGCAGCGATTTGATTTGTATGATGTTTCTTACTGTTTACTGTTCGATTAATCGAACACTGTATTGAGCAGCTAGAGGGTTAAAATGTTTCACAAAAATGTTCCTCGTAATGTTTTAAGTAATATTGCTGAACACATCCTATACTTCAAATGCCAGGATCACAAGGTTTCCTACAGTGTAATTAGTCTAAATAACGTTTATAAGTGTTTTGTGGTCAGTGACAATTGCTTATATAAATTTAAAGTTGATCTCTCAAATGTTAATGGAATTAACATTTTTACTTTAGTTTGCGGCAAATAAGGAAAGAAATGTCAAAAATATATTTCTCTTGATTTAAATGGGTTTTTGACGAATGGAAGGATATTTTTTGTGTGTGTGTGTGTTACTTTTGTATCAAGAAATTACAAAAAACGTGCTCATTTACAAAATTCAATTAAAAAATTTATCTTCTTTTTACCAACTAAAGTCTGTTAGAGTTTGAATTCGCTCTCATATTCAAAGAGCGAAAAAGAACATTGTGTATAAATTGGCAATCATTGGTTGAACCAAAATCTCCCAAGTTGTCTACTAAGAATCAAAAGGGCAGTCAATATATAACTTTACTATTTGACAAAATAAAGCGAATCCAAGAACACAACTTTAGTACGTCAATGAGTGGGAAATTTTTTAATTTCGCATATTCTTTGGAATTTCCAAACCACTTTAAAACAGATAACCGGCAATTATACTCCATATACTTTTACTCAGTTCTTCCTCTTCTTCTTCTTCGCTAACTAAACTTCTGTTCTTGAATTATCGTTGTGACACATCTTCACTTCTTTATTTACTTTGTAAGGACCGCCAAGGTAAACAATAAACTGAACTTATTTCACCGAATTAAAAAGTATGAAATTCAATCAACCTGCAAAATATTATGACGATCGGTAGCGTCTTAAACGAGCCGGAGAATATATTTATTAAACTCGGTCGCGGCCCATACAACATTAACAAAATAATGCCCAGTCATCCCAAAATTTGTCGACCCTGAAAACATGCCAAGAAATCATGATTTTCCGGTTTTTTATTTAGCACTTTTGTCTAATCTTTTCTTTAATAAATACATCGTTGAAAATGACTTAAGTTTAGACTTTCATTTTTGTTTTAGAATTTCTTATTGAACGTCGTTTATAGCACGCACTTTTGGCACATTTGAATACGGTAGAGTAATGAATACTTAATCACCCTAAAGTAATGACTTCTGAAACTAATCAAAACGTATTTGGTTCCATTCCACCAATGCACACTGGTCCCAAATCCATTTTTTATGGCATAAAGTCGAAAAATAAAGATACAATCTTGTAATTTTGCACATTTGCTAGACATAACATACGTAAAATATAAAAATTAAATTGGGCCGCTCGGACCACGCCCACTACCACCTCCCATATAAACTCAATATATAAACACCAAAATTATCACCCTGTATTGGTACAGAGTGACCAAAAACAAAATTTTATGAAAGTTTAAAAGAATGAAGATTTGTTCACTTTGATGAATGTGTTTTTCTGAACATTATTAACAAAGCAAAATATGGCATACGAATATTTTACTTGTCACTGCAATTTAAATAATTATTTCAAAATATAAAATAGAATTTTAAAAGTACTTTCAATACCTTTTAAATAAAATATTGATGGGTCTCGTACACAAAACTGATTGAGATATATAATCATATATATGTCTATGGATAATCTAAAGCAGTGCTAAAATAAAAAGACAATTGTTGGAGTTTGCCAAAAATGCTGACGAGATATTAATTCCACCATAAACTACAACCTCAGACGAACACTTTCACATTTACACATTGAGTCAAGTTGAGTCCTACATATAACTTTTAGTCCATGACAATTATAGATTATGTTCTCTACAAATCACAAAATAGCAATACCTATGAATACTGACAAGACCACAATAATCATAAAATGTTAAATATAATTTTTCAACTACTAACTCTTGTCGTTAATTTTCATAATATAGTCGCTTTATTATTTTCATTTTAAGTCTTGATTTCGATTAATTTGTAAAACTGCTTTATATCGAAATTAATCCCACTTTTTTTGAACCGCAAAGTTTAAGTACCATTCAGGCTTGTGGTGTTGCCACCTAATCTTCTCCAGTATATTTTCTTGATTGCTTGGAGTGTTGCCAAGAACATTTAACACTTTCCAATTTTAATTTTTTTTTTTGAATTTCTGCCAAAAAACAATGGATTTGGGACCATAGTGCAATGTTGAAAAACTATCCAAATATTGGAAGTCCCCAATTTGACATTTATTTTACATTTATGTATTTCACTTTGTGTTTTTCTTGTGTTCTGAAGAATATCTTCAACTTCGAGCGACTTTATAAAAAAAAACAATTTTTGTCTCATTTTAAAATAGTTTTCGGACTTTTGATTTCTATTAAGTTCTCTATCAATTGATGTTATTTCGCCAATTTTATGTAAAAATAGTTTGAAAGTTTTAAATATGAAAAACTATTTTAAATTATTCTTATATATATGGGCACAACAACTATATTTTCCGTCTGAAGTTCATAATTTTGGCGCCATTTGAAATGCATTGATTTCTTCTGTTAATTATGTTTTTTTATATTTCTTTAACAAAATGTTTACAAGAAATGCCAGTTATTAATTGGCACTGTGAAAACCATCTAAGAATTGCTCTCTAAAAATTACTGAAAACGTCTAATAATATGGAAGATATTTCAAAGGTCTATTTATTCAAAAAAAAGTTTAGACAAAATTTCAACATAAAAAATGAACACAACACCATTTTCAAGTGTAATTCAAAAGACACCATTTGAAATTCAAAAATTCCAAAAATATCTATTGAAATTCAAAAATTCCATTTGAAATTTTCAATTGATTTCAATTGACATTTTTTGAATTTCAAATGGAATTTTTGAATTTCAAGTGATATTTTTCAACTGGTGTCTTTTGAATTACAATTGAAAAAAGGTGTAGAAAAACTTCATTTTTAGAGGTCTTTTCAGTAGAGTGAAATATTTTGCAACTCATCATTATTTAATAGAAATTGTAGGATTGAATAGAAAAATATTTTTTTTTGTGGGCCAGCCTAATGTTTATACCTATGGATACAGAACTCAAATCGTAAAATCTCTGATATTTCGTCTATAAATTACATTATACAAATAATTCTTGAAGGAATTCGGAAAAGAGTTGTGTACTATAGTTTAAAGTTGGCTCCGATCATCTAACACATTTTACACTTAAATATGATCACGCTTCTTCCTATAGTTATAATTATTCCCCATGTAGAACTCAAGTCTTTATAAGTTCCATACGGATGCTCCGAATTTAGACATTGATGGAGAGATATATTCTAATAAATTAAAATTTTTAATGTTTTTTTTTTAATAAACAGCAAGAAAATGTTAAACTTTTTTCATACAAAATTAAAAGTTTGCTCTTTTATCGGTGTGTAAACTATTTTATTTTATTTAAGTAATATTTTTAGGGACATCCAAATGGACAGATTTACCACAAACAACTATAGCATCAACTCTTTACACTGTTCCATAATCGCAATCAATATTTTATAATAACATTCTGAAAACTATCAAGCTTATTCAGGCGTATCATTACAAACAAAAACCCAAAACCACTAATAGCCTACAGCCTCTGAGCAATAGAAAATATTTATATAGCATAATAAAAATGTTTATTTTATGAAATAGAAGTTGCTCAATTTATAGTGGTTTTTAAAAATGTGGGACATTGACTTCAATCGAGACGGTGTTTTGGTGAACACTTCACGTTTGTGCGGATTACTTATTATTCAAACAATTCACGTTCGCTGCGATAGAAGAAGACACGGCAGAGCATTTCAAAATGTGTATTTAAATTTGTTTGCGATTCCCATGGGGGGGCTTCAACAACACTTGAAAGAATATGTTTGCATACAACAGTGTAGATTAACACTTTTTTCATACCATTAAATTTACTAGTTAAATTTGCAGCTGGTTTAGATTTTAACTAATGTAACTAATTAAAACTAAATTTCAATTTGGAATTGAACAACTTTGTTTGAATTAGAATCAGGAAATCAGGTCGTTCACTCACTGCTCAACAACAGTTAACCTTAACGTATGTGCAACGCACATTGCACCACAACAGGATTACAAATCATCACGCATACGTCACGGTGTACCAGCACCTCCACTTCGAAATGATCGCACTATGTAACACTGATGGCCAGGCCCACTGTCTGCATGGTCATAACTCACGGAAATTATGATTTTGTTTATGTTTCGTTTTATTTAATTAAGATTAAGCAAGATGTTGTTTTTTTTGCATAGCTTCTTTACCTTTTTCCAACACACCAATAAGATAACTTGTTTTTGTGGAATTTACAATTGTCACCACAGTTTCTTTTTTATTATATTTGTAGTATTTTTTTCGTTTAATAATATTTTTAAAATTTTTCCAACACGCCGTATAATGTATCTTTTTCTCTTCGTTTGTCTTTCGTTTTAGCAAACTTTCAACCGCGCTCGTTAAGCATTCAACAGCGAATGAAGTTAAAAGCGCAAATTCCATTAAAGTTATAAACTGTGGCCAAAACGATTGCTCACACCAACACTAGCGCACTACAAGCTCGCATAGACACACCAAACACACACACACAGCTGCTAGGTGACATCTTATAATCGCCAAAGCTAACCGGGCCAAAACTGAGAGCATTTGGTAAAATCAAAAAATTACGATCATCAAAAAAAAAAAAAACAATCAGTGATAAAACCGCAAAACGCGAAGAATCAGCACAGATTATAACCGCTTTTACAGAGTTGCCAGAGAGCGGGGATTTGATGTCATATCAGGGGATTAAACAATGGAACTAGGTCACAAAATGGAAACAATTTTTTGGATTAAAAAAGAAAGAAAGAAAGAGAGTGTCTGGAGTGTAATGGGTTCAAAATTAATTCAAATTTCAGTCGGTTAACCTTACTTCCACATATATAATAGAGTGGGTAATGAACCCAAAAAATGCAGATTGGATTGTGAGGTAAACGCTACTGAAAACACCTCTTGCTGGTGATAAATATGTTCACAGAGGACGTTTTTGAAATTTTTAATCCATTCAATTAATATCTTAAATCCTGAACCTTCGCCCCTTGATAATTGTAGATTGATTTTATCTATTTTGGATTTAGATTTTTATTTTACGATGTATGTGTGTATTGTTGACCTGTTGTTGAATTATGTTTTTGATATTGTCCAGCTTGAGGCCATAAAATGATAAAACCAGGTTTTGTTGTTATCTTTTTTATTTAAATTTTGCCCAATATTTCGATTCGACTTTGTCGATCATCTTCAGGGGTGTTACACTAAACAAAATTACAAAATTTAAATAAAAAGTATAACAACAAAACCAACACAATCCAGGTTTTATCATTTTATGGCTTCAAGCTGGACAATATCAAAAACATTTTTCTTTTACTTTATATAATTTTATTTAATTATTTGATTTAATTTATTTTCACCTATTTTATTCTTAGATTTAAGTTGTAGTCTATAAGGATTATTGTATATCCATAGACTAAATAAATGAAATGAAATAAATGAAATGAAATAAATTAAATGATTTGATGCAAATCGGAAGGAAATTGACGTTGCAACGCTCAGAGTTTGAAAATGATGGTTCTGAAAAGCCAACTTTTGTATTAAACTATTTTCACACAACTGAGTTAGTGACGTCATTTTTCGTTCGATATTCATCATTTAGACATCATTCGAAAGGTATTGATTACTTCTTTTTATATATTATTAGTTGTCATTTTGAAAAACTAAAACAAGTTAGTAAGGTTCGGTAGGCTAAGCCAACTTATAAAGGGTGATTTTTTAGCTATTATCTTTTTGGCAACACTGGTTTAAACAGCTGACGCACGTTTGGTCTATAATTTAACCATGAATCGTCTTACAAACGAACAACGCCTGCAAATTATTGAATTTTATTATCAAAATGCGTGCTCTGTTAAGAATGTTCATTGTGTTCATTCAGAAAGAAATTGTGTTCAGCGACGAAGCTCATTTTTGGCTCAATGGGTACGTAAATAGGCAGAATTGTCGATTTTGGAGTGAATATCAGCCAGAAGCATTGCAAGAGCTACCAATGCATCCAGAAAAAGTCACAGTTTGGTGCGGTTTATGGGCTGGTGGCATCATTGGACCGTACTTCTTCAAAGATGATGCGAATCGTAACGTGACGAAACTGTGAATGGTGAGCGCTACCGTGAGATGATATCCAACTTTTTTTTAGCCCAAAATGCAAGAGCTTGACTTGCATGACATGTGGTTTCAACAAGACGGTGCCACATGCCACACAGCACGCACAACAATGGATTATTATTGAGAGGCGAGTTCGGTGAACATTTTATTTCACGTTCGGGACCGGTCAATTGGCCGCCTAGATCGTGCGATTTAAAGCCTTTAGACTATTTTTTGTGGGGCTATGTTAAAGCTCATGTCTGTCTATACAGACAAGCCCGCTTCAATTGACGCATTGGAAGACAACGGTGGACCATTTGAGGCGCAGTCAAGGTCAACATTTGCATGAAATAATCTTCAAACATTTAATTATATGGACCGTACTATCGATCGAATAAAGATTTCATGAATATTTCTGAATTTTATGTGTTTTTTTTTTTAACTTTCCTATAGCTTTTAAAAAATCACCCTTTATATACCCTCACTCTCAGAGAACATATATACGGAAGTTATAAGGAATTAAATTTAACGTAGGACAGGATAATATCAAATATCAAGTCATAGTTGATTCCATGCACGAGTATAGAAGTTATGAAGGATTTAATAGGGCTGTTTTTCTTTAAGCCGGGATAACAAGCTGCGATAACAAAAACGGTAAAAAAATATTTTTTTGCTCAAAATAAAAAAATATTTTTTCACATTGTCACTAACTATAGGGTGATTTTTTAAGAGCTTGATAACTTTTATTTAAAAAAAAACGCATAAAATTTGCAAAATCTCATCGGTTCTTTATTTGAAACGTTAGATTGGTCCATGACATTTACTTTTTGAAGATAATTTCATTTAAATGTTGACCGCGGCTGCGTCTTAGGTGGTCCATCCGCTTAGTCCAATTTTGGCATTTCCACGTTTTTGAGTAACAGAGACCCAATTGGTGCGAACGGCGACGAATCGAAAATTGGTGGTCATCATTAACACTGGCCGATACAGCTGCGATATTTTCTTCAGTTCGCACTCTACGTAAGCGTGTTGGTGGTTTAATGTCCAACAATGTAAATTTGGTGCGAAATTTAGTCACAATAGCCCGAATAGCCGCTTCAGTGGGTCGATTAAACTGACCATAAAATGGAAGCGCGCAATGAACTTTCTTAACAGAGCACGCATTTTGATAATAAAATTCAATAATTTGCAAGCGTTGTTCGTTTGTAAGACGATTCATGATGAAATGTCAAAGCATACTGAGCATCTTTCTCTTTGACACCATGTCTGAAATCCCACGTGATCTGTCAAATACTAATGCATGAAAATCCTAACCTCAAAAAAATCACTCTTTACAATATAAATATTTGTATCAAAACAAATTTTCAAAAAATATTTTGTGTTGACTTTTTTGGACTTGGCCTCGATAACGATAAATTTGAAACAAAATTATTTTTTCAATTTTTTTTTTCACACACACATTGATATTGCTTTTGGCGACAATTTTAAAAAAGAATTTTTCTATATTGAGTGAAATTTTAATTTTTTATTTAGGTTTTTGTTATCGCAGCTTAATTATCCAGTCTTAAAGAATAACATCCCTAATATTAACTAGGATAGAGATAATTGTGTGGGAGGTACAAGAAGGGCTGTGGCTAAAGCGCAAATATTTTGTAGGTTTAAAGTGATTATGAAAACATTTTCAAATATCAAATTGCATTTGATTTTGACTACCCATATGTTTGTTATATCGGTTTTATTGTAACCAAAGTTTATGCCACTTTGTGTGGGAGGTACCAGAAGGGGTGTGGCAATATCGCCCATATTCCATGCAAATGTAACCACTATAAAAGCGTTGCTAAATATCAAATTTCACAGTATTCCCATTATCAGTATTGATGTTATAACAGCTTTAATTTTACGTAGTTTTGCGTGATTTGTGCGGGAGGTACTGGGGGGGCGTGGCAAAACTATATTTAGTACACTTAAAGTTATTACAAACATTATCAAACACCAAAATATAGCCGATTCCGATTATCTGTGTGGAAGTTGTCTGGGTTTTAATTTAACATTGGAATATGGGCTTTTTGTGTGGTAGGTACCAGAAGGGGCGTGGCAATTTCGCCCATCTTCGAACTTAAACTAAGTTTTGGAAAAATATTACCATATACAAAGTTTGAATTGATTCCTTAACTCCTTGCGAAAGTTATCATGTATAGCCAGACAAACGGACGGACGTGGCTCAAACACCTTAAAAAGTCGTGAAATGGATTTGGTCCAAACATACTTAGGGTCTTAAGTCACTTCTTCAATGCGTTACACTTTCTTTTTGTCAGAAATGTAGAGTGGATTGAGAGTCTGTAGAGTGAGGGCATAAAAAGAATCTAATCTGTTGTGTTTGTTACTGGCAAAAAAATTTGGAAAATTACACAGGAAAAATATGAGTTTTAGGAGTGTTCTCAGGAGCACATATGGCACATATTTTGCAAACCATCATTAATCAATCCCATTTTTTTCTGGGCAATGAAAACATAAATTTTGTTTTGTGACCACAGCTAATGGAAAACAAAAATCTTCGATACAGACTATGAGCGAAATTTGAAAATACACAATGTTAGTATCTTTCACTCATTCTCGGCCTGACAAATTTTGAAAATTGTGCACAAAAGTTAAAAAGAATACAATTTGTATGATACAGAAGTGCTGTTTTTACGATATTGGCAAGAAGAGACATTCTGTGTATCTTCCCCTTTTACGGTCTCTGGCATGAATTATAAATATAAACAAACTAAGATGGCATTTTATGTTTAAAATTATGATGTATATTTTTTAATTAAAAATTGCCAGTCTCACAAAAAGATGCACACAACTTACGCATAAGTAAAGTTTACACTTACAGATTTATCGTATAATAATAATAATAATATATGTTTAATGATGCGATGCAATATTTCTCTATGAAAAGTATTCACAGAACTAGAATCGAACTTGAAGATGTGCGATAAGTGGAATACGATAAGGAATGTTGTGTTAAAAAAATATTTGTAGTGAAGAAATTAAAGTACATTAAGGGTGTTATTTCTTAAGACTGGATAACTAAGCTGCAATGGAACAAAATAATTGTTCACATTGCAGTCAATAACAATATAAAATTGTGTGTATTAACAAAATTTTCAAAAAATCCAGGCTATCTATGGAGTCCAAAATGTCAGCATAAAATTATTTTTTGGCAAATTTGTTTTAATACAAGCATTTATTTTAGATTTTTTATTTTGAGTGAAAATAAACTCTTTATTAACGTTTTTGTTATCGTTTATTAAATAAATATAGTCCTATTTTCTTTGATGTTTTTCTCTAAACAGAGTTGTGAAAAAAACTCAAAACTATTCTAAAGCGACGATTTATTAGTTTTACCTAAACGCTACACTTTTATTTTGTTATTGTAAAAGGACCGTAGAAATTTTGGAGATATTATGTCTTTGACATATTCGGAAAACTTCTGGATATATATGAACTATTCTAGATTCACTAACCCATGGCGAGCCATTTCAATATATAGGGTGGACCATTTAAAATTTTACATTAGATTCAGCTAAAGTACTGATTATTTTTTCAAATTTCTGGCCTTATTGGAAAGGTTGAACTTTTTCATTTAATAATGGAACACAATATCATTAATATGACTACCACGACTGGCACGGCAATACCTTATCCGATCCATACAGCCCAAAATACACACCAACCAGTGACTCCTTGTGGATGCATTGGC
Source organism: Polietes domitor (assembly GCA_947397865.1). Classification (NCBI taxonomy): domain Eukaryota; kingdom Metazoa; phylum Arthropoda; class Insecta; order Diptera; family Muscidae; genus Polietes; species Polietes domitor. The sequence goes on from OX377622.1 coordinate 128,066,581, forward strand.
TTCTCAATAGTCACGTGTGAGTTCTCTGAACCCCCCGATATGAAAATGAGCTTCATGAAGGCTGAACTGAAAGCCGATCTCTTCTCGAAAATTTTCAACGTAAATTTCTAACAGTTTGCATTATAGACACACTACTTTGGAACTAAATTTTTAATATTTCCCAATTTTTTTTGAGCGTATAGCGTCCCATTTTGAAAATGTCAAACATAAATCTGAAAATAAAATTAAAAATGAACGTTATTCTACCTTTCAAAGTCAAATTTAAAATTTTAAATGATCCACCGTATATTATAATATTTTTAGTAGAAAATACTTAAAGTAGCTTTAAGTTAACAAAGTAAAGAAAAAATCAGCAAACATGTAATTCATATTTGACTAACAAGTAAAAAATATAATTTTAGACACTTAAAAAATAAAATAAAAAAGAATCGGAAAATATTGGAAAAGATTTTGTTTTTCTTTTCTAATAGATCAAAGCTCCAACTGAATTATTATGAAAAAAAATGTTCACATCGTTTTATGATGTTTTTTCTTGACCATAAAAATGGGAATTCAAATATTCATCTTTAAAATATAAATATATAAAATTCAATTTAAAATACAATTTTTTAAAATTTAGAAAAAAAAACAAACAAAAGTACAAAAATATTCAATTCCTCCTAAAAATTTATTTTTGACCAATATTTTCCTTCGTCTACTCATGTACGAAACTACTAAATCAATTTATTTTATATATGTAAGTACAGATCGCCAACTCTCTGGAGCCCAAAAAGCTATGACTATGAAAAAATCTTTGCGAACTTAACCTAAATTAAATTCGAAGCAAGTCAATTATCAGATTTTTGTGCATGAAACGGAGCAGTCATATTACGCACCCTTGTAGTGATTATAAAAATATTAAAATATAACGGAGTCCGTATATCCATACGTGAGCTATAATGGTTATATGTTAACCAAAGATGTGGCCCATTTTTATGGGAAGTAACAGAAGGATAGTGTAAATTTTTCCCCATCTCGGAACTTAAAAAAAATTATCTTCATGCAGACTTGTTGATGAGTATATCTGCGTAAATCAGGAATGGTCGATTAATTTCGATTTGAGATTAAATTAGATTAAATTGCAACATGATCTACATAGTTAGACATGGTATATCTCAGTGCATTTAAAATTATTTGCAAATAAGTTCATTTCCTATTTTTTGCTGTCTGTCAGAGTGAAGCGGTAGTATGAGATGTATTAGAATGAGAAATCGTTTTTTGCCTGATTGAGTTACAAATCCTTAAGAGTAGTATATTGCAATGAAATGGATTTTCACTACCCCATAATAAATTCCCAGCGAAACAGGAAACGAAATTTCAATAGCAAACAATTTCCCTGTCCATTTCTTATGGTAGTTGTAAAATTCCGTTTCATTATAATACAGACCTTTGACAAAAAACATATCATACGGCGTTTCCTCACAGTTCAGCTGGCAACCCTAATGTCATCATAAACAAATTTAAAAAATACAAACGTTTTATTTCACTTTACTTTATCTGTAGCCAGAACTCAGAGAAGAAGAAGAAGTAGGAGAACGATACTACTTCAGCTTTTTATATCGCATGCAATAAATCTTTGATTTTGAAATAATTCGATGAATTTTTAAAGAATTTACAACGCACAGGAAACATAAAATGAATGATGGTAAAATGATTTTATTTTTTACAAAAAAAAATATTTATTTCTAGTATCGATGTTAATTAACACATAAATGTTAATTTTTATTTCTCGTATTTGACATTAAGAGAAATGACGACAACATCTGCGCAAATTCAATACGTTCGTTGTAGATATTGGTTAGAAATTTTGAAAACCCCCCGTTAAGCTGTATTTCGTCAAATTATTTCTCTGTATTTCCAATTAACTACCGTTGCAAAAGTCGCCAAATAATTTATTTGTGATTCATTTAAGTCACATGTCACATTTCGTATAAAAAGCTGGTTTAATTAATTGTCTTTGGAGTCGTTTCATGTGTCAATATTTGAATACGTAGTCACGTTGCCAGCGGAGATATACGATCTTTACGTCAAACTCAAATCGGAGCAGCCGGAATTTCTTTTAATTAATAGGTTAAGAAAAAATTGGAAATATTTTAAACATTTTAAATTTTAAATATTTTAAACATTAGAAAATAAAACGCCATCGGCTCACAACATATAGGGTGGGCCATGTAACATTTTAAATTTGGATTACCGATTACTTTGGCTTTGAATAGTAAAATAACATTCATTTTTATTTATATTTTCAGGTATATGTTTGACATTTGCCAGATAGGAAATATTAAATTGGGAAATAAAAAATTGAGAAATATTAAAAATTTACTTCCAAAGTAGTGGCCACACCTGACTATTGAGAAGCCAATGCATCCACAACGAATCACTGTGGGGTGTGAATTTTGGTCTGGCGGCATCATTGGGCCATGTACTGAAAAATTGGGTTGATCGGATGAAGTACTGCCGAGCCAGTCGTGGTAGTCATGCGAATGACATTGAGTTCCATTATTAAATGACAAAAGGTTGAACCTTTCCAATAAAACCAGAAATTTGAAAAATAGTCAGTATTTTTTTATAGCCGATTCTAATTTAAAATTAATATTTCAAGAGTAAATTTGTCGAATTGCAAAATATTAGCGTCATTTAAAAAGTTTTATAAGGTTTGGCACATTTGGTTCATTTCCAACGAATCCTCTTTTAAGATTACTTTATCATCTTTACATTGACTCACTCTTTTCCGCCGAAATCAAAAATTTAAATAAAATTTCTCAAGAAGAAAATTGTGTTCTATCTTTTCAAGATATTTCTTTTATTGGATATGACCGATTAAAGTCCCAAGCAAACGGACCAATAATGCATTCTTATAACCACAAAACTTTATCAATTTACCTATTTTTTGGCATTGTTAAATTTTTGATTTTTCGTTTTTTATTTATTTATTCAATTTATTACATGTATCGCTATAAATTTTGTTTTTATAGATGTTATTTATTTTACGATTATTTAGTCAAATCTCTGCCGTTTTTTTGTTATTGTAGATAAGCTTAAGATAAAAACTGATAAAAGAAAAATGAAAATATGGAGGGGTCCAAAGACCTTAAATGAAATCTTAGTTAAATTATTATTATTGTTCTGTTTATTAAGTGTAGTATTTTTTACGGTTTCCTATTCCAGTCGCGCACATGGCAAAGATAACATCAATAAGCCAGAAACATTATTTGGGACAAATACTTGCACTAGTCGGCAGAGGCTTTGCGTTGAAATGGGAGACCGAACTAAAGGAGACCAAACAAAAGAAGAAGGATTCAAGTTTTGCAGAAAAGTGTCCAGTATATAGTATAGGGTGGGCCATTTAAAACATTAAATCGGCTATAAAAAGTACTGATTATTTTTTTTTTTGATTTTATTGGAAAAGTTGTCATTTAACTGACAAGTGGCTTGGCAGTATCTCGTCCGATGAACCCAATTTTTCAGTACTGTCCAAAATCGACACCAAACAGTGACTCGTTGTAGATTCATTGGCTTCTCAATAGTCTCGTCTCCCATATGTGGCAATTTTGCTTATTTGTTTATGACACAAGTTTGTTTATTCACAAAATCTGTAGAAGCTAAAACAATAACGTTCGGAATTGTTACTTTGGAATCAAATCGAATTGATGGGAATCTGTGACCTGAATGTTTAGCCATTCAGTAAATAAATTATATATATATATATCTTTTTATCTAAAATGATCTTGCCATATCCATTGTTGAAATCACACCAAAATCGTTGTAGTTCGGTATTTATTGAAATTATGCCTAATAAATGTAGGCATAATAATAAAAATATTTATCTTATTATTTTTTGTATTAATTTTAATATTATATTTATATATATTATAATTTCAAAACGTATACAACTGTTTGAGCCTAATTTGGAACAACGAATTCAATATTAAGTAAAAATTCCATTTTTAGAGGTAGTTTGAAAACGGTTTAGCTCTCCAGCGTATGTTAATAGAGCAAAAATATTTTAGGAATAGACAGAAAACATATCAATCTTCATTTGAGAAGGTGTAAATTTTCATTTTTTCCAATAAATACAAATCTGTTGATATTAAACACCGAATACATGGGAATATTGTTGGTACAATATTCCCATGTATTCGGGAATTGTGATGTCCTTATCTCCTTTTTCAACGGTCTTGATGATGATCCGTCGTTCACAAGATAACGCCCCAAGAGATAAGGACATCTCTCCTTTTTGAACGATCTTGATGAGCCGTTGCACAGTAGTTCGGAATCAAAATCCATCGACAAAAATTCAATAACTTTTGTTCTAGTAAACATTTTTGATTTTTTCTGTAAAAAATCAAAATTAGACAAGGATCCAAGGATTATTTTGAGATATTAACATTAAAAATCGGGAAATCGGATATATTTTAGAAATCGGCCCAAAGTTGACTACTTTTCGTATTTTTTTTATTTTTTCTGTAAAAAATCAAAATTAGACAAGGATCCAAGGATTATTTTGAGATATTAACATTAAAAATCGGGAAATCGGAAAGATTTTAGAAATCGGCCCAAAGTTGACTACTTTTCGTATTTTTCGATTTTAAAGAAAAATATTTTTTTTATTTTTTTGTGTTTATGTTTTTTCAACATATTTTTACGTATTTGTTCATAATGCGAAGATAAAAATTTAATTTTTTTTAAATTACAGATTTTCACGTTTTTCAGATTTAGAAAATTAAAAAAAAACGTAATTTATTTTTTTGACTTTGTCGAACTGTTTCTCACACAGTTTAAGAGATTTTTTAAATGTTAATATCCCAAAATAATCCTTGGGTCCTTGTCTAATTTTGATATTTTACAGAACTCAAAATGTCTACTATAACAAAATTTATTGAATTTTGGCCGATGGATTTCGATTCTGAACCACTGTGCGTCGTTGACAAGATAACGCCCCAATACATAAAGCTAAAATTCTGATGAACTGGTTTAACGCCAAAAATATACCTCTACTGCGATCGCCTGCTTTAAGTCCAGAGGTTACGATCGAAAGACACTCTTATTTATATTAAAAAGGACATAAATTTCGTTCCAATAAACATTATCTCTACATCCTATTTGTTGTTTTTTTTTTTTGAAAATGTATACATCTTTCAAAGAAATTAAAAATTGATTTCGATCGTAACTTCTCGATATCGACTCCCGTGATTTGCCCCCAGATCTAAATCCTATCGAAGACCTCTGGGGAATTATGGCAACCCAAATTTATACTAAAGGCCGGCCATTCTTCAATCTTAAAAATTTAAGCCGCACAGCGATAAATTAAACTTAAAGTGAAATACCCACTTCACAGCTTAAAAGCTTAATGGATTTCATGCCAGGACGACTTGAAGAAGTAATAATTAATTAATTAATTATGGTGTCTGCCGGTCATACTCGTTTTTAGACAAATTTTTTTTATCTAGTAATAAGAATTGTTTAGAAAATATGTTATCTAAATTAATTTGGAAGTGTATATTCCCAATGAAGTATTATTAATTAAAATTCTGATAATTTTCATAAGTTTAAATGTCAATAAGTATTTTGCCTAAGAAATCATTCAAGGGGTTATACCTCCTGAAAACGTTTTGATTTTCTTTTTAATCGAAAAATACGAAAGCTAGTCAACTTTGTGCTTTTTCAATGTTAATATCTCAAAATAATCCCTTTTTTTACAGAAATCAAAAATGTTTACTAGAAAAAAATATTTAATTTTGATTATAAACAGTGCGCCGTTAAAAAACGATCTAGCTCCGCGTTGGTATAATATATATGCGTAATATTTTGGGGGTATTCGTAAACAAGTCAAGATTTCATTTTAGGTGCGGACAATCTCAACTTTTTGCCTCCCATACCAACCGATCCGGTTTAATACATTAATATATATGTATTAATTAATTATTAATATATATTAATGATGCTCACGGAAAAGATTAATATGAAACTGGATTTTGATTTTTCGCTTTGTGTGTGGATGGACGTGGCGAGCTAACAGGCTGAAATCTAAAATCGTTATTCCCTTCACCATATGATTGAGGTTCCAACGTGAGACCCAATAAAGTGTATACATATATTCTTGATCGTCATTAAATGCTAGACATGTCTGCCTGTTGAAAGCACGCTATCATCTAATCGAAAGGAGCTAGGTGGTACACTCTTATAACATTCCTCAACCATATAGTATTCATACAAATTTCATTCATTGTTTTTTTTTTCATGTTTATTTAAATACATGTTTAATTTAAATTAAATTAATTTTGATGCAAATTACAAGTAATCCATTTAAATAAATTAACAAATAATTAACAATAAAGTTTAATATTTTAATTTAGGGCTTGCTTTTAAAAGAGAGCATAATTTAAACAATTATAATAAGTATTTAACTGTGTCGATCTTTTTTCTAAATTAATGCATTTTGTGTGGTATTGTTTACATTTTCACATAGAGCATACGATGTGCCAGAGGCTTGCCCACAAGCTGACCGTATTCCAAAATTGCAGCACGATCATCGGCCCCAGCGATCTGAAAACATGGAAGGAAAAAGAAAACATTAAACAAACGATACAATCACTTATTCTCAAACTCAGCATATGTTTTTAAATGAAAAACAAATTAAAAAATATAGTTAATTACATGTACATTAGTAAAAGAAACAAGGGCTTGGGGAAATTGGTTCATACCCTCCATGGAATATATAAATGAATATGAAACTTACAAAAAAATTGCCAAGATTCCGGTTCCATCAATAAAATTAGTTCACTAATTATCATAATGGCTAGTTCACTAAATATCAAATAGAATACTCGAATTGAAGGAAAATGGGGAAAGGGAAAACACACAATGCCATATGGAGCAGGAAAAATTTACCAGGATATTTTTAACCCAATTGAATATATTTTATTGAGTCACAATATAAATGGCTTTCATTTCCTTGAGTTCACTGCCGCGAATTCAAGGTGGAAGGAGAACTGGAAATATGGTGGATCTTGAAAGATGATTGATATGAGTCATTCCATGTCATTCTCATAAAAATATTTTATACGTATTGAAATTTTTTCATGAGTTATGACCAATTCAACAGTGGAAAACATACTACTTTTTTAAAATACTACTCTTTCATTCAATCGCCTGCAACTTCTGAAAGACTTTACCGATTTTAACGTGTTATATCTCGTTTTAAAGGTAATTTCAATTACTTTTAAAATATTGAGGTGTTACGAAATATCAGGTTTAGATTTTTTAAAGTTTTTACAATTTTAATTCTTTTATTTTAATTTTCGAAATGATTACACAAATCCATTTTGTTGAAATTTTAAAGTATTGTGCTTACGTCTAGTTTTAAGCGACTGTGTGAGTTTGAAAGTGGTGAAATGATGGCTTCTATTTTTTACGATTTTTTTTTTCGATTTAGTTTTTACAAAATCAAACAGAATTACAGTGAAAATTCATCAAAATTATAATTTTTTCATTAATTCATAAACACAAGGTATAAAAACAATGAAAAATGCAAGAAGAAAATGGTTATGGAAAAATTATTTTTTTGTTAATTTTTTTGTAGTGCACCGTCAGAGAAAAAAATATATTTTTGCATAACCAAAAAAATTGGTTATGGAAGAATTATATTTTTTTCATTTTTTGTAGTGCTCCATCAGAAAAAAAATATTTTTCCATAACCAATCTTTTCTTGGATTTTTCATTGTTTTTATACCTTGTGTTTATGAATTAATGAAAAAGTTATAATTTTGATGAATTTTACTGTAAAAATAAATCGAAAAAAAATCGTAAAAAATAGAAGCCAACATTTCACCACTTTCATTCGCTTAAAAATAGACCTAAACACACTACTTTAAAAATCCAACAAAATGAATTGGTGTAATCATTTCAAAAATTAAAATAAAAGAATTAAAATTGCAAAAATTTTAAAACATCTAACCCTGCTATAACACAACACCTCAATATTTTAAAAGTAATTGAAATTACCTTCAAAACGAGGTATAGCACAATAAAATCGGTAAAGTCTTTCAGGAGTTACAGGCGATTGATTGAACACACCTTTTGAAAAAAGTAGTATGTTTTCCAAAACAATTGCAGCTATCGAGGTCAAAAACCGTACCGCTTGGCATGGAATGACTCATATAAGTTATATGGGCTCCCTCAATGTTTGAAGATGTTACAAGGAGAATACTAACAAGTAAAGTAACAAATTTAATACTTTCTTTCTTATATAAGTAATATTTACAAAGAAGTGATAAAATATAAAGAAGTAAAAAAAATTAAATTAAGATGATGCACACATGCGACAATGGAGGGTACAAAATCTACATACATAGTATAAGGGATTTGTATTTGGTGGTGTATACTACTTTACCTGGGCAATGCTCTTCCTTATGACGTCCAACAAATTATTAGATTTCTGTGTTGTTTGTTGTGGGAAAGGGTTTTCATAGAACGGATTTCAATATGCAACAAGCATACAACAGTGTAGTGTAATGGAGACAGTAGTGTTTTGTTTAGTGTAGAGGGCATGCGAAATAATGTGGTTGATGTATGTACAGGTTTATACATACATACATATATGTATATAAAAAGTAAAAAAGTAATTCCATTTGTTTAGTCATTTGAAAGCATTCGTTGGTTTAACGTCAATTAGAACAGCTGTTTTCTTTAAATGTTTTTTTTTTAAATGTGTTTAGCACGAATGAAAATGTTTAAATTAATAACACTTGGTATTAACAATTGGATTTTGTGGTGGCTGGGTGATTATAAATACATATACACAAAGGTTTGTTTTATCTTCATTTCTTTTTCCAGTAAATTTTTCACGTACACCGATTTCTATGTCATAATGATTGTTGCACATTTATTTGAACATTTATTTCACAAGAAATGGCCTAAATTTTGATGTTATAAAAAATTTATATTTCTTATATTTTATATTTCATATGAATTTGGAATGAAAATGTTGCAACATATATTAAATCGGGTTCAAACCGAAACGTGATTGTCCGAACCAAAAATGAAACCTTGGGTTGTTTTATAAATAAAAAAAAAATATTTCGCCTATGTCTTTTACCAACTCGCTTTAGGTTTTCTCAAAAGCTCAAAAATTATTTATTTCTGTGTATTTGTTGTGATCAAATTAAATTTAAGAGAAGATTTCGCATCCAACTATATCAAAATATTCGTTTTAATTCGAATATAAAATTATTTAACATTTTAGTTCTAATTTTGAAGAAATTTTTAAAAATTTATAATGAAATTTTACATTTTTATCCCGATTTGAATTTTTTACAAGAATTTGGAATCAACCATTTTGATTTAATTTAAGAGAAGATTTCGCATCCAACTATATCAAAATGTTCGTTTTAAATCTAATATAAAATTATTTAACATTTTAGTTCTAATTTTGAAGAAATTTTCATAAATTTATAATGAAATTTTACATTTTTATCCCGATTTGAATTTTTTTACAAGAATTTGGAATCAACCATTTTGCCGAAAGGACATGTATAACATTTTCTGATATATTTGGAAAGTGCAAAAAAGTATTATTTTTTTGTGGATACCTTTTTTAATTTTTTAATAAAAAATCTTTACTGTTTGGCATATCATTTTAGCAAGGTAGCCACATGTAAAGTATATCACATGAAATCTTTCAATAATAACAATTTTACTCAACGTCCTCAATAGAACCCATCACAATCAAAGAACTTCTCAATAGACCAATTCTACGAGACTTTCGAAAGCCAATGTTAAAAGGTCTTAAGTCAATCATATTATATCAAATTCGTTTTGCAACAATTAGCAAGTCAGACATACGGAATTTAGACCTCTTAGCTTCTTTTGTTTAGATGCTAGCGTGCTTTCAATAGACGGACGTAGTTAAATCGTATTTTGAATTCTATGATAATTAATAATATATATGTATTTTCCTTATAGGGTCACACAGGTCGATATTTCAAATATTTTTATTTTTTCTTATACAATTTTTTTAAACCTAAAAATCAAAATCCAGTTTCATAATGATTATTAATATATACATTATATACATATATATAATATATACTATATATACATATATATCGTTCCATATTTATAACCCATGCATTAAATATGTATTATTTAATGCTTTATAAAAATGTTTATTTTGTTGGCTACAATTCCTATTTAAAACAAGTAAGGAAAGGCTAAAGTCGGGCGGGGCCGACTATATAATACCCTACACCACTCCCTGTGTTTATACATCGCTTTTATTACTAAACCCAAGTGTTTCATGGTAGCAATTTTATGTAGTTCATATAAATTATACAGTATAAATTCATCTTTAGTCATATTTAACGAATATCCAATTTTCCGGCGGACAAATACAAATTATACAGTAGTAATAGGATGAATCGGACCGACATTTGAAAGGAGGCCTACAACAACACCGACTCAAAACATGGGCCTATATATTTCTCATTCACTGTAGGTATTCATAGTTGAAATATACCATGATCCGATGTAAGACGTAGTTTCTAGACCTGTATTAGAGTAGAATGGGTTATTTGGTTATTCCAAAGTGTGGACACATATATTTGACTTTGTATTCTGAAATATAATATAATCTGCAAAATTTGAAAAAAAAATTCATATGTAAAATTTGCGTTCTTGAGGGGTAAAAATTAAAATGGGGCCATTTGCAAGGGCTCTACATTAAAAAAAGGTTCCATATAGATCACTTTCAAAGTAGGTATTCTTAGTTGAAATATGACATGATATGCTAAATTATATCGTGATCTAATGCACGATGTGGGTTCTAGAGATGTAATAGAGTGGAATGGGGGCCGAATATGTATGGACCAATATATTTGACTATCATAATATGTCTTCCTAGTTGAAATATATGACGCCTATATCTAAATCTGAACCGATCTTACCCACTTTCACCATAGGTTTTTTAGTTGGATTATAAGATGTTGACCAATTTTAAAGAAAAACGTGTATAATATGTGGATTTTAGAGCGGAAAAAGTCAAATCAGGAGCGAAATTTCTATAGGGGCTATATCTAAATCTGAACCGTTCTTACCTATTTTTTGCATACGTGTTTCTAGTTGGATTATAAGATGTTCTGCAAAATTTAAAGAAAATCGGGTACAATATGTCGTTTCTAGATCGGAAATGTCAAATCGGGAGCGACATTTGTATGGGGGCTAAATCTAAATCTGAACCGATCTTACCCAATTTCAGCATACGTGTTTCTAGTTAGATTATAAGATGTTCTGCCAAATTTAAATAAAATCGGGTACAATATGTCGCTTCTAGAGCGGAAAATGTCAAATCGGGGGCGACATTTGTATGGGGGCTATATCTAAATCTGAACCGATTTTACCCAATTTCAGCATACATGTTCCTAGTTAGATTATAAGATGTTCTGCCAAATTTAAGGAAAATCGGGCACAATATGTCGCTTCTAGAGCGGATAATGTCAAATCGGGAGCGACATTTGTATGGGGGCTATATCTAAATCTGAACCGATCTAACCCAATTTTTGCATACGTGTTTCTAGTTGGATTATAAGATGTTCTGCCAAATATAAAGAAAATCGGGTACAATATGTCGCTTCTAGAGCGGAAAATGTCAAATCGGGAGCGACATTTGTATGGGGCTATATCTAAATCTGAACCGATCTTACCCAATTTCGGCATAGGTGTTTCGAGTCAGATTATAAGATGTTGTACCAAATTTAAAGAAAATCGGGTACAATATGTGGTTTCTAGAGCGGAAAATGTCAAATCGGGACCGACATTTGTATGGGGGCTATATCTAAATCTGAACCGATTTCCTCCAAATTCAATACCAATGGTCCTTGGCCAGAAAAAATAACTTCTGACAAGTTTCATGACAATCGGACAACAATTGCGACCTGTAGAGTGCGAACAAGCTTAGATGGACAGCAGACGGACGGACGGACGGACGGACGGACGGACGGACGGACGGACAGACGGACAGACAGACATCGTTAAATCGACTCAGCTGGCGATTCTAAGCCGATCCGTATACTTAAAGGTGGGTCTAGCTCAATTATTTCTTGGTGTTACAAACATTTGGCGGAAAACTAACTTATAATACCCTAGACCACGAAGTGGTGTAGGGTATAATAATACCCTAGACCACGAAGTGGTGTAGGGTATAAAAATTCGAAATATGTAGAGGAAAAGGGTATCGCCATAAGATCCCTATTGGTTTCGAACTGATGATGTTCTTCAAAGAAGGTTAAAAATAAAGAAAACAACCCTCAAAAACCAAAATTGGCCTCGAGTTTGAATTTCTAATATTAAAATAATAAATATTTAAAATAAGCCTGCTAGGTGTGTATGAGAGGCAACAAATGGCGGTTGTCCGTCCCTTAAATGAGACCATACTTTGTTCGTAAAACACTCCCAAAATATTACGTCTGTAAATTTCACCAACGCAGAGCTAGATCGTTTCTACATAACCTCTAGGAATCATGTTGCGTTTCACTGTTTGGCTAAATAAATAGTAGCGTAATAAAGTATGAGTTATTGCCTCGTCAATACATTGAAATTTTTTTATATTTTTGATAACGAATAAAACAAGGTCAATTTGAAGAAAATCTATGTATAAATGTCGAAGTAACTTACATTTTCAGCTTCTAAATGATTTTGCTTATATTGAATACAAATTTATGAAACATTCCTCCTCCATCTCTGCTGTGATGACGACTTAGAAATTGTTCTTAATTCCTGATGCCATGAAAATAGTAATTGTAGACATCCGCACCGTCGATATTGAACCGCTTTGTGTTAGAAAAAAATATCCTATTCTACTCATTCTATTCGGAGATGGAGTTCTCCGACCAACGGCTGTCAACCCATCATTATATCTTTCTGCTGTTACAATAACAACTACCAGCAGTTGAATTGGCATAATAAATAGCATGTTATCCCTCGCGAACTACAACCTTTGCTTCTTCTCTTATTCAAAGTCATGTTGCAATTCCAAGACTTTTGAAGAATTTTGCGTTTAACTTACGCTCTAAACTTTTTTAAAACTTTCCTTTGCCTACTACCCAGGAATATTTAAATAGTTGTTCACCACTATTTGATTCCAACCACTTTGAGCATTTAAAAAGCTCTTGGTCGCAGTGATTATCGATTTTTGCTTTTTCCATTGACACTTAATGATGATTTCTTGTCCATATTTGTTAATGAGCAAGAAGCCAACCGATGTTGATGTTATTACAAAATCAGAACACCCCTTCCCCAATGTCATTAATATATTTTGAAGGCGTTTGAGGGAATATCATAATGTGAAATTTAATTTTTAATTTCAACTGCTGCTATACGAAGTTAACAGAGTGGAGTGAATTTTTGTATATTTATATTCCTAACCTGTTTTATTCTTCCCAGCTACATATTCTGGCATTCTAACAGGTGTAAATATGTTCCTTAAATTCCTCTTTAAATTATTTCCTCGAGAATCTTGACTGCTTAAGTGACGAACATGGCGTAATATTTGATATATTATTTTCGAAATCTAATAACGTCAAACAAAGAACTCACAATTAATTCTAATTATGTTTCATGCCATGTACATAACGCACTGGACACACCAAGGCGTCTTCTACGTTTGACGCTGGTGTCAAAAAATTGTGGCCACCAATCCTATGATAGACTTTGCACCGAAGATTTAAGAAATTCACAAACTCTACGCATCTACGTCAAGACGTATGTCTCGATGTGCCAATGCTTAATATAAATAAAGTTATTTAAACGAAATTCTCTGAGATCTACAAAAAGGTTCATAACATCTACATAGTATACCCACAGAAGTTTTCAAAAAGAGCTTGTTGTTTTATTAAAAATTTCGTGGTAGCAAAATTTTTTTCCTCTCACTTTTTGACACTATTTCTAGGTGAAAGTAATATTCATAATATTTATAGTTCTTTAATTTAAATAAATTAAAAATGGGCGTAATAGCGCCCAAATACTAAATAACAATTTCGGTACGGAAGGATCTGAATTATTCAAAATTTTAAACTAAAATTAGATTCTATTTTTCATGACATTTTCACTTTTCTGATTCGATTCGGACTTTGTTTAAAATACTAGCGTAAGCACAACAACATAAAGTAGAACACAAGCAATATCCAATGTCTAATGTGCAAAAGCATTGTGCAAATGAAAATCGAGAACAAATAGAACTACAGAAACTACAGAAATAAATAAACTACAGAATGTATTATTACATTCTGTGATTTGTGAACATATATCAAATCATTCAGTGAGACTAGGACATACCTGTTTGTACTGACGATATTTAACATAAGTACTCTGATCGATCATCAGCAATACCAAATCCATGTCTTTCTCCTTAAACTCATTAGCATCTTTGGCCAGGGGATCATCGTTAAAGCGTTGATATTTGCAAGTATCGAGTTTAGAACGAATTTCTAAAAATAAACACAATTAAGATTAAAATCTATTTTCTTTGTCCTACTCATACCATCTGTTAGTGGGTGCCATGTATACGCTTCAGGACACAGTAGATACGATGAAGATAATTTGCCTTTGTAGCGCATTTTTTGGCAGGAATGTATGTAGAAACCCATGTAATAATACTTCAGGGAGGGCACAATGCTGGCAAGTTGTTGGACAAGTTCGAGTTCTCTGCAAAAAATATAACAAAATTTAATTAAAAATATCTATGTTTTATTGCGAGTGTGTTCTAATTCTGCTAACCTTAAGGAGCTGTAAGTACCCAAAGAAAGAAAACTATAATCAGGATCGTAGAAGAAATAAACGGAGCTAACGCAGTGGGGCAAAATGTCGATCACAGCTACAGCAATTAGTTGATCATCTAACCAATACTGCTGGTGGAAAGAACCATAACCCAAAGGAGGGCCATCCGAAGGTTTCGAAAGCTAAAGGAATGTAAAAAATAAAGATCATATTAGTTTTGCAAATGACAATGAGAGGTTAAACTAAAAAAACACATAATTCCACCTTCAATGGTGATCGTTGTAAAAAGTCCAAATATTCTTGTTCCGCCGTGGGTGTATCGTTGTGAATACTGGTTTGATATTTTTTAAAGAGCTCATATGTGGTGGGCTTTGTTTTCTGAAACTCTTCACTTTTCACATGAATAATATCCAGCTGAAAGAGAGGGAGGGAAGGCAGAGTGTGTGTTAGTACAAATTACCTTCAAAGGGGAATTGTAACAAAAGCGTTGCAATTTTTTAGGTTCTAGACGTTCGGGGTTATCATTGTGTATGGTTAGTTGGTATTTACGGTATAAAGCAAAGGCCGTATCCGTATACATGCTTGTATTGCACGGTACTAGAACAATCTGCAAAAAGCAAAAAGTTAAATGGAACGCTTGAGTGTTCTTTCAAAAAAAAAAAAAAGAGTAAATAACAATTGCGTCCTTCAGCATAAAATGGTTGCAAGCCAATGTTACTGTTAACAAGGAAGCTGGGTGGTTACCTTTAATTTGTGTTTGTCATCTGGCCGTGCCTCATTGAGGAATTCCTTCAAAGACTTCTCTTGATTTCGGGGGCCTTTGCTTTCAACCACAGCCGGCAAACCCTTTGCAGCCTGCTTAGCTAACCTACGTTCCAGACGCATTTGCTTGGCCTTCTTGCAGGGAGGATTTAGGCCATCTGCAGCTAATGTTGGAAATATTATATAAGCAATGCTTCTAATCAAGCCATATTAACGTAACACTTACATTTCCGGCTGTTATTGGGAGTATCTTCATTTGCCACTTTACTCAAAGTAATCTCTACTGTTTCGGACTTTTCTTTGCGAGCCTTCTGTTTAGCAGCCTCTGGCTTCTTCTCGTCGTCATTGGCTTTGGCGAAAACTTCCAGATTAATGTCTTTCAAGGGAACATTAGGAGCCTGCACCTCATCACGTATACCACAACCAGCATCGTCGTTATCTTTAGCCTCCCCATTGCTATCAGCGACTTTGCCATTTGTAGCTGGCACTTCTTCGTTTTTATCACGTTTACCATCGCGCAAGAAACGATTCATGCGTTTGATAATTTTCTTGTGTGATTTGGATAATTTGAACTCCAACGCATCGCATCTGTATTTACATTTTTTTGAGTACAATTTTGCAAAGTAATGAATGTATATATGGATAAGTAATGCCGATCTAAAAACTTACTTGATCGTATAGTGGGGACAACAAGTGGCTGTATTGTCCTGTTTATAACAGTAGTGACCACTTCGTCGCCAGCCACGATCTATCAAATCCTGATAATCTTGGGGAGCCATTGTATAGGCGTGCATACCTGGAAATGAAGCATAGTAATGGAGATTTAAATTAATTAGCCAAAGTTGAATAGGTATGGTAATAACGGTCATAACCTGGCAAATGTGTCAATGGTCATTATAAACCGATGTATTTAAATAATAAAATTCATCTATTATCCAAAACAAGACCTCATAAAACTCAAATGCATATACTGCAAACAGACGAATTTCATTAACAAAACAAACAACAGCTGAATTCAGACTTCACAACTATAACGCGCCTTATAAGTATAATTGGCCGGTATACAGTCGTCTCATTGGAGGGAATACAGTTTTTAAATGATTTATCATCACGTACGTGTCATTCAATTGAATATTTATATTTTGAAGTACAGTATAACCTCTCTAATCAGGGCAGATATAGTTTCGACCTTTGTCCGGACTATAAACAAAATGTTAAAAATCAAGCTAAAGATAAATATTAAATAATCAGAACGATTTAAAAACAAAAATAACAAAAGAATGAATTACGCATAAAATCAATACTAATACTTATAATCATATTATGAATGGGTTTTTAATTTTTTCTTAATAGTTATTTGGCACCTTATTCTCCATCTTTGTGAATCACCAAGACTACTATCAGAGTCTGTGGTTTGACAAAACTGACTCAGAGAAGACGTAGGCAAATACAGTTTCAAACATTAATGCCTGCATTGCAAAAATTAGGAGGAGGTTTACACTGGCTATTTTATGACAAGTCGGATCGCTCTTAAGTCAAAAGTGTATGGAGATCATCGTCCAATTATCTTTCTGCGAAAGCCCCCGGCTGCAACTTTGACTAAATTTTAGTAATATTGTTTTTAGTAATTCTAGCCGAACAGAAAAAACTCGAAAGAAGGGGTCCAAATTTTGCTTCTTGTTGGCATTTCTCTGAAATGCTTTTACATTTTTATAAAGACCAATCATCAAATACGACGTCTTTTTTTGCTTGACTTTTATTTATCCTAAAATAATCTTGAAGTTTTAATATTAACTAAGTAATATTTCAATTTGTAAATTGTCAGATCCTTTTCAAGTTGTAGACATATATTTTCTTATTTTTTCCACTAATGTTATAGAGTTTTCTCTTTCACGGACTTACAGTCCGGTCAGTTGTTTTGTGTTGTCTCTTATTATAAAACAGAAAAAACACACTAAAACTGATTGATGTCCAGAGGTAAAATATCTAAACTGTCCGAAACATTCAGCTATCCAGATTATTGGATAGTCCTGATTAGTGAGTGTACGGATTATAGAGGTTATACTGTATATCATTTGAAGTAATGCACTTCTTGGAACTATTGAAATTTACTTTCCATTTCCGTTTTCGTGCAGCAAAATTAATTAAATTCATTAAAACTAGACATCATTCATTTCAATGGATTTATCTGCAGAAAAATTTTAAAAGTTGAAAGTAAACGCAGCTATTTCCTAGGAAATAGGTGACTTAGTCATCTGCAGAATATTCAGCTTTTCATTAATTCTTTAATTTAACAATTTAATTGTTATATTATAGCTCCACTATATATACCCTAAATGTCCATTTGTTTATAAAGCTCAAAAGGAATAGAGATAGACACATCGTTTGTTATACCGATCTAATTACAATCATTTTCTGAATCGATTTAACCATGCCCGTCTATACATCTGTCTATCCTTTGGCCCGTCTGTCTGTAGAAAATTTTATTTTTATTAACATTTTTGAATTTCATTACTTATGGATGCGCAAAACAATCAGCAAATATACTCCGACTATTATTTAAGTGAACTAATTTCATACATAGCCAGTTCTAGCATAAATCGGAGGCTGAAGCGGAGTAGTATATTAGTGTGATCGTAAAATTATATGAAAAAAAAAACAAAACAAAAAGATTGTGAATCAATAGTTAATTTGTTCTACCTAAAGATTTGTTTACATAATTCTATCAGATTTCCATATATGTATGTGTGTATATATATGCATGTTTGTGTTTACAAACTAGTGGCTGACCTTGACATTGCTCTAACTTGTATACATATTAAAAAATTTCCATAGTTTCTCCGTGATACTTTCTCTCTTCTTCTACTTATATTGCCTATATTCGTAGGTTTGGAATTCTTTTGTTTTTATCTTCTAAAGCACGACTCCCCAAGTTTTTATAATTCACACACACACATTCGCTGCTATGTGCGTGTAGACCTCAGCCATTGTTTAGGCTAATTTAATAATTTTTACCTTTAATAAAAATACATATGATAAGAAAGTATTGAAGCTTGTAGTACATTATCAGTTATCAGTTTTAATGTCATTATTAATATATGTATATGGTCGAAATAATAAATGAATCACAATGAATAAAAGGTTGCACCAAAATATGGAGGATTGAAGGGTATCATTTAGTCGACACGCTGACTGTAGCATTTCCTTACAATCTAAATACTTATACTTCTGCTTTTGAACAATAAGTAAAATAATAGACTTTTATCAATTAAAGATTTTCAAAATTGCAATTTACATGGATTTTATACCGATGATGTTGTTCCTCATTTAACATGGGAAGAGGATGATTTAATTTTTCATACATCAGATCTCAGGATAAATTGAACAAATATTTACATTTGATTCTGAATAGAATAGATCAAGCTTGTTTAATAGTCGTTTGGTATTATACCAGGTGAAACTATTTTTAGTTTACCCGGTTCCGGGGGACTCTTTCATCTTTGGAACATTCTGAAGGGAATGGTAACCTGCTACAAATTTGTCTTACTCCGCCCAGATGGAAAAAAATACTTATATTCCTCTATATGAAGACCAAGCTTTGTTCGTGTCGCGGGAATACCCCCAGTATACAGTAGCTTCTAGAACAACAAAACAAATTAACAAATCTTAACCGTTTATTTCGAACTTTATTAAACAAATATAACCAGAAAATCAACAGGGGAGGGCGCGGCGCAATCACAGATGAACAGATCAGCGGTAGTCAAAAGCAGGAGCATAATCCGATGCAGTTGTGACAACTTTTTAATCAAAAATTAGAAGGCCGTTCATTCACTTTAGTGATAGTACAGCGAATGCGGCACCTGTTTAGTTCAGTGAACCGTCAACTAGAACTGTAGAAACAAAGAATGAACCCATTCTAAAGTTTTGATTTTGTTCAAATTCACGCCGATTTTCAAATAAATATGGATTACGTGTTTACAGAAACATCGTAAAATATGTAAATACACACACCACCAGCAGCAGTTTATTCATTCTTTATTCTTTTGTTTAGTTTGCCACCCACTTAACTTACCTTTTCCGATACTACATTGGACTCCCTTACAATAGCCACACTTAGACTTTTGTGGGCCATAGTAGTCCACTATAGTAAAATCCATTATTAGTTATTAGTGCTATATATGTATTATTGATTATTTTGATTATATCCACTTTTATTAACGAACTATATTTAGACTGGCTTCTGACTGCAACTTATCAACCTATTACTTTTTATTGCTTTGATTGTGATTGCTTCTCTTCGAACTGAATTAATTTTCTTCTTTCTGCTGCGAGCGAGCGAATTTTGTGTTTTGGCAACTGTCAGAACAATGTCAGCTGTTCAGAAAAACGATAATAATATATCGATGACAATGACGCTGATGTTATTATCCAAATGCCTCCGCTGCCAAAGATATTGAAATACGAAGGTACAACTTGTCGCTCTTAGTAGAGACAAGCGATTCAGCGCTTTTATTTATTTCACACTAAAGCCACGCACAAACAATATATTTAAAAATCAGTAACGATGTTCACGACATGATGTATTTGTGATAGACTTGATCAATTTTCTATGAGTTTTGTAATACATTAGAATTTCAGCTAATTCGATCAAGCAATTTTTACTTAAGACGGAAATCTTTGTTTTTTTGCGTTAACATGAAGTCATAAGTTGAAAAAATCAAAAAAAAAATATTTTTGATTTCCTCCATTTTTAGTACCCACTAAAAAACACCCCCCGGAATACTTTGAGTTTACGTGTTAAAATATATAGCTTTTTTAAAAATCGTTAAATAGTAGTTATTTTTTCAGTCTTTTGCTCATAACTTCTTCAATAATGGTCCGAATTGGATATTATTTTTTTAGTATTTTTGCTCGTACTCTTCGATTTTCTCAAAAAAATCTTATTTATACATCTATTTATTTTGTAAATTTTGAGACTTGGTTGAAAGTGGGCCTATTAAAATTACTGTTTTTCAGCAACTCGATTTATCAAGAAATCAATTTGATTTCATGCAGTGTGACAAGGCTATTAGAAGAAATTACTTGATCGAATTAGCTGAAATTCGAATGTATTACATTCAAAACTCGTAGGGAATCAATCATTCGATCACTAATCAACAACACAAAAACTTAATACATTTTTACTTCAAATCGTCATATACAACACAAAATAAATGCAAATACAATAGGGTTTCAAAATTGTAGTTTTGACGCATCATTGTATTTCAAAATTAATGTAATTAGTTTTTGTAAACGTAAATATTAAAAATTGACTAAAATTATCAAATTTGTCAAAAATACAACACTGGATGTGAAATCTCCAAAGAAAATAGATTCCAGATTCCAAGTTGTAAAATAAATCTTCATGTGTAAACACCCTCTTTTGCGGCAATATAGAAATAGGTTTATAAACAATTGCAAAACAAACGAAAGTTTGTGTTTGTAGATTATACGAGGATTCGTATGATTTTCAAAGCATGTCAAACCTTCATATATACTAGGCTGGGTCGCGGACCATACAGATGGAAAAATGATTTCCAGTCACCCCACGAAAATAAAATTTGGATTGTTTAATGATGATCTGCAAAATATTTCGTCACTGGGTCAAGTCATCTGTTAGCTAAACGCTCCTGAAAACACCTCTAAAAATCATGTTTTTCTCGTGTAATTTTTTATGTTTGATTTTTGTCCATTTTTTTTAATTAATCAATTAACTTTTTATTTTCGAATGTACATATACTTTTATTTTGATGCACGTAATACGTTTCGCATTTTTATTAACGCTTTCGCTTTATTACCGAATTGGTAACAGTCAACAATCCACATTGGATTAAATGATACGATCTTTTCCAAATTTTCACTAATGGTAGAATTTTTCATACTTATTACAAATATATAAAACAATAGATTCCAAAAAATAGATATAGGGCTTCCAATTGCATTACAATGCGATTACATTTCAATGTAATTTGTTTTTGTAACAACAACAAGTTGTACAGAAATTAACGCAATCTTTCGGCAAAGTTTCGTTTTAATATATTATCATCGGTGGAAAGCCCCCACTACCCATTGCGGTGCACTACCAAATTTTCGTTTTTATCCCATTTTTGAGAAAAGTTATTCATAATTTTACCTATTCCATATAGGTGCGTTCTGGTATGAGCAAAAATCCACTTTTTGTGCAGAAACTACTAAAAATCAGCCTAGAAATTGTCACTTGAAATATCCACCTACATATACAACACTAGAACCCAACTTATTCGTCTTCGGACAAAATTTTATATTCGGCACCGATTCGGTATTCGGCGTAGAAAGGCCAAATTTTTATATTTTTTTCTAACCGATCATCCGCTTTCTTTGAAAATTGGTCTTATTATCTTAAAATACTATGGTAAATAAATTTTTGCATGAAAAAGTGAATATTAAAAAAATCATTTTCTGTACAATATATATATATATATATATATATATATATATATATATATATATATATATATATATATATATATATATATATAATAAAAAATTTATTACATTTGATTTACAGAAATACGTACACAATTAACTTACGATGATTATACACATTTCGATATGTGTGCTTATTTTAACTATCATTGGCCCCAGATACTTAAATTTCGGTGCTCACCAGGTCGCTTGTTTAGTGAAGATTGTATTATGGCTGTTTTTCTTTTTTATTTAATTTACATTTATATACAATTAATATGATTCTCTTTTCTATTTAATTTTCAGTCCGTTTCATTTATCGTATTTTTTCCACTTTCCCCAAGTTTGAACGATTTAACGTGAGTTCCCCTAATATATCTGACAAACTGTTTAGTATTTCTTTCCTCTCTTACTCGTGCTTTTTGTGACAGCTCGATAGGATAGTCTGAATGCGCCTTTTAAAAAAGATAAAGCTTTTTGACAAAAAATAATTTATTTTTTTGGCCAGTATATTTTATTCGTTCGAAATAATCACACTATACGCGGAACGATTTGGTGTAACGGTCGAAATGAGCTCTTGAATAAAAACAAAATTGTAACAACAAATGTGCATATACTTTCGTAAATTACTTATTTAAAGAGAGCAAACAAAACCTAAAAAATTGAAATCATGTGGAAGCATGTGTGTTGGGAGAAACCAAAGTAAATTCGAGAGTTACGCGGTGTTTGTGTGCATGCACGAAAAAAGAAACGAAAAACAAAACAGAAAAATATAATATTTGTTGTTAAATGTGTTATGTATTAATTTAGCAAGTTCAAATGCAAAATTGCAAAATAATTGAATTAAATAAGGTGATTAATGGCAAAAAATATCCGCTTTTAAACTATATTTGTGGAATGGAGTTAAATAAATGTTATTTGACGCTTATTGTTAATGCGGTAGTCAGTGGCAAACATTTTGTGAAATAAAAAAGCGCGTGCGCAATTCATCGCTGGAATAATAATTGTATAATAACAACAACATGTGATTGTGACATTACTGACTTTGAAAATAACAGATACGACAAGAACAACCTGTCAACTCTTTAAGAATCACCGTGGTTTTGACGGAGGGTTTTGATTTGGCATATATTCACTTTACATGAAGATATGCAAACTTTTAAATATTAAACTAATAAATATTAGAATAATATTAAATGGCATAAATCTAGAATACGGACATTGTTGCAATTTATTATATTTGGTGTTATATTGTGCCAATTTTTTAATAAAAAAAAAACAAAAATTTGTTACTGCGGCTTGTTTTTCCCGAGATACAAACCCCGAATATTACATATTTTAGTAATATCCTCGTTATTAACTACCCGTTTTGCATAAAATCTGTTTTGTTGGAATGGACTCATATTTTCCGAGTTAGGAGCCCAAAAACTTAGTGATACACATTTAGTGAAATCTTTAATTATTTCGCAAAAATCGATCTATTTTTTCGAAATAATTTTTTTAATGCTGCTCTTTTTTTATAATAAAATTCATAATTCTTCAACAAAACATCAGTCTTTATTTCAACATCTCGGTCTACAAAGAAAATCAAATAAAAAATTGTAAATTTTCAAATAAATAATAAGCCATTCAGCTAAAAGTGGTAACTATTCTGAGGCGATCAAATAAAAAATAGTACAAAATCGTGCCATAATTGTAGCAAATTGAGGTAACAACGTCTTCAGCTTGAAATGACATAAGGTCGATTTTAAAATGTCAAATTTGTATGAAATCTGACATTTGTATATCGTTCTTATGTCATTTCAGCTATATTTCGCATGTAGCTTGAAAATACTATATTTGCGTATAGACTGTGATATGAAAAAGTTCGCTTGAATAATATCGTACACATTTTTAATGCTGCATTCTGAAATACACCCAAAATCCACTTAGACTTTTTTCATATGGAGCAATATATGGAAAATGTGGATTTTGGAGGTATATCCGAACTCAGTGTAAGAGATGTTGAAGTTTTTTATTATACACCCTTACCGAGATTAAAAGGGGAATTTATGCACATGCACTTTTCTATTCCCTTGTAGGCATACGATGGTAATGTGAGTAAAGCCTGGGAATAGGTTTCAATTCTACACATATAGCCCTTTCAGAATGCTAGCAGATAGGTAGATTTACATAATAACCTTGTCACACTGCATGCGAAATCAAGTTGAAATGACATAAGGTAGATTTGCAAATGTCAAATTTGTATTGGATCTTATGTCATATCAACTGAATTTCGCTTGCAGTCTGAAAAGGCTATTTAGCGATTTCGCCCGCAATCTGAAGAGCCTATTTAGGTATGTTTACTGAAATGTTTTTTCTATTATTTAGCAATTATATCTACTGAAAGAAGCAATATTTTTCCCTAAAAATGTCTTCACAAACGTAGAATCAGATTCCATGTTGTACAATAAATCTTCATGTGCAAACACTCATTTGTATTGTTAAAGCATTCTAATGTAGTAAACTCAAATTTGTTGTTTTTTCCTATGATATTGATTTATGCAAGAGTCAAACGAAGCACATTATATTATCAAGGGTATTTACCCGCTTGTTCCAGTATACATTACATCAGTCATTATACCATTATGCACAAAGCAACTACCACTACTTACCCGGCTATACCTACGCAGTGCGTTTGAGTGATGAATTTAACATGGGCATGTCATAGGAAGGATGCAATCGCCACCCCCTCGCTTACATTCCGTTGACGAAAACATGGTAGAATATTCATCATAGTATTCAATGCCACAAACTATATGATGAAAAGAACACTGAAGCAGGGTGAGATAATACGTTTATGTTAAATAATGAACGCTTTCGTTAACGTTGGATAATGAACTACTCCCTATGTAGGGAGTTATGGGCCTCCAAAGTTCGTATATACGGGGGGTCATTATAAAATAAAAAAATTATCTGAAGGGATTTGTCTGGTACTTTTTTTGATAGTATAAGACAAAATGAACGAAAAAATAAATGAAATTTTTTAAAATTCAACAGTCAAAAAGTGCCAGATAAATCACTTTAGGTGGTTTTTAATACAAATTAATATGTACGGTGACCATTTATTCCTTGAAGAAAAAGTGTACACATTTTGTATTTAAATTTATTTTTTATAAAATTGTTCTCGTTTAGTATAAATCTGAATTGCCATATGAGAAACTATAACTTTCATTTAAAGAGAAATTGAGAAAAAAATATTTATTTTTTACTTATTTTTTCTTCAAAATCTTCGATCTACAGTTTGATTTTTTTAAATCAATATTTAAATTTCCGTGTGAAATATGAAAATTTGAGGCATATAACTCCGAAAATAGGATTTCCCTTTGGAGGATTACTTTGGTATATACAATTTTTTGCTTAAAATCGGGTGTCTCACTAAAGTAGGCCTGTTCCAAAATAACTGATTACAATGAAACAAAAAGTGTTGACGGAAATGGTTAAGCAAAGAAAATGTGTACCAATAGTTGCTTGCTTATTTTGATTCAACGAAATATGTACATATGCTGTTTAACGAATTCGCTAGTATTGAATTCACATAATACATAGTTACACTAGAGTAGGTACTGGCGATTGTAATTGACGAATTTAGTACAGAAAGAACGTCAATAACAGTTTTGCCGAACAAGCGGGTACAGGCAACACCACCTTGTTGAATACTGCACCTTGATCGTGAGTGTACAATGCATATGCATATTTGCTTTCATTTACGACAGTTTATACACACATACACAAACACGTTATCTATCTCCCTCTCTCGCTGCCACTCTCTTATTTTTGGACATTGATCATGACCTTTTGTTCTTTGACGTCGTCTTATCGTCAAATGATTGGAAATGTTTTCATTAGAATGAATTATCGAATATAATGACAATTGTTCGAAAATACTTGTTTATGCATCATTCCATGTTAAAGCGAATTAACACGTTCGGATTTTTTAAGTAATCGAATTGATGTAATTAGAAAAAATATAAATAAATAAAATATATGTATATCTGTCTAATACATATCCATATATGTATGTATATCGTATGTCATATGTCGCAGTCTGCAACCGTGCTGAATTTTCAGAATTTTGCTAAAAAGAAGTAAGGAAGGGCAGACTATATGATACCCCCCACTTTTTACCCCATTACAATTGATTTTCGGGAAAAAAGCGATATCGAAAACGATTTTTATATGTGTACTATGTGTCTTTAGAGCGGAAAAAGTCAAATCGAGAGCTAAATTTGTATGGCAGCCCAAAGACATAATTAGGGTATTATGTCTTTGGGCTGGGGGGTAAGAAATCATCTACTACTTCATACAAACTGTTGTCAAATTCTACTGAAACATTAACATATCCGAACATGACTACAGAAAAGCTGAAACATCAGATTGTTTGTGCCTATAAAAAATGATTAAATGAAGAATTCCACAATTATTTGGTACCGAAAACTGCTGTGCTTGGCTTGTTTACGAAAGTAGATACTAGGCCTGTTCGATTGGACTTACTAGGTTATAATTAAGATACTTGATAAGGTGGCAACGTTGCTACTCATTGGTTTTTTTAAACGAATCTACAAGAAAAATCTGGCAGCAACAGTAAGATAGTTACAAGCTACTTTCTTGTTAAGCGAGTAAATTCCATACAAAAATTACACTGGTAAGCCCAATCGAACAGGCCTACTGTCATGAAAAGCGTAGTATCTCCAGACTACTCCAGTTTTTGTTTTGTTGACATGTTCATATTTCCATAAAACGTCCAATCGTTGGCATTTTTGTTTCCACGAAGTAAGAACGATATATGAAACGGAATTTGGGGTATTCCTGTAGTGGTGTACACTTATGAAAATTCCGAATAACAAGTTATTAAATCCATACACACCATATATGTTACCTCAATTTGTTTTTATCTTTTCAAATAGATTTCATCACCTAGTTTCACCGAGATTTTGGTACAAATGCATTAAAATAGGTCTGAAAAGGCCATAAACTTTAAGAATTGTTAATGCTGAATACTGGATTTGCAAAGACGTCAACGCCCTGAATATAGCTTCAGAGTTCGATATTATATTCCAATTCATCCATATATTGGTATTTATAATTATACTGGAGCATTTTTAAATTTAGTTTAAAAAATTTACTTAATTTAAGTACAATTGTAGTTTAATTGAGTAAATAAAACTCATTTTGAGTAAATCATACTGGATTTAAGTATGTACGTACTAAATTCAAGTAAAAAATAAACTTAAATTGATTAAAGACATACTGTGGCTTCAGAATTCGACATTAGCCCTGTTCGATTGGGCTTACTACCCTAAAATTAAGAGTCATGATAAGGTGGCAACATTTTTATCCATTGGCTTTATTTAAATAAACCAGAGATAAAAATCTGGCACCTTACTCCGTAGCTAAGAGAGTATTATGCTACTTTCTTGTTAAGCGAATAAATTCCATACAAATATTAAGCTAGTAAGCCCAATGGAACAAGCAGAAACAGACCACTAAATAATTTAAGTACATTTGTAGTGAAAACGAGTAAATAAAACTAATTTTGAGTAAATTTTAACCTAAATTGAATATTGGCATAATGGGCGCCAAACAAATACCGATTTCCTTAATTATAGTCATTTTTACCGGATTTCAGTATATTTTTGTGAGTGTATCTACCGTTTGACATAAACAGTGCTAAAGACCGACTTATAGCCTTGTCATACTGCATGGGAAATCTCGCTGAAATGACATAAAGTTTACAAATGTCAGATCTTATACAAATTTGTCATTTCAAAATCGACCTTTTGTCTTTTCAGCTAGATTTCACATGTAGTGTGACAAGACTATTAAGAACTTTTAGAATCAAGTATTTTTCAAGTAAATTTCGAAAATGCCCATACCAAGGCGTATTTATATAGGTGATAGCAGGAGCCCAGCTGACTGAAATTTTTTTCATTCAAATGTAACCGAAACTGTCAAATCCCATGTATTTTGCTTTGAAAAAATTACTTGTATTTTGTTGTTGCCGAATTTGTTGTTGTTCTAGTGCTATCACCTGTATAAATACGCCTTGGCCCATACTTTTTTCTGAACAATGAATAAATTGACACTCATTTCATTACATTGAAAATATAAAAGTGAGAATTTCTGAGTTAACCGATTTTAAAAATAACTACATTGAAAAAGTTTAAATATTTATATGCGCATTCTGAAAATTGATAATTAATATAATCATATTGATATTATGACCTGCTTGCATATCTATGAGACGATACGTTCCGTCTACATCTTTCTTTCTTTCTATCTATCTCTGCTAAAAGTAATGCTATGCAAATTTAATTCAATATATTGAAGATCTTCATACTTGAGTAGTTTATGCGTTTTGCATATATCAGCACAGAAGTTGTTGACTTTTGAATAGCTTTTCACTTTACACATTATTTCCTTGATACAAGCGAGTACAAAGTCCAAATAATATCCAAAGAAAGACTATTTAATTGGAGTTCTGCTGTAAAAGGTGAAGGAACGGCCTGAAGCGAAGATTATGCTGCCACTTAAATACACATAAATAAATAAGTCAAGATTGGCAGCAGTAACAACAACAATATACAATAATAGGTCTGTTCGTTTGTGCTTAATATTTGTATGGAATTTACTCTATTATAGACTCCATTCAGACGACTCTATTTTAAGACGAAATCAATCAAAGAATTCAAAATTGAGTTAAGCTCGATTTACAAATTATAGATTCCATACAAATTTGACATTTGTAATTCGACCCTATGTCATTTCAAACAGAAATCGATTGATTTCGCATTCAGTGTGAAAAGGCTACAAGATCGATTTTTGTGTCAAATTTGTATGGGATCTGACATTTGTAAATCGACCTCGATTGCTTTCTGCTTGATTCCGCTTGTAGTCTGAAAAGGCTATCACATTGCGAAATCTAACTGAAATGCATAATAGCCGTGTCACACTGTACGCGAAATCTAGCTGAAATGGTATAAGGTCGATTTACAAATGTCAGATCCTATACAAATTTGACATTTGAAAATCGACCTTATGTCATTTCAGCTAGATATCGTACGCAGTGTGACAAGGCTATAAGGTGGATTTCGGATGTAGTTTGAAAGGGCTATAAGTATTTTATGAGCCTCTTCAGACCGCATGCTAAATCGAGCTGAAACAACATATGGTCTATTTACAAATGTAAGATCCTATACAAATTTGGCATTTGTAAATCGGCATTGAGCTGAAATCGTTTGATATCCCATACAGTCATGAAAGGCTATAACTGAATTTCTCTTAATCCGATCTATAGACAGCTACAATGGCATTGTATCTGATAAATAAAAATCAGGATATTGATTTATTTCATTGCATTCTTTCATTCGCTGTCAGACAATACGTATTAAAAACTCGTTTGAATGTGGAAGCGAGAAAGTAATGAGGTCTACAACCTACAGTATCGTATTGTTTTGAACACGTGTTTCCACGTGTTGTCTACATAAATTTGAATGTAAAAAGTACGAAACAACAGCATTGGCAAATTTGCAAACAAAGCCAAAAATTCCAAAGTGAAAGCTAATACTCATGTACAGTCAAGCTGGCGTCAAATGAACAAGGTGTATGTGTTACATCAGTTTCACATATTTTCCTTTGATATTTCGCTTTTCTATCAAAGCAAAACAAAAAATAACTAATAGCTTGTATTTCTTCATTACCTTCATATATTGAAAGTTTGATTTGTTTTATGCGTTATCCGAAAATATTTCTGTTTTTATCGCTGTCGGTTTGCGAGCTAGACATTTTCAAAACAACATTTGGCCCCTAAGCCCCAATGGACTGTGGTTTTTGGAACATCTTGAAATTATCATTTTTGGATCATTTTGAAGGCGACTGGAATACATGCTTTGTTTTCTATTCAGATGTGTCTTCCAAAAGTGTAAATTAGTTATTTCTAGTTTCACATTCTATGCACAAAATTCAATTGGTGGTCCCAAAATGTCACATTTTTTAATTTAGTTTGGTCAAAATATAATAACTGAGTGTAATTGTACATTTGTATGGACGATTAAAACGTTGGGCATAACAAATGGACGATTAACGGTGGGCAAAACAAAATATTTGCGACACAAAAGTTAACGTGAACCTTTTTTTGATGTTTTTCTCCAAACAGAGTTTTTGGTAATAGGTTATCAACGTCGAGAGACATGATAAGTTGGCAACATTTTTTTATCCATTGCTTCTATTTAAATAAATCAGAGATAAAAATATGGCACCAACTTGCTCGGTAACTAATAGAGTAGTAAGCGTGTTAAGCAAGTAAATTCCATACAAATATATATAATAGTAAGCCCAATCGAAAACCCTTCGCAAAACTAGATTCGGGTTCCATGTTGTACAATTAATCTTTATGTGTGAAAAGCGCTCATACGATAAATATGTTAGTAGGCCTGTTCGATTGAGCTTATTATCTTAATTTTTGCATGGAATTTACTCTCTTAACTCTCTTAGTTGTGTTGCCAGATTTTTCCTGTTAATCCATTTAAGAAAACCCAATGTGTAACAACGTTGCCAACTTCTCAAGTCTCTTAATTGTAAGCTAGTAAGCCCAATCGAACAGGCCTAGTGTAAACTTTACTTTTCAGACCGCGTGTATGCAATCGGCCATTTTTATAGTCTTTTCACACTGCCTGCGAAATCTAGCAGAAATGACATAAGGTCGCTTTTCAAATGTCAAATTTGTATGGGATCTTATATTTGTAAATCGACCTTACGTCATTTCAGCTGGATTTCGCATGCAGTCGGAAAATACTATTATTGCCTTGTCACACTGCATGCGGAATCTAGTTGAAATGACAAAAGGTACATTTTCAAATGTCAGATCCCTAATTTTCCTCCAAATTGTTTAACAACCTAAAATCCGATTCTAGTTCTGCGAACACCTTCCATATGAAACATTTTGTGTAATTTAGTAGATCTATATAATAGCCTTGCCACACTGCATGCGAAGGCTGAAAAAGCTATCAGTTTGTTTGTTTATATTTAAAGACCACATTGTTTAGTACATTTACTTAATATTTCACTATAGCGTTTATTCTTTAATGAAATAAAATTCTTTTCAAGATATAATTATTATTGTGTTGCTAAACACAGCAAATAACTTTTTGCTATATCAACAGAGCCAGTCTGACTTCCTCTTTTCTGCAAACTTTCAGCTGTGTTTACTGGCAAATTATAATTATGGGAAACAGTTTATTTTCATCGAAAAGTGGGATGTTGTTTATTTGCCATCAATGAAGTTCTTCTTCTTTTTGACAACAGGCGATATTTAGCAATTAAACATGTTAAATATTTCACTTCACATATGTAGTTATACGAATGTTTTTTCTAATCTAGGAAAAATGATTTCACCCCTCGGTCGTGTACATTCTAATGTGATAACACTAGACAATGCTTATTTTCCAACATTTCCTTTTTAAATTCATTTCTATCATATAAATGCGAAATGTTTCTCAACATCTTGTCATGGTTTCTCCAATCCATCCATACTCCTCGTATGTTTACTTTAATGAAAGCTTAGAGTAATTGAGAAAATCGCAAATTGCAGGGATATTAATCGTTGAATATGTTGTTTGCTTACAAAGCTGTGGTTCTGTTATCTCCAGACCGATGGTATTTTAATGAACTTTGGCATCGACTGTGTCGAGACAATCACTGTTATTATTGGAATGCAAAATATATACAGTGAAGTACAAAATTGTATAACTACATAACATTGTAGCACAGTATTTTAAGGACCTATTTACACGATTACTTTTTCAAATACTCTTTTGAACATAAAGTTGAGCGAATTCGAATTCGAACTCGAAAGACATGAGTTTTGAGTCAAGTAAAAATGTCACCGTGTAAATTGGGTCTAGGTGTTTAAAGAACCCAGCAATAAGTTTGTTGTCCAAGATTTTGAACTAAGTATAAGTATATAAAAATCATATAATTCATCATAATCGTTATGAAATGCTAATGTATATTAGAGCGACTCACGGAAAATTGAGTTATCCCTATCAAAATTAAGGATTATTACTAAAATATTTCGGCTCTATCGACAAACGGTAGCGAGCTAAACCACCTCTAAATATGGGGTTTTTATTCATTATTGAATTCGGGGGGTAGCTTAATTTTAGGGTGGGTAAGAGTTTTACTTTTCTTGGCTCCACACGAAGTGAGTTGGTCTAACGTATATATTAACAAGTTATTTTATCTCAGTTATAGTTGATGGGGAACGAAAGCGAATGGAACAGAACATTTTTATAAGCGCTGTTCACACATAAAGATTTATTGTACAACTTGGAGTCCGATACTAGTTCTATGAAGGGGGTTCACTTAAAAATATTATAACATTTTATAGATCTAAGTTTTAAGACACAGATAAAACTTATTTTCCCAATACTAAATTTGTATAAGTTTTCTTCATATTCTATTTTCAAGTTGTACAATAAGTATAAGGGTGTAAACAGAGCTTTATAGCCTTATCAGACTGCATGCGAAATTTAGCTGAAATGACATAAGGTCGATTTACAAATGTCACATCCAATACAAATTTGACATTTGCAAATCGACCTTATGTCATTTAAAGCTCAAATCGATTGATTTCGCGTGCAGTGTAAAAAGGCTATTAGACTCAGTGTTGCCAACCGAACAAACATAACTTATAATTGAAACACACCTACTGGCTCCCGAATATTTAATTTATAGAGAACCCCACGACCGAAATCTTCTCCGCCATTACTTGTAAAAATATAATTTTTCGACGTAAAATCAGCTTGCGTAAGATTTTCTTCCAGTAACGTAAACACAACACGTCAAAACCACAGACTTCCGTTATTATTATATGCAAATATATGATGTTGTAATATTTCTAGTTAATTAAAATAGATATTTTATTTTCTTTTTCAATTAGAAACCGCATCACGGAGGCTGATTCTAAACGCGCGCCAATCAATGTTCCTGAATAAATAATGTTCTTGTGTTTATTGTGACCTTTGAAAGTGCCCTATCTCATATTCAACTACATTTGCCTTAAACGTCACTATATCCCTCCCGCGTCCATTTATTTATTAAACACTTCGTAAATCCCCCCGCCATCAACATGTCTAATTTCGACGGATGGGACTATGCGGTGCTGATCACCATTTTGTTGATATCCGCCATGATTGGCATCTATTACCGTCTATCGGGTGGCAAACAAAAGACCACAAAAGAGTATCTAATGGCCGATCAGAGTATGTCGGCACTGCCGGTATCCTTTAGTTTGATGGCCAGTTTTATGTCAGCCGTTACTCTGCTGGGAGTGTCGAACGAGAGCTACCAATATGGCACAATGTTCTGTGTCATTAATTTGTCCTATATCATTAGTACGCCCATTGCGGCTTATCTCTTCCTGCCGGTCTTCTATCGAATGCGCACCACCAGTGTCTACGAATATCTGGAGAGGCGTTTTGGACACAGCATGCGTCTGGCCGCCTCATTGGCCTATTCGCTGCAGATGATTTTGTACATGGGCATTGTTCTGTATGCCCCCGCCTTAGCCTTGGAAGCTGTCACCGGAATCAGCAAAGTCACTGCCATATTGGCCATTGGTATAGTGTGTACTTTCTACTCTACGGTGGGTGGAATGAAAGCTGTTCTCATCACCGATGTCTTTCAATCCTTACTCATGTTTGCAGCAATTTATGCGGTAATCATTGTGTCGGCCATTAAGGCGGGTGGCCTACATGCCATTTGGTCGGTAGCTCAGGAGAATGGCCGTTTGGATTTGGATGAGTTCTCGCTGGATCCTACTGTGCGTCACACATGGTGGGGCCTTATAATTGGCGGCATGGTTACTTATCTCTCCCTTTACGGAGTGAACCAAACTCAGGTGCAGCGGTTACTTAGTGTGCGAGATTTGAAGGGTGCCCAAATGGCACTGTGGTGGAATCTGCCCATATTGAGCTGCTTAAGTTTCAGTACTTTGTTCAGCGGTTTGGCGATTTATTACTATTATCATAACTGTGATCCCGTGCTGAGTGGTCGCATCAAGTCCAGAGATCAACTGATGCCGCTGTTTGCTGTTGACACAATGGGTGAGTGAATTAAATAAAATTAGTATATTTTCGTGTTTGAGGGTCCAACCTAAATTCGCAGCGGTCAAAATTGAAAATTCCAACTTTGACAGTGTGGCTAACCATATTGTAAAAAACGGATATATACAACATTATCCGCAGTGAATGTCAGTGGTTATGTCATGTGAAATCTAGCTGAAATGACGTAATAGCCTTGTCACACTGCATGCGAAATCTAGCTGAAATGACAAGGTCGATTTTCAAATGTCAAATTTGTATGGGATCTGACATTTGCAAATCTGCTTTATGCCATTTCAGCAGGTCGATTTGCAAATGTAATATCCCATACAAATTTGACATTTGAAAATCGACCTTGTCATTTCAGCTAAATTTCAATTCACAAATGTCAGATCTCATACATATTTGACATTTGAAAATCGACCTTACGTCATAACAAGCTGAAATCGTTTGTGATCGTCTGTGATCCCGTGCTGAGTCCAGATCAAGTCCAGAGATCAAAATTGAAAATTCCAACTTTGACAGTTTGGCTAACCATATTGTAAAAAACGGATATATACACCATTATCCGCAGTGAATGTCAGTGGTTATATCATGTGAAATCTAGCTGAAATGACGTAATAGCCTTGTCACACTGCATGCGAAATCTATACAAATTTGACATTTGAAAATCGACCTTGTCATTTCAGCTAGATTTCGCATGCAGTGTGACAAGGCTATAAGGTCAATTTACAAATGTCAGATCTCATACATATTTGACATTTGAAAATCGACCTTACGTCATAACAAGCTGACATCGTTTGATTTCGATTGAAAAGGCTATTGACCCTAAAGAAGATACAATTCTTCGCCTCAGAATAGTTTAAGTCTATGACCAAAAATATCTGTTTTGAGAAGATGAGTTTTTAATATGAATGTTATCCCCAAATAGTAGGCCTGTTCGATTGGGCTTTCTAGCTTATAATTAAGAAAATTCCATACAAAAATTAAGCTAGCAAGCCCAATCGAACAGGCCTAGTATTTCTAAACATTGCCCTTTAACCACATAAATCCATATTTCTTCTTCTTTCAGGTGAATACCCAGGCCTTTGCGGACTCTTTGTCTCCGGCATATTTTCGGCCAGTCTTTCCACCGTCTCATCATCGGTTAGTTCTCTGTCAGCGGTCACACTCGAAGACTACCTTAAACCGCTCTATAAGAAAATATTCAACAAGACTATGACTGATGCGAGTACAACATTGCCTTCCAAGATCATGGCCTGCATTTATGGCATTGTGTGTATTGCTTTGGCATTTGGCGCCGGCTCAATGGGCGGTGTCCTACAGGCCTCACTCACCATTTTCGGGGTGGTGGGTGGACCCTTGTTGGCTGTCTTCACCCTGGGCGTGGGCACCACGCGAGCCAACCAAAAAGGCGTTCTTATAGGTCTATTCGTGGGTTTGGCATTTGCATTTTGGATTGGATTTGGTGGACCAAAACCGCCACCAATATCATTATCCCTAAGCAGTGAAGGATGTTCGAAAGACAATTCCACTCTGGTAGCGGAATCATTGAGTCTGGTGCTGGATATGGTGAATGCCACAGTCGAAACATCAACTGCCGCGAATCCTTCAGCCCAGACGCATTATTTCTGGCTTTATCGTTTGTCCTATCTGTGGTTCTCAGTTTTGGGTTTCAGCATAACCCTCACTGTGGGCTACACAAGCAGCAGGCTGCTAGAACTTCTGAAATGGGCCGACAATTCCCAGATCTATTTGGATGCGTCGCGCAATCAAATCGATTACGATTTGTTTGCGCCACCACTATCGCGTAGATTGCGCGAACGTGATGCTAACGATGAGCTGAGCAAATTAAATTATTGTGAGACTACAATGGTTTTAGGATAGCTAATTAAGTTTAATTTTATTAGTTGCTAGTTTAACTGTAAAGGGGGTTATTTTTTGTGCTTTCCCATTTTTTTTCTTTCTTTAAATTTTTCTTTCTAAGTAAATTTGTAAAAAAAATATTTGATTACGTCGCACCTTTTAGTTGTACTTGTATATTTTGGTTTAAAACATACATTTAAGTTTTAATCATTCACGAATTTTAGTTATATATTTTTTTCACCTTTATTATCATCATATTCATTGAACCAATTATATATATTTTATAAATGTGTTTATTTCTTTTTGTAAAATATACATACATGTGAACTTTAAAAGTTCGAGCTTTAATTTAAAACAAAATAGATTATTTTCTTTTTAACAAATTCTGGCATTTTTATTTAATACGTAATAGCGGAATATATAGTTTACAAAAAATCGAGTGTAAAAATGTCCCTCAAAAGCCAAACTGTAAATCCTACGAAAAGGACATGAAAATTCAGCTAAATTAGCGTTTTGGTGTTTATAAAATGTTCGTAAAATATTAAAGCTGTGTTTACACATGAAAATGTATTGTACAACTCTGTTTAGCGATAATTCTCGATAACAAAAATCCGTTCTTGTTTATACGCATGCATTTGACAATTTCATTTTTAACAAAATGCCATTAAATAAACAATGGAACGATGGGAATATAGACGGACGAATCGTACAAAATAAAGACGTCATCAAAATTTGACTTTCAAGGGAATAAGAAACGTATGGCTTTATGACGTGGATTTTTCTTACAGATCCATTTAAGAAAAACAAATGGGCAAAAATGCTGCCACCTTATCAAGTCTAACAAGCCCAATCGAACAGACCTATTTCTTTTTGTGTTGACAAAATAGTTGATCGGTAGTTATCGATCGACTATAGTTATCGGATGTTAGCTAATTTGTCTCAAGGTTTTGTTTACATTATACGATTTTTGTACGACGCGAACTGTATAATACATTTTAAAATGTAAACACCCCTATAGACGAACTATGTATGGATGAATACAACAATTTTTTTTCTATAGTCAAAGGTAATATATTTTTTTATCCATTTCATATCCATTGGTTTTTCCTAATCTGGATCTGGAAGAAAAATCTGGCAGAAACATACTAGGTTCCACACAAATATTAAGCTAGTAATTCGAATCGAGGAGGCCTATTTTTTTTTTCAAATTTATTTTCTTTCAAAATTTGTGTTCCTCTCAAAAAATTAATTACAATTTTTTCAGTTTTTTTTTTCGAAATATGTATATGTAGCTACTTTTGTTAAATTATAAAAATATATGAATATTAAAAAATAAATGTTTTCAATTGTTAATATAAAACAAAGTAAACGTATATTACTGCGTTAGAGTCTTCCATTGTAATTATAGATATTATAGAATATGCACATGCATATGTATGTTGTATGTAAAATATTAAAATGTATACATTTGTTTACTTTTCAACGAAAATAAAAACAAATATATATATATATACATATATACGCAAAAAGCTTTCGTTTGTATAAAAGCCAAAAATAGACTTAATAAAAATTGCGATTTTTTTCCAAAAATACAAATAAATAAATGTACTCTATATATTTACAAAATGGAACTGTATTTGAAATTTTTATTGAGCAATATGCAGCACATTCGGGCGGTGCGCATTTGTTTTCATATTGAGGTTGGGTGGTATAGTGGGCAACATGAGTCCGGAAGTAAGTATTTGATGCAGTACGTTTGCCGATATCTTGTATATATGTAAATGAAATAATATTAATAAATAATGCATTTTTCAGAACACACGGCACCAGTGCCAACAACAATGTTTATAAATATCCAAATCAACAATAGTGGTATTTTCTTTTAACGTTGGTTAATTTAAATAGTCCAACGTTCGATAAATTAGTCGACATGCCAAAACCCTTTTATATTTTTGAATGGAGGACCCCAAAATAAGAGGAAAAATGGTTGGAGTTATTATCGATATCTAGCTTAGTTATCGTTTGTAAAATGAAGTCAATATTAGAACTGAAACGGCTAAATAAAATAATCGACATGGCTAACAAGAAAACGCGGCAAGAGGCTTCTATAAGAAGAAAACCTGGTGGGTATGTGATCAACATCTCGCTTAGTTATCGGACGTTAAAGTTTAAAAAATCGAACAAATATGAAAAAACGAAAAATAAAAATAAAATTTGTTAATTATTATCTTAGTTATCGAAATCGATATAACATTAGCTCAATATGAAAAAAATAAAATATTATTTTTCTATAACTAAATTGTCAAAATTGAAAAATTTAAAAAAAATACGTTTTTATTATGTTTAGCTCATTCGAATTAAAAAAACGATAAGTTCGGGTACAATTCGAGAAGAAATTGCCTTGCAAGCATATACCGAGAACCAAGATATTTAACCCTAATATCTAATTTTTCCATAATTTTTTTCAACGTTTCGCAAATACATCATAAATTTTGCATAACGAAGTTGGGTGGGAATGAGACTATTTCATATTAACGTCTCTTGGTATGTATTGATTGATTTTTTTGTAAAATGAGTTAATATCAGGCTATATTTCTGAAAATGGCTAAATAAAATAATCGACATGGCTAACAAGAAAACGCGGTAAGAGTATGATATCCGAGGCCCCAATAAGAAGACAAATTGGCGGATATGTTATCGATATCTCGCTTAGTTATCGGTCGTTAAAGTTTAAAAAATCAAAGAAATATGAAAAAACGAAACAAAATAAAATTTGTTGATTACTATCTTAGTTATCGAAATCGATATAAAATGAGCTCAAATCTGTTGAAAAGGGGAGAGCAGATTGCATCTGCTCAAATAGCGAAAAAAAATTGCTGTTGGCAACATGTTTTAGCTGAATCTGAATATATATTCCAAACTCTAAAGAATAAGTTGAGATGACAGAGAAATTGCTGTGATAGCAGAAAAAGTGCCCGTCGATAAGGATCAAACAATCTTTGATATTTATAACACTTTTTAAGCGTGTACAGCATTGTTGTCAAAAGATTTGCGTTAAAAGGCCTGTTCACACATAAATATATGTTTTACAACTTGGAACCCAATTATATTTCTGTGAATGCTTTTCAGATAAAAATATTTCATATCATTTAGTACATCTAAGCCTTAAGTTACAGATAAAACCTAGATTTAATCGAAAAATGCTAAATTTGTTAAGTTTTTGTCATAATCTACTTTCAAGTTGTACAATAAATCTTAAAGTGTCCAATCCAATCCAATACAGATTGCAATCTGTCTAGTAAGACCAATCGAACACACCTATTATTGTAGGTATACATACACGTATGTATATCCATTGTATATTTATTTGCAGATGAAACAATCGCATTCACTTGTCTAATAAAGAATGCTGAACAATTATTTGTACAGAAATAAACTATTTTACAATGTTAATAAAAAATCGTAACGATGTGTTTTATTAGCTGCCCACTAATCTTTGTGGGAAAAAGTGCTCCTGCCGGAGTTGGCTGAATATAAAGGTAAGTTAATCGTATGATGTAGAATAAAGATAAAAGTTGCGGGCGACGAGAGATTACTAATAAGTAAATACATAGTAGGTACACTCAAAGGAATTTGTCAGTAAAAGAAAGCAGAAAGTCTGTTGTACGAGCAAATTTTCTGCTCAAAAAGAGATAGCAGATTTGTGTCTGCTGAAATAGCAAACAGCTGTTTGCTGTTTTTAGGAATAAAGAAAAAACGCTTCCTCGAAACTTTAAGCATATGTACAGAACAGTATTGCATATTAACAACACTTTATAGAATAAAGGTTATTATAAGGCAATTTATTACCACTCACAGATATTGCGATTGTCATTTTAATGATACGCGTGTTGTTCCCAGCTAATATAAAAGGAAATTCGAGCTAAATTCGTTTTCGGCGTCAATCTGAAAGGCTTTTAAATTATGAATGCTTATTTTTTTAATCAATTTTTATATTTTAATTAACAGCAGTCTTTTTTAGCAGACTGCAAACTCTTTGGCCGCGTGAATGCTGATGCAAGATTGCAGAAAAACTGCTATTGTGTCAGAAACACTGCTGTAATTGCAGAAAAGTGCCTGCTGATAGGCAGCAGACAATCGCTGCTGTTAATAACATACTTCTTTCTCTAAGTGTAGGTATAAAACAAGTATAAAAGTTCGCAATGATTTTATTAAAAGTTTTCATTGAAAGTTAGCATCCATACAACTACTAATATTTTGCATGCATGCGAAATCAAGTTTAAATGACATAAGGTCGATTTTCAAATGTCAATTTTGTATGGAATTTGACGTGTGAAAATCGACTTTATATCAAGGCGTATTTATAAAGGTGATAGCAGGAGCCCAGCTGACTGAAATTTTTTTCATTCAAAAGTAACCGAAACTGTCAAATATTTTGCTTTGACAGTATGGCTCACCATTCAAAAAATTACTTGTGTTTTGTTGTTGCCGAATTTGTTTTTGCTCCGCTGCTATCACCTGTATAAATACGCCTTGCTTTATATCATTTAAAATAGATTTTGCATCCAGTGTGTCAAGGCTATAATAACTGAAATGACATAAGGTCGATTTTCAAATGTGTGGGACATTTGTAACTCGACCTTACGTTAATTCAGCAAGATTTCACATGCAGTGTGACCAGGATATAAGGAAAATGTCTTGAGCCAATTCGAAAAATGATTATGTATTTAAAGGGGATATTTCCGACACCATTGCATCTATTTTGTTTGAACCAGTGAAAT
Organism: Polietes domitor; assembly: GCA_947397865.1. Classification (NCBI taxonomy): domain Eukaryota; kingdom Metazoa; phylum Arthropoda; class Insecta; order Diptera; family Muscidae; genus Polietes; species Polietes domitor. The sequence goes on from OX377622.1 coordinate 128,107,421, forward strand.
GCATCTCATCAATAGTCTTTGCGAGTAGTCGATAAGAGCTCCAACTTCTTTCGAAAGAAATACAACACTCATTGATTGTCCAATATCCAAGTGCAATGCCAGAACCTTTCCATATTCTTTGTCGCCACAAATTCATATATTTCTTAGATATGTAATAAAAGGTCAAAAGAAGTATTTTCATTGGTATATCTATGCTTTGATTGTTCTAATTTATCACTGAAAAATATACAGTCTTTCGTCGCGTGCCTATTTACTTTCTTCATCACCCCACTGTTAAATTAACAATTTCCTTGAGTATCGCTTATACATGACGACACACATCACTACCGATATGTTATATGTTGCGACAATGAATGATTTCTTCTATATGGTTCACAACCATTACAAACAATTCACAAATAAATAAATTAATTTGTTGATAAAATATTTATTGATGAGAAATGTTCAGCATCAATTAAGGAAATGATATCAATTAAAGTCTGTGTTAAATTGAAGTGAGATGAATATAATAAACGTTGTCACAAGAGAGAATTAAGTAAAAACTTCATAAACAACGATTGTTGTATATGCTATAACAACAATTTTCTGTCATAACACATGACTTATTTTACTAAAATCCTAAATTTTGCATTATAAAATTAAACTGTAATGAGAGATTGTAGAAAAACTGCTGGTTTGGCAGAGAAACTTCTGTAATAGCAGAAAAGTTCCTGCTGATAGACAATCGCTGCTATTAATAACAAATTCCAACAGACAAAATTCCAACAAATTCAAATATATATATATATATTCTTTATAGGGTCTCAGGTCGATATTTCAAAGTGTTACAAACGGAATGACAAAGTTAGTATACATACCCCATCCTGGTGGAGGTATAAAAATGCTAGTGTATATTCTTCCGGCATTTAATCGGGAAAGAGATTTAAAGACCAATTTAACTTTGATATTATGTTATCTAATTATTTTATTTCAATTTAAAGTTATACGAATAAACATCTTCCTGTACCTGCGGCTCTTTGGAATTTTGATATTCTGCGTGATGATGTATATAAGTCGGTATAATCGATTGAAATATTCTTATTTGCTTTTCAAGATAAAGTAATCGAACAAATAACTGCATCAAAAATTCTTACTTTTTATGACTAAATAGTGCACACATTTCATATCTCAAAAGCCACGTGTAGTCTCTTAACTAGTTTCTGTCGTCAGGCGTATATGCGAGTATATATATTGCGACAATTTAACGTCAAAGTACAAATTACACTGGTCGACCACTAACGTCATCCCCGCCGATAAGAATGCAATAAAAAGTTATTGTTTGTTTTCAAAAAGGAAATATTGCATTAACTTTTTTCCGTTCATAGAAATAGTGGGCATTGACTATTTTCAATAAAAAATTGATCGATGCCATAAAGATAACATATGAACTCGAATGCAATTTATTATTTCTTCCATTGATTAAAGAGAATCTGTCATATTTTCGAGAAACTTGCATACCTAGATCTACAGATTTATTCAGCAAAAACTAGCATTACCAAATAAAAATGTAAAATAATTTATATGTTACAAAAGCATGCACCAAAATTACCTTTCGTACTTAGTGGCAGCCATAGCAATAAATTGAAAACTAATCAATTGCAACTACTTATTTGTGTCCTTATTAGTAATTAATTAATTAGAAATAATCGCGAGTTTAATTATAAATAAATAATAATAATAAATAATAACTAATGAATAAAAAATAACAAAAAAAAAAAAATTAGCAAGACTTATAATAAATAGAACGTAGTTTTCCCCCAAACTTTCGGCACTGAACAAATATTTTACGCTACATAATGAGAATAGTATTGTGATACCGATAAGAACATGTTTTTTGTCGGCCAGTGCTATCTTTAACGAAATGATGACGAAGCAGGTGGATATTGGATATGTTATTTTTATGTAAAGAGTGATTTTTTTGAGGTTAGGATTTTCATGCATTAGTATTTGACAGATCACGTGGGATTTCAGACATGGTGTCAAAGAGAAAGATGCTCAGTATGCTTTGACATTTCATCATGAATAGACTTACTAACGAGCAACGCTTGCAAATCATTGAATTTTATTATCAAAATGCGTGCTCTGTTAAGAAAGTTCAGAAAGAAAGAAATTGTGTTCAGCGACGAAGCTCATTTTTGGCTCAATGGGTACGTAAATAGGCAGAATTGTCGATTTTGGAGTGAATATCAGCCAGAAGCATTGCAAGAGCTACCAATGCATCCAGAAAAAGTCACAGTTTGGTGCGGTTTATGGGCTGGTGGCATCATTGGACCGTACTTCTTCAAAGATGATGCGAATCGTAACGTAACTGTGAATGGTGAGCGCTACCGTGAGATGATATCCAACTTTTTTTTGCCCAAAATGGAAGAACTGAACTTGGTTGACATGTGGTTTCAACAAGATGGCGCTACATGCCACACAGCTCGCGATTCTATGGCCATTTTGAGGGAAAACTTCGGAGAACAATTCATCTCAAGAAATGGACCGGTAAGTTGGCCACCAAGATCATGCGATTTGACGCCTTTAGACTATTTTTTGTGGGGCTACGTCAAGTCTAAAGTCTACAGAAATAAGCCAGCAACTATTCCAGCTTTGGAAGACAATATTTCCGAAGAAATTCGGGCTATTCCGGCCGAAATGCTCGAAAAAGTTGCCCAAAATTGGACTTTCCGAATGGACCACCTAAGACGCAGCCGCGGTCAACATTTAAATGAAATTATCTTCAAAAAGTAAATGTCATGGACCAATCTAACGTTTCAAATAAAGAACCGATGAGATTTTGCAAATTTTATGCGTTTTTTTTTTTTAAAAAAGTTATCAAGCTCTTAAAAAATCACCCTATATAAAGAATTGTACACAGCTAACAGTTCAGATATACCTAATTTGGTCATAGTCCAAAGGTCATTTAATATTACAATTTATCTATTTATTTTTCTATTTTATTTTTCAGGTACGAACAGTTTATCAAAAACATTTATGATAATGGTGAAGTGACCTATATTAACGAAACACTTGAATTCTTTAAGTCAAAAGTTCATCGAAGCGAATGTGAACCACAACCACACTTATCGATCGTTCATTTGGAATAACTTCTTTGAGTACTTCTTTTAAAGCTTAATAAGAAACGACGAGCAATCATGATATATACTATGAACAGTCTTCTAAAAAAAAAATTCTTTTGAATATATTAGGCCTGTTCGATTGGGCTTACTAACTTACGATTAAGAGACATCATAAGGTGACATCATTGTTACCCATTGGTTTATCTAAAATGGGTCAACAAGAAAAATCTGGCAGCAACGCTAAGATAGTAGTAAGCTACTTTCTTGTTAAGCGAGTAAATTCAATACAAAAATTAAGCTAGTAATCCCAATCGAACAGGCCTATTATCAAAATAGTAGTCTTGAGCCAGTAGCATATCAATTCGTTATTTTGAGACCAAAATTGTACAAATAATAATCGTGTTTTATTTGCAACTCGTTTAATTGATTGAGGTAATTTCGTAGGATTTTTGAAAAATTGATTTAATTTAAAATTTATTTAAAGCTAGTTTTAATTAAATGTAATACATAAAATAAATATTAAAGAGTCACTGAATACTTTATTATTTATGTATTACATTTAAATTAAATGTAATTATTAAATTTAAATGTGAATATGTTTAATAAATTTTTATTTGGAAGGGGGGAAATTCAATAAAATAATTCTTACCATCTACTTTCTTCTATTTAGTAAGAAAGCTAGAAATCTTGAAAAATTTTAGTTGTTAAAGAGAAGAAATTACTTTGAAAAATTAAAGGTCATTTTACAAAGTTTTTTTGTATAACTGCCAAACGTTTATTGCACCAATTTACCCAAGTATTCAGCATGAGTTGCCAAAAAAAACTTTAAAAACGTTTTAAAATTGTTAAAGTACTTGAAAAATTACCAATAACACGAAAAGTTTGATTTACAAAGTTTTTTTTTTGTATAAATGGCAAAAAAATTTTACCAATTTACACAAGTGAGTTGTCGAAAAAAAAAATAAAATTTTTAAATACCAAACTGGCCAAAGTATTTTTGGTAACAATTAACCCAATTTGGCAATATGAGTTGCCAAAAAACTTTTTTGAATTGTTAAAGAGAGTAAAGTACTTTGAAAAATATCAATAGCACAAAACCTTAATTTTACAAAGTTTTTTTTTTTTGAATAACTGGCAAAAGAGTTTTTGTTACTAATTTACCCAAGTGTTCTGTATGAGTTGCCAAAAAACTTTAAAAACGTTTTTAAATTGTAAAGGAGAATAAAGTAATTTGCAATTTTCTAACAACACGAAAAGGTTATTTTAGAAAGTTTTTTGTATAATTGACAAAAAAAAAATACAATTTACCCAAGTTAGTAGCCAAAAATTAAATTTTTTAAAGTGAATAAAGTACTTTGAAAAATTATCAATAACACAAAAATGTAATTTTACAAAGTTTTTCTGTATAACTGGCAAATGTTTTTTGGCACCAATTTAACCAAGTGTTCAGTATGAGTTGCCGAAAAACTTTTAAAGTTGTATATCACATAATAAACTTAGGTAACTTGTACCTTTTTGTTGCATGATTTCTCAATTTTGTTGTACCAGGTAAAAACTGTATGGCAGAAAAATTGCTGTAATAGCGAAGAAAAGTGCCTGATGATGAACAGCAAACCATTTCTGCTTTTAATAGCAACCTTTTTAAGTGTATAGTTGCTTAGAAAAATTTTTATGATTTGATATTATTTCTAATTTTGAACTTTTAATTTTTTAAATATAAATATTTAAAACATTTAAAAAACTGGTTTATTTATTGATTTTATAGAATGTCTTTCCGGGAAAACTTTTTTTATTAAATCAGTCTAAGATATGACTTTTTATAGCGTGTGCATTTTGGAATGAATGAATTAGCACGTTCGTTTTATATCTCTAAAATTCCACATGGGTTTCTTATGAATAACGAAAAATGACAGTTTTAAAAATGTATCAACAAATACATTCATATAGGGTGATTTTTTAAGAGCTTGATAACTTTTTTTAAAAAAAAAACGCATAAAATTTGCAAAATCTCATCGGTTCTTTATTTGAAACGTTAGATTGGTCCATGACATTTACTTTTTGAAGATAATTTCATTTAAATGTTGACCGCGGCTGCGTCTTAGGTGGTCCATTCGGAAAGTCCAATTTTGGGCAACTTTTTCGAGCATTTCGGCCGGAATAGCCCGAATTTCTTCGGAAATGTTGTCTTCCAAAGCTGGAATAGTTGCTGGCTTATTTCTGTAGACTTTAGACTTGACGTAGCCCCACAAAAAATAGTCTAAAGGCGTCAAATCGCATGATCTTGGTGGCCAACTTACCGGTCCATTTCTTGAGATGAATTGTTCTCCGAAGTTTTCCCTCAAAATGGCCATAGAATCGCGAGCTGTGTGGCATGTAGCGCCATCTTGTTGAAACCACATGTCAACCAAGTTCAGTTCTTCCATTTTGGGCAAAAAAAAGTTGGATATCATCTCACGGTAGCGCTCACCATTTACAGTTACGTTACGATTCGCATCATCTTTGAAGAAGTACGGTCCAATGATGCCACCAGCCCATAAACCGCACCAAACTGTGACTTTTTCTGGATGCATTGGTAGCTCTTGCAATGCTTCTGGCTGATATTCACTCCAAAATCGACAATTCTGCCTATTTACGTACCCATTGAGCCAAAAATGAGCTTCGTCGCTGAACACAATTTCTTTCTTTCTGAACTTTCTTAACAGAGCACGCATTTTGATAATAAAATTCAATGATTTGCAAGCGTTGCTCGTTAGTAAGTCTATTCATGATGAAATGTCAAAGCATACTGAGCATCTTTCTCTTTGACACCATGTCTGAAATCCCACGTGATCTGTCAAATACTAATGCATGAAAATCCTAACCTCAAAAAAATCACTCTTTATAAACAAATTAATTGAACTTGCGAATTACAATAACAACAATCTCTACAAAAAAATGTAGAACAATGTCCCTGTAATTTGATTAAATACACAATCTCACTTCACTTCATAAAAATTGCACAAAACTGTTATTCAATTTTTATTTCGTTATCGCTTCTGATAATAACATTGAATATAGAAAATAATACAGCAACGTGTGCGAACGACGAGCAATACGAAAATATTTTCGGGTTTTTTAATTGTTATAAACTAAAGTTTATATCAATTGATAACCACAGTAGTTGGCTGTGTGGTGTATTAGGTAACCTCGAGCATTGTGAAATAATAATAGAACGAATGCAAAATATTCGTGGATCATACGTGATTGAAAAATTATCACTCGTTTGTCCATGATTTTTATTATTAAAGTTATTAACCTCTTCAGAATAATAATGATGGTATAAAGGCGACAGAAATATTATCATCAATACCCAGACAATGAAACAATGTTGACCTCTTGCCAATGCTGTCGTTTTTTCCTCGCAAATAACAACATGTTTTATATGATTGAATAAATGAAACCCTCTTCACCTTTAATACCTTATCATAGCTGGGATTCGAATTTAATTTCTATGAAAAAAGAAGACAAAACCAAATAGGATGCCGAGATTAAGACTATTGGAGCTAATCTAATTAGATTTTGTATCATTTTTGTTCAAATTTATAGCCTTTTTACAATAAATAATGTAAAATTATAATTCAAAAATATTAATTGGTATTCAGAATTTCTTTAAATTAAAAGAATATCAATACCACTTTGAAATAAATATTTGGCATTAAAAGGAAATTAATTGATATTGAAAAGACATCATTAAACTATTAAATAGTCCTTTTAATTGATATATTTCGATTTAGGGGCTGGGCTGATAGCAAAAATACCAAAACTTCAATTTTCCTTCTGTCATTTTCATCAACATTTTCATTACATCAACAGAAATTCAAAAATCTCCACAAATTATTTGATTTTCCAAAGATTCAGCTCATAGGTCTCATTTCAAGTATTATTACGTCTCTGTCGCTCTCTCTCTATTGTTCCCAATTTTCTATCATCTGTTAAAAGAAAGTTAAGCTTTGTTTTGTCTGAAATCCACAGATATAAATTTGCAATAATTTGTTTACGTCTATGAAATTCTGCCAGTCATTTTGTTTGTAATCAATATTCGGATTCGTTTATCTATGAATAATGTTCGGCCTTTTCCTTGTAGGGAATATCAGTATTTGAAAGCAGCATTAAAATGTTTTATGTTGATTTATGGACTTAGCTGTTGTCAAAATATGAGTACTACTTTAAAAATGTGGTCGAGATTTCATGACCACATACGTATGTACATAGATAAGAAGAATGAGGAAGCGAGAGAAGAAAATTGGACACTTAGAAAAATAGTGTGCTATTAATATAAGGTTATATTAAAAAGCTCTGCAATTTATTTTGCCGTTACATTATTATTTTTTAAATTTAAATTAATAATCAAACCTAAATATTTTTTTGATTGCATGTATTCTTATAGTAGCTGTCCGCACGCCAATTTAGTTAGCAAACAAAATAGTCCGCAGTACGTGTGGATTTAGGCTTGGCCCTTGAATAAATAAAATATTATCGAAGTTTTCCAAACTAATTTAATTTTAACACGAATATTGTCTGGCCGAATACCTTTTTGCATGTATATCTTAGAATGCAAATTTATTTACAAATGGCATGGCGACCTTTATTGCTTGGCTCTCCACTACTTTTATCATTATTTCTGGCTTGTAATCACAGTCAAATTATTCATTATTAACCAAATTGCCTTAAAATTCAATTGTTTAAAATTCCAATTAATTATCGATTAACGTAAATATCATGTTAACATTTATGTTTTAAATTTAAATTAATGAAATTAAAAATGGAAATAGCTCATTTTATATGTTATAACAATTGTTCAATTTGAAGTGTATAAATACTTTGTTTGGTGTAACACTGTGAAATTAGTTCTTAAAAAAGCCTGAAAGCATGCTAAACTCATTTTTACATCTTCGCACTTTCACACAAACTAGTTTTGCGTTTGAACCACATTTGATCGGGTGAATTTTGTATGGGAGCTATATATAAATCTGAATCAATTCGACTCCTATTCGTCATAGATGTTTCCAGTTGAAATAATGAAGGTTTTGTGCCCAAGTGGATGAAAATCTGTTTAATGTTGTTACTAGAGCCGAAAAAGTCAAATCGGAAACGAACTTTGTATGGGAGCTATATATAAATCTGAACCGATGTGACCCATTTTCACCATAGATGTTTCAAGTTGAAATCGTGAAGGTGTTCTGTCAAATTGTAAGAATATCGTTTAAAATATGTGGTTTCTAAAGCGATAGTAGTCAAATCGAGAGCGAAATCTGAACCGATTTACTTCAAATTAAATAGAAATCGTTCTAATTCCGGAAAAATTCTTTGTGCAAATTTGCAATTAGTTTTGACAACAATTACGGCACGTACTTTGCTCACATGAATAGATGGACAAACCTGGGGGCTAATCACGGGATTCGATGTCGACAAGTTACGATCGAAATTATTTTCTTCTAAATAATGCATATATTTCAACACAAATTATTCCATTTCTAATGATATTAGTTCAAAATTACATAAACTATTTGTTTTTGTTTGAAATATACATATAATTCCTTCACCGAAATTATAAATTGATTTCCATCGTAACTTCTCGATATCGAATCCCGTGATTACCCCCCCTGGATTAATTGATTCAATATGTGATTCAAAGTCTATCGGTTTAATAACACTGTGGAGCACAAGAAAAATAACAGGTTAATATTTCTGTTTTTTTGCCAATCCATTTAATTGCTTCATCTCATAATCACAGTCACATGCAGTAATATCAAGAAATTCTTCTAGGACTTCCACTGAGTAGCACTGTTACTGAAAGGTCAAAATTTTTGGGACAACTTAGCACCAATTACAAAAATTACAAAAAAGTACTAAATTAAACTTAAAATGAATTTTAAATTTTCACTTATTTATGCCATTTTAATAGATTTTTGGCGTATTCATACTGTTTAATATTTATCTTTATTTTCACGTAACGAAAATATGTTCTAATATACGGATGTATGTCCGTCCGTCTGGATGTATGAGAATCACACAGACACAAATCGACGCGGTACCGATGTTGTAAAACGACCGTTTTAGACAAAATCTAACGTAGGGGAATAAATAAAGGAATGCCATTTGACCGTAGGCCGCACACCAAGAAAAGGTGGAAACTGAGAAGGAGAACATTTGTAATTAAACACATACTTTAAGTATAATTTTATGGTAAATATTTTTGTAGTACACTTTTACCAACATACGTAAATTTTCAAAACACCGATACACGCACATAAATATATTCCTTTATTAAAAGTTTGATTCATTCCACAAGTTCTATCTCGATTCCTTTTGGAGTGTTACATATATGAACAAAGATATAAATGATACCTTTGTGTAGGGTATAAAAAGAAAAATTAAATGTGAATTTTGCTGAAATTAAATTCCTTAAGTATGTGATTGTTGCATCACACTCCCCCATGTATTATTCCTCATTGTTCAGCAACAACGAACAACAGGGAGAAAAATAAAGCACAGCAAATCAACATGCTGGTGTCGCGCAGTGGAAGTGACTGGGCTTCCACCCAGAGTTATTTTTAGATCTTTCATTTTCTTCCGATAACTGTTAAACGGTCACAAATTGGTCAGATATGGCAATTGTGCTCCGTTTGGTTTGCCATTTCATCATTTGCACCACTAGGCTTTAGGCTTAATGAGTATTTGGGTTATTATTTCGATTATTTCGTCCACCAATTGATAGACATATTGACTGAAGACATGTTTTCCCAACAGGGCGACAAAAAATTCCATGTAGAAATCACTTATTGAAGGAAACATTTGGTAAACGCGAATTTCTCGAATTTGATGACATTGTGTGAAACATTGTACATAAGTCTAACAAACCACTTTTTGCCCAAAACTTAAAAAATCTTCAAATGTTTCAAAATATCTAGGTTTTTTAACCAATCCCTTCATTTATACTATCTAAGAATAATTTGATTTAGGATATGTTTGGAAGTCTTAAATCGATTCGAAAAACACCAAATCACGAAAAAGCAGTCATTTGTAAACACCGTAGAAGTCAGAACAGGGATCGGTACTCAATGGCAATGTGACCGACTTTTATTGTTTTCTCATATATGCATAGTTTTTGGTAAAAAGTAAAAAATATGACTTTAAGATTAGAAGAAACAGAAACAGTTTTAATAAACTAAACTGTTTTATTTAGTTAAAAAATCGTGTTAATTGCTCGAGCTAATCATTTCTGATTAACGTTTAAATTTTGTTTGCAAAAACAAAATGTTTTTTGATCCTTTGCGTGTTTGCCACTAGAGTGCATCAACAGAAATAAAAAAAATTAATTCTATCTTTAACATTAGCATTAAACGGCTGAGCATCATCAGAAACTAATTCAGATGACTGTCGCTGTTAATCATATCACGTGTACCACTAGATATTGGGTAGAACTGCGGCGGTAAGCCACAGCCAGGGAACGCCTTTATAAATAAGGCACACAAAAGGCAAACGAACATACGTTGCGTTTACAAAATGTCTCATCATTTTTTATTTATTTTCAGATAATTGATCAACACTACGTCCTTTTCAGTATGACCAAAAATATTGAAAAAGAGATGATATCGAGTATCAAACACGAATTCGTCCTTGCTTTTCAGGACGATAAAAAAAGAAAAATATTGAGAAGATATAAAAATTGAAAAAACGTTGCAAGTACTTTTTCTTTATTTAAAATGTTACATGAAGCTAACATTAAAGAGAGAATTAGAGAAAGTACAAGAGCCCTTACTTGAGGTATGGATTTATGTTGCCTTTTGTTTTTGAGTGAAAGTGGAACGGTTTCACACCGTAGATGCAACGATTTCGCTACTTAACAATAACATATTTATGATTTGAACTGTTCACATTACCTCTACCGTAAGGATATTATTCAAATATTGATATAGAGAAAAAGAAATATTAAAATATTCATATGAAAGGTCGATCAATCAACGTAGTAACACAATCTATAGAACAAACAACATATATAAATATGTAAGTCGTGGAATTATTTCTTTCTAATTTTTAGCATCTCTAAAAACAGCGTTTTGTCTGCACTTTATCGCAAAACCAATTATTTAAAAATACAAAATATACTTCATTAAAATTAAACAAATAAAATTTAACCCAGAAATTAGATTTCATTATTCTGGAACATCAAAATAAACATTTCCATTTCCAATCTATTCCATGGCAAAAAGTAGCAGCCAAAAACGGTTTTGCAGTAATACGAAGAGCGACATTTTTGCCATTCCGCTACGAAACAATAACCAAGTCTACTGTTTAACATTAATATGATTTATTAAAACATTACTTTAGCGTCATTATGATGCCGATAAATGTTCGCATGGACGGACTTCTATCGTACTACGACTAGGCAAAATAGTTTTTAAAAAGAACACAATCTTCGTTCATCAGGTTTAGAGAAGCTGCAAACAAATGAGATCACAATCTTGGTTGTTGTTTGTTACTTACTAGCAAACCAAGTTGAAGTAATTAGGGAGTCACATTTAAGAGTACTTCCATTATTCATTTCAAATGTAATAAGATCTCATATTTTAAAATCTTCCTTCAATTCGCCTTTGTATCAACATTTTCTAATCCAAACATGCAATTAAAAACACTTAGATTTGTTTTTTGTTGTATTAAATAAAAATCTTCATTTAATTCATTCCTTTGTAGAGCACTATTACTTTTTTGTCTTTTACAAAAACAAAGATCACTTTTTTCGCATCAAGAACACTCTATAAAAGTACAGATTTTAAAATCCAAAAATAATTTGGACTCCCATGTTATAGTACAAAACAATATTTTGAGATGGAAAGATGATGGGTTGATTGTTTGGAAACAGAAAACAGCAGCAGCAACATAATACGATGGACGACCAAAGAGAATTTACTTCTTCTTGGACACACCGACAGTGCGACCACGACGACCGGTAGTCTTGGTGTGTTGACCACGGACACGGAGACCCCAGTAGTGACGGAGACCGCGATGGGAGCGGATCTTCTTCAAACGTTCCAAATCGTCACGCAATTTGGAATCCAAATTGGAGGAGGTCAATTGATTGTATTTACCATCAATGATATCCTTTTGTCTGTTCAAGAACCAGTTGGGAACTTTGTAATGCAATGGGTTGGAGATGATGGTGACAACCTTTTCAACCTAAAAAAACAGAAAAACAAACAACAATTTTGAGTAAACAAATTCATTACTAGCGAATTTTTTTAAAGAACTTACCTCCTCTTCAGTGCATTCACCGGCACGCTTGGTCAAATCAATATCGGCCTTCTTCAAGACAATGTTGGAGTAACGACGACCAACACCCTTGATGGCGGTCATGGCGATACCAACTTTGCGTTTACCATCAATGTTGGTATTCATGATACGCAGGATGTGCTGGAACTTTTCTGGGATAACGAGCGACTAAACACCAGCAAAAAGAAATCAACAAAAAAATGCATTCATTATCAAAGTTTGTGAATATTTTTGCATACACCAACAACAAAACATTGCACCAAAGTCGATTTGAAATTTTGGCCATTTGGCTTTCACTAAATCTTTGTGATTCCAATAACATTTTCGTTTAAATTTCTTGTTAAACAATTACTTTATAGGCTTGCTCATCATTATTTCATTGGATTTTAGCATTTGTTGTGGGATGTTTTGCATATTTTTCGATTTTTTTCACACACGTACCATTTTGCCCTTTTGGTAGCGACCGATTTTAAGCCGAAAAAGACGGAAAAACGGATGTTCACCGAACGTCAAACTTTGACAGTGACATTTCGTTAGGCGCCACCTGGACGTGAGTTTCAACGCAGAGTATGTTCAGTCAAAGTTAAAGTATTTATTTACCGTGAATATATATAGATGGCGCTTGCAAAGAATAATTAAAGTGATTACATAGAAGGAGAGTTTACACTTAACAATATGTCGTACAACTTAAAAATTTATTATAGGGGAAAATTAAAAATATTTAACATTTTTATTCGTTTAAAAACTATTTTATCAGTCAAAATGAATATTGACACAAATCACACGAAGCTATTTACAAATCTAACAATTGAAAATCGATCTACTGTCATTTCAAGCTGAAATCAAATGATTTCGCATGAAGTCCGAAAAGCCTATTAGAGAATTCTATGTGATTTATCCTATTATTTTTATTATTCATTTCAGACTACATGCGAAATCTAACTGAAATGACACAAGGTTGATTTACAAATGACAGATCCCAGACAAATTTGTCAATTGTAAATCGACCTTATGTCATTTCAACTTGAAATCGAAAAATGAGGTCTGTAAAGGCTATTATTAAAAATTTACTAACTTGTAGTGTAGTATAATCCAGTCTTAACATTATAACGTATTCAGATATACGAACAAATTCAATTAATATAGATTTTGAGCCAACTCCACGGGAAATCCAACGGAGTTCCCATACAAAGTTATAGACTTTTCAGACTGCATGTGAAATCAATAGATTTTAGCTTTAAATGAAATAATGTCGATTACCAATTGACAAATTTGTATGGAAACTGACAATTGTAAATCTGAATATGTCAGTTCAGCTAGATTTAGCATGTAGTCTGCAATTGTTATTACATTTGCAAAATCTATATTTTCTATGCGATCCTGTAAAAATCTGGGGAGACGTTTTGTTCTTTTGTAAATATTTATAAGCGAATATAAAATCCGAAATAAGACAGAATTTCAACAACTAGTCTAGGTGATTTCAAAAAGACGGCGAGTCACAGGTCGTCCTCAAAAACTCACAAATTTATGTAGTTTTGGGTGATTTGTGTGGGAGGTACTGGAAGAGGCGTGGCTAAACCCGCCATTAACTGTGATTATAAAATCATTATCAAATACCAAAATATAGCTGATTCTGAGTATCGGTGTGGAAGTTACATTAGTTCTAATTTAATATAGGAATATGGGCCAATTGTGTGGGAGGTACCATTTCGCCCATCTTCAAACTTAAACAAAGTTTGGGGAAAATAAAACCGTGTACAAACTTTGAATTGATTCCTTACCTCATTTCGAAAGTAATGGTGTACACCAGCCATACAGACGGACGGACGGACATGGCTTAAATATCTTAAAATGTTGTGAAACGGATTTGGTCCAATCATACTTCAATGCGTTACACTTTTTTCTGTCCCAAATGATATATATCCTGTAGAGTAAGGGTATATATAAAAAAATTAAAAAATCAATTAATAAATTAATTACTTCAATTAAAATTTCTATGGGCAAAAAATAAACAGGCCTAATCAGTTTGTCGAGCATTACTTACTTAAATTCATTGGAGGCTTTTGAAGCAAAAAATGTTGTCCCAAAATCAATTAAAAATCATGTTTCTAAATCAATTATAACAATCAAACTGTACTCAGAGAAAGATATATTAGACTTATTTAACCAAGAATTGTAAGTTACTTGGTTCTGCATGATAATTTGAGGAGAACTAAAATAAACTAAATATTATGAATTTTGGTAAAGTAGGAAATGTTATAAAGGTCATAACTTCTTAAATATAGCTCTAGGAGCTAAAAGAAGTATAATTTGTGATCACCCAAATATTCCAAAAATTTTGAAATTATTAAATGGGCCATAACTTCTTAAATATAGCTCTAGGAGCTAAAAGAAGGATAATTTGTGATCACCCAAAAATTCCAATTTTTTTTTAAATTTTGAAATTGTTAAGTGTGCCATATCTTCATAAATATAGATCTAGGAGCTAAAAAGAAGGATAAAACTGTTAAATGGGCCATAACTTCTTAAATATAGCTCTAGGAGCTAAAAGAAAGATAATTTGTGATCACCCAAAAATTCCAAAAATTTTGAAATTGTTAAATGGGCCATAACTTCTTAAATATAGCTCTAGGAGCTAAAAGAAGGATAATATGTGATCACCCAAAAATTCCAAAAATGTTGAAATTGTTAAATGGGCCATAACTTCTTAAATATAGCTCTAGGAGCTAAAAGAAGGATAATTTGTAATCACCCAAAAATTCCAAAAAATTTGAAGTTGTTAAATGGGCCATAACTTCTTAAATATAGCTCTAGGAGCTAAAAGAAGGATAATTTATGATCACCCAAATATTCCAAAAATTTTGAAATTGTTAAATGGGCCATATCTTCTTAAATATAGCTCTAGGAGCTAAAAGGAGGATAATTTGTGATCACCCAAAAATTCCAAAAATTTTGAAATTGTTAAATGGGCCATAACTTCTTAAATATAGCTCTAGGAGCTAAAAGAAGGATAATATGTGATCACCCAAAAATTCCAAAAATGTTGAAATTGTTAAATGGGCCATAACTTCTTAAATATAGCTCTAGGAGCTAAAAGAAGGATAATTTGTAATCACCCAAAAATTCCAAAAAATTTGAAGTTGTTAAATGGGCCATAACTTCTTAAATATAGCTCTAGGAGCTAAAAGAAGGATAATTTATGATCACCCAAATATTCCAAAAATTTTGAAATTGTTAAATGGGCCATATCTTCTTAAATATAGCTCTAGGAGCTAAAAGGAGGATAATTTGTGATCACCCAAAAATCCAGAATTTTTTAAAAACAGTAAATCGACCATAACTTCTAAAATATAGCCCTGAGAGCTAAAAGGAGGATAATTTGTGATCATCCAAAAATCCAGAATTTTTTAAAAACAGTAAATCGGTCATAACTTCTAAAATATAGCCCTGAGAGCTAAAATGAGGATAATTTGTGATCATCCAAAAATCCAGAATGCTTTAAAAACAGTAAATCGGTCATAACTTCTAAAATATAGCCCTGAGAGCTAAAAGGAGGATAATTTGTGATCACCCAAAAATCCAGAATTTTTCATCCTAAAATCCAGAATTTTTTAAAAACAGTAAATCGACCATAACTTCTAAAATATAGCTCTAGGAGCTAAAAGAAGGATAATTTGTGATCACCCAACAATTCCAAAAATTTTGAAATTGTTAAATGGGCCATAACTCTTAAATATAGCTCTAGGAGCTAAAAGGAGGATAATTTGTGATCATCCAAAAAATCCAGAATTTTTTAAAAACAGTAAATCGGTCATAACTTCTAAAATATAGCCCTGAGAGCTAAAAGGAGGATAATTTGTGATCATCCAAAAATCCAGAATGCTTTAAAAACAGTAAATCGGTCATAACTTCTAAAATATAGCCCTGAGAGCTAAAAGGAGGATAATTTGTGATCACCCAAAAATCCAGAATTTTTCATCCTAAAATCCAGAATTTTTTAAAAACAGTAAATCGACCATAACTTCTAAAATATAGCTCTAGGAGCTAAAAGAAGGATAATTTGTGATCACCCAACAATTCCAAAAATTTTGAAATTGTTAAATGGGCCATAACTCTTAAATATAGCCCTGAGAGCTAAAAGGAGGATAATTTGTGATCACCAAAAATCCAGAATTTTTTAAAAACAGTAAATCGGTCATAATTTCTAAAATATAGCCCTGAGAGCTAAAAGGACGATAATTTGTGATCACCCAAAAATCCAGAATTTTTCATCCAAAAATCCAGAATTTTTTAAAAACAGTAAATCGACCATAACTTTTAAAATATAGCCCTGAGAGCTAAAAGGAGGATAATTTGTGATCATCCAAAAATCCAGAATTTTTTAAAAACAGTAAATCGACCATAACTTCTAAAATATAGCCCTGAGAGCTAAAAGGAGGATAATTTGTGATCATCCAAAAATCCAGAATTTTTTAAAAACAATAAATCGACCATAACTTCTAAAATATAGCCCTGAGAGCTAAAAGGAGGATAATTTGTGATCATCCAAAAATCCAGAATTTTTTAAAAACAGTAAATTGGTCATAACTTCTAAAATATAGCCCTGAGAGCTAAAAGGAGGATAATTTGTGATCATCCAAAAATCCTGATTTTTTTAAAAACAGTAAATCGACCATAACTTCTAAAATAAGCCCTGAGAGCTAAAAGGAGGATAATTTGTGATCATCCAAAAATCCAGAATTTTTTAAAAACAGTAAATCGACCATAACTTCTAAAATATAGCCCTGAGAGCTAAAAGGAGGATAATTTGTGATCACCCAAAAATCCAGAATTTTTTAAAAACAGTAAATCGACCATAACTTCTAAAATATAGCCCTGAGAGCTAAAAGGAGGATAATTTGTGATCATCCACAAAATCCTGATTTTTTTAAAAACAGTAAATCGGTCATAACTTCTAAAATATAGCCCTGAGAGCTAAAAGGAGGATAATTTGTGATCATCCAAAAATCCAGAATTTTTTAAAAACAGTAAATCGACCATAACTTCTAAAATATAGCTCTAGGAGCTAAAAGAAGGATAATTTGTGATCACCCAAAAATTCCAAAAATTTTGATTTTGTTAAATGGGCCATAACTTCTTAAATATAGCTCTAGGAGTTAAAGAAAATCCCGAATTTTTTAAAAACAGTAAATCGGTCATAACTTCTAAAATATAGCCCTGAGAGCTAAAAGGAGGATAATTTGTGATCATTCAAAAATCCTGAATTTTTTAAAACCTGTAAATCGGTCATAACTTCTAAAATATAGCCCTGAGAGCTAAAAGGAGGATAATTTGTGATCACCCAAAAATTTTGATTTTGTTAAATGGGCCATAACTTCTTAAATATAGCTCTAGGAGCTAAAAGAAGGATAATTTGTGATCATCCAAAAATCCAGAATTTTTTAAAAACAGTAAATCGGTCATAACTTCTAAAATATAGCCCTGAGAGCTAAAAGGAGGATAATTTGTGATCATCCAAAAATCCAGAATTTTTTAAAAACAGTAAATCGACCATAACTTCTAAAATATAGCCCTGAGAGCTAAAAGGAGGATAATTTGTGATCATCCAAAAATCCAGAATTTTTTAAAAACAGTAAATCGGTCATAACTTCTAAAATATAGCCCTGAGAGCTAAAAGGAGGATAATTTGTGATCATCCAAAAAACCAGAATTTTTTAAAAACAGTAAATCGACCATAACTTCTAAAATATAGCTCTAGGAGCTAAAAGAAGGATAATTTGTGATCACCCACAAATTCCAAAAAATTTGAAATTGTAAATGGGCCATAACTTCTTAAATATAGCTCTAGGAGCTAAGAGAAGGATAATTTGTGATCAACCAAATATTCCAAAAATTTTGAAATTGTTAAATGGGCCATAACTTCTTAAATATAGCTCTAGGAGCTAAAAGAAGGATAATTTGTGATCACAAAAAATTCAAATTTTTTTTAGAAATTTTGAAATTGTTAAATGGGCCATAACTTCTTAAATATAGCTCTAGGAGCTAAAAGAATGATAATTTTTGATCACCCAAATATTCCAAAAATTTTGAAATTG
Organism: Polietes domitor; assembly: GCA_947397865.1. Classification (NCBI taxonomy): domain Eukaryota; kingdom Metazoa; phylum Arthropoda; class Insecta; order Diptera; family Muscidae; genus Polietes; species Polietes domitor. Next base: position 128,125,926 of record OX377622.1, read on the forward strand.
TTAAATGGGCCATAACTTCATAAATATAGCTCTAGGAGGTAAAGGAAGTATAATTTGTGATCACCCAAAAATTCCAAAAATTTTGAAATTGTTAAATGGGCCATAACTTCTTAAGGAGCTAAAAGAAGGATAATTTGTGATCACCCAAAAATTCCGAAAATTTTCAAAACGTTAAATAGGCCATAACTTTTTAAATTTCAATAAAATCAGAAGATCTTTGAAAATTTCTCGTTGATTTGTTATGGAATTCCTCTCATGATGTTTACGCCTTCAAATTCTGTATGTTTCATAAAACAAATCTTTATTAAGATATGTTATGTGTGCAACGGCATCTCCCCCCTTTTATCAGCGTCACCACAGAATTTTGTTAAAGCTTTTAAGCTGTTCGAAAATCAAACGCCAGCGAAAATTGTTTTTCCTTCCGTATCCGGATCCATAAAATTGCGTTTTACTGCTAAGAAACTCCGTCAAAAAAGGAAAAATCAAAAGAAATCAAGCATGAAAATGACAGCAAGTGTCAAGTAATAGCGACATCTCTCCAGTTCCTTGAGCTGTCTAGGATAACAAAAACAAACAACAACAACAGCAAAGAGAACAACAATTTCCCAAGTGTTTTTTTGGCCCCAGAAAAAGGGCAAGGACAATGGCAAGAACACAAGGATAGGATAGGAAACAAAACAAATTAAATTTTAAATTTGTAATGGTTGACATTGGAACATATTATTAAATGTTAACCCACCACCCAACCCCCTCGCTCATCCCACACATCCATGGCCAAATGATAATACCAAATAAATGCGTATTAGGTATGAATAATGTCGTTGTTCGTGGGGTGTCCTGGAGCGGTGGTGGCTGCAGGCACATTTGGTTGTTGTGCGTGTGCGTGTGTGTGTCTGGCTGTGATAAAGAAGGATTTCCACTTCATATTGATGAGGGTAATTAATTATGTATGGGTCTGTCTTTGTGAACGCAATGTTGCGTATTTGAATTTTTTGTTTAGACGTTGTTTTGGTTTTCCGCTTTTCAGCATCAGTATTTGTCACTTGGAAATTAGATTTGTGCGTCTCTGTTTGTGTATGTCTCGCCTCCACCATATGGTGGGATGTATTCTAAGTTTATCATTTCGCGACTTGATATATTGAAAACAAGTGTGATAAAGGAAATATATTATGGCAACTGCTTTGGATAGATCTAAGAGGTTCTTTTTTGTTTATTAAAAAATTAAAGGGGAAAAAATAAAAAAATATTCTTTTTTTGATAATTTTATATTAAAGTAGAAGCAATAGTCTTGCAAGTCGGTATGAAAATTATATTTGTATCACCTACAACAAACAAGCTACGATGTTTTACAAAATTTGCAAACTTTCATGAAAAATGATATTCTGCGGCGCAATTCATGGTGGAGGGTATATAAATATAATTGTTTTTAGCCCTAAACGCATTGCGATGCCCATTTGTACAAAAAGTACTTTCTTTCTGAATCTATTTCCTTCCCTTTGCATCGTTTACATATAAAGGCTAGTTTACATTATCCCATCAAAACGTACAATGTTCAGAGAGAGAAATAACATAATTTTGTCTTCCACTCATAATGCTAATAAATAAAAGTTAAGTGAATATATTCATTAATGACCATAATTCCAATTTCCGTTCTGAGCATTATGTTCGAATACATATCTTACAAGATTTGTATAATTTTCATATTCTGTTAAAACATGTTAACATATTTCAAGTATCAACACTCGCTGTTACCTCTAAATCGAAGTCTTACAGCAAAATTGGTACAGCATAAGAGTAATTTCTCTTTGATGTTTACATTCCTCTCTAGCCAACTGCTTAAGTTTTCGAAATTGTTTATGAATGAATTTTTATATGCCACCGAAAATTTGTTGGCTTCTGCGCACTCATTTCTGTCCATATGCCGGCATATAGTGCTTTCGATTTAACTTTTGTTTATGTTTCCATACCATAAAACATATGTTTTATTCGCCGCAATATTTCGTTGCAATGAGTTCGCAGTCATCGAATTGAATATTTAGCGGCAAAACAGTTGCCAACCATCGAGCGTTCAGCAAACATGTTGCAAAATTAATGAGCAGTATAGGCAGACGACGAAGTAGTGCATGTATGTGTTTTTATACTCTCCAGCTTTTGACATTCCGTTTGTAACATCTTGATATATTCAACGGAGACCAGTCCTGGTAAAAGGTAGTTTTCGGCCGTACTATCCGTATGTGGAATCCACTTCCGGCATATACCTTTCCCTCCAATAACGACATTCAGAGATTCAAGATGTCAATAGACACTACTCCCTCTTTCCTCCTTCCAATACCTGATCTTCCTTCCTCCACCGCAATACACTGCATTTATAGGATACATCCTCTGATTGTTGGTCCGGTGGAAAAAAGTCAACGGTCAAAGGTTAAATGTCAATGGGATTAAAGGTCAAATGTCAAATTCAAGGTCAGAGGTCAATGGGTACAAAGGTGAAAGGTATTAAAGGTCAGAGATGAAAGGGATTAAAGCTGAAATGATCAAAGTGATTAGAGGTCAAAGGGTTTAAATGTGAAAGGGCTTAAAGGTCAAAGATGAAAGAGATTAAAGGTCAACGGATCAAAGGGATTAAAGGTCCAAGGTCAAGGTCATACGGATTAAAGGTCAAATGTAAATGTCAAAGCGATTAAAGGTCAAATGTCAAGGTCAATCGGATTAAAGGTCAAATGTTAAGGTCAAAGGGATTAAAGGTCAAGTTCAAGGTCAAAGGGATTAAAGGTCAATGTCTGAGGGATTAAAGATCAAGTTCAAGGTCAAAGGTCATGGTCAAATGGATTATAGGTCAAATGGATTAAAGTCAAAGGGATTATATGGCAAATGGATTAAAGTCATAGGTCATGGTCAAAGGGATTAAAGGTCAAGTTCAAGGTCAACGGATTAAAGGTCAATGTCTGAGGGATTAAAGGTCAAGTTCAAGGTGAAAGGTCATGGTCAAAGGGATTAAAGGTCAAGTTCAAGGTCAACGGATTAAAGGTCAATGTCTGAGGGATTAAAGGTCAAGTTCAAGGTCAACGGATTAAAGGTCAATGTCTGAGGGATTAAAGGTCAAGTTCAAGGTCAACGGATTAAAGGTCAATGTCTGAGGGATTAAAGGTCAAGTTCAAGGTCAACGGATTAAAGGTCAATGTCTGAGGGATTAAAGGTCAAGTTCAAGGTGAAAGGTCATGGTCAAATGGATTAAAGGTCAAAGGGATTGAAGGTCAAATGGCTTAAAGGTCAAAGGTATTAAAGGTCAATGGGATTAACGTTCAAAGGTCAATGTCTGAGGGATTAAAGGTCAAGTTCAAGGTCAAACGGATTAAAGATCAAAGGGATTAAAGGTCATGGTCATGGTCAAAGGGATTAAAGGTCAAATGGCTTAAAGGTCAAAGGTATTAAAGGTCAATGGGATTAACGTTCAAAGGTCAATGTCTGAGGGATTAAAGGTCAAGTTCAAGGTCAAACGGATTAAAGATCAAAGGGATTAAAAGTCAAAAAGGATTAAAGTTCAAAGGTCAATGTGTAAGGGATTACAGACAAAGTTCAATGTCAAAGGGATTAAAGGTCAAATGGATTAAAGATCAAAGGGATTAGTCAAATGGATTAAAGGTCAAGTCAAATGTCAAATGGATTAAAGTTCAAAGGGATTAAATGTTAAAACGTCAAGGTCAAATGGATTAAAGGTCAAATGTTAAGTTCAAGGTCAAAGGGATTAAAGGTCTAGGTCAAAGGGATTAAAGGTCAAAGATCAAACGGATTAAAGGTCAAAGATCGTGGTCAAATGGATTAAAGGTCAAAGTGATCAAATGGATTAAACGAATCAAATGGATCAACGGTCAATGGCATTAAATGTCAGAGGTCAAAAGGATTAAAGGTCATAGGGGTCAAATGGATTAAAGGTCAAATGAATCAAAGGGATTAAATGTCAAAAGATCAAGGTCAAATAAGAGGTCAAAGAGATTAAAAGTCAGGGATATCAAAGGGATCAAAGGTATTAAATGTTAGCGGTCAAAAGTATTAAAGGGATCAAAGCTCAGTGGTTAAAGGTCAGTGGCCAAAGAAATTAAACCGATTAATTGAATCAAAAGGTCAAAAATATCAAAAGTCAGAGGTCAAAGGCCCAAGGTCAGTGGTCAATGTTATTAAAGGCATCAATGGGATTAGAGTTCAAAGGGGCCAAAGGACAATGGATTTATATGTAGTAGAGGACTATTAATATTAGGGCTGTTTTTCTTTAGGCCGGGATAACAAGCTGCGATAACAAAAACTTTAATAAAAATTTAATTTTTCGTTAAAAATAAAAAATTATTTTCTCACATTGTCGCCAACTACAATATAAATATATGTATCAATAGAAATTTTCAAAAAAATATTTTGTGTCGACTTTATTGGACTTAGCCTCAATATCCATCATTTTGACTTACACTGGACTTACACTCCAGGCTAAGTCAAACATTTTTAACACAAAATTATTTTTTCAAAATTTGTTTTCATACACACATTGACATTGCTTTTGGCGACAATTTTAAAAAAGATTTTTTTATTTTGAGTGAAATTTTAACGTTTTATTTCGATTTTTGTTATCGCAGCTTAGTTATCCAGTCTTGAAGAAAAACAGCCATATTATATTCAGGAAACAATACAATTTATTTAGAACATTGCGCATAAGCATTCCTCATAGTTTGAAATGGTAAACAAATATCGTAATGTGCAAACAAAATACAAAAGTTTTCCTTAAATGGTACTGCACTGGAAAGCACTCCGTGGTGGAGGGTATATAAGATTCGGCCCGGCCGAACTTAACACCTTTTTACTTATTTGGAAATATATTTAGATTTAATTGGTATTTTCCGCCTAGTAAACGTTGCAAAGATGCTAAAGATTTATGTGTCCGCACTAAATGGTTTTAGTGCGAGTATCATCTTCGAAATAAGCTTTGCATGAATATCCCCCGGAAATTGCACAGTAGCAACACATAATAAAAATCATCATTTAAAGCGAAATACCAGCATCATATTATAGGTAAAGACAACGCTACTGGGAAATCATTTAAAATTGATTTTACAAATAATTACACAAACATTTATTAAAGGCTTGTGTGACGAAGGTAAAAGTATATTTTAAACCTTTGATAGATTTTTGTAAATATGCCAATATTTCTTTAATTTAATTTCGAATATATAAAATCGAAAGTAGCATAAGCACCAGGAATTAGGGTTGACAGAAAAATCGTTTCTTATCGTTACATCTTCACGTTAAATTCATTAGTGACGATTCAAATTTTCACAGCTTCTTAATCACAAGATGACGATTTCAATCCAAAGAAAAAAATCAAACTTGACCTTGTTTGACCAAACTTATTACCAGTTTTTAATATAATATTTCAAAATACGTATGTCTATCCCATGGCACTTGCGAAAAATACTGGTGTTTTCTTTTAATCAACCGGGAATAGATTAGATAATAATGATAATAAATACACAGATTGTTTATCGATTAATGCCAATAAATGTTTATTGTTTCATTAAATAGTTCTATTGTTTCAATTTTGCAAATAAATATGAACATAAAATTAAAATAAACATCGTTTAAAGTGTTAGACACGCTGCCGCTCGGACTCGTTACTCGAGGTGTTTCGGTTATAAAAACAAAACGTGAAAATTTCAACTCATTAAAATGGTGTGAAAATATTTTTTTTTTGAAAATATAAACAAATACTTAATGGGGTGTTTTCATTTTGGATTGATGGCATTTGAGCTTGAAATTAATTACACACTGTACACATCAAGTGATTGGGCACTCGGGTGGGTGCCGCAGTGACATTGTTCGACATTACCTGGAATTATTTTTCATTTCCCTGGAAATTTGAGTTTTATTATGACTTCCCTAGAATTCGGTATTTTATTTCGTTTTAAATTAAATTTTGTATATTTTGAATGTTGAATATTACTTATACATTAAGAAAATTCCCTGGAAATCCTGAGAGAGAATTCATGAATTGTGTTCTCTAAATTGTTCTCAAAATGAAGGATGACGGACCCCCAACATTTTTCTTTTCTATCTGAAGATGATGGTTCGAAGGTTATGCTATGTTCGGATATACACCCAAAATCCAATTTTCCAGGATTTCGGCTGTCAAACTCAATATGAAACAAGTAAGGAAAGGCTAAAGTCGGGCGGGGCCAACTATATGATACACTCCACTTTCTATCCGAATACAATTCAATTCGGTACAAAAGGTGAAAACGGGAAGAATTTTTGTATGTTTCCTAATCATAGGCTAATATTTCTGGTCCAATTTGTCAAATCGGAAATATTTATATCGGTGCTATATAGAATATAGTGACTAACTTTCACAATAAGTTCATCCAGTTCAAATATAACGTGTTAAGCTCATTTTGTGAAAATTCGAGCTTTCTGGTGCGGAAAAAGTCTATCCGAAATTTGTATGGGAGCTATATGTAAATCTGAACCGATGACCCATTTTCACCATGGGTGTTTCCAGTTGAAATATGAGATATTTTGAAAGATTTGAAGAAGATCTGTTAAAATATGTAGTTTATAGAGTGGAAAAAAGTGAAATCGGGAGTGAAATATGTGTGGGAGCTATATATAAATCTGAACCGATCTGGCCCATTTGCCCCATGGCTATTTATAGAACAAATATAAGATATTTCGCCTAATTTGATGAGGATCTGTTAAAATATGTGGTTTCCAGAGCAGAAAAAGTCAAGTCGGGAGCGAAATTTGTATGGGAGCTATATATAAATCTGAACCGATCTGACCCTTTTTCACCATGGGTATTTCTAGTGGAAACATCCGATGTTTTGCCAAATCTGAAGACAATCTGATACAATATGTGGTTTTTAGAGCGGAAAAAGTCAAATAGGGAGCGAAATTTGTATGGAGGCTATATATAAATCTGAACCGATCTAACAGATTTTTGCCACAGGTGTTTCTAGTTGAAATATAAGATGTTTAGCCAATTTTAAAGGAAATCTGTTGTAATATGTGGTATCTAGATTGAAAAGGGTCAAATCGGGAGTGAAATATGTGTGGGAGCTATATATAAATCTGAACCGATCTGACCCATTTGCCCCATGGCTGTTTATAGAACAAATATAAGATATTTCGCCTAATTTGATGAGGATCTGTTAAAATATGTGGTTTCTAGAGCAGAAAAAGTCAAGTCGGGAGCGAAATTTGTATGGGAGCTATATATAAATCTGAACCGATCTGACCCTTTTTCACCATTGAAAATTGATTGAAAATGTTCAAATCGGGAGTGAAATTCGTATGGGGGCTATATCTAAATCTGAACCGATTTTCTTCAAATTAAATAGCGTTTGTCCTTGTCCCGAAAAACTTCGTTGTGCAAAGTTTCGCTTGGTCCTGGCTACAATTGCGACCTGTATCGTGATTACAAGAATAGATGGACAGACGGACGGACATCGCTAAATCGACTCAAAAAGTGATTCTAAGCCGATCGGTATAATTAACAATGGGTATATTTCGTTTCCTTTTGGGTGTTACAAACAAATGCACAAAGGCATAATACGCTCGTGGAGTGTATAAAAATCCAAAACCCGGAAAAAGTGTTTAGGGTGTATATCCGAGCGAAATATTCTCTTTTAGAAGTTTAAGATGGAAGTTCTGAAGGATGGAATAAATTTTGATAATGAATGTTGTCATCCCGTTTGCAATACCTTGAAATATGCATCGGAGACCCCTTAATTTATTTATATATTCTGGGTAGTAGTAAACTTCTAAGACGATCTAGTCATGTCCGTCCATCTGTCTTTTATTATCTTCAAAAGTGGGCTTAAAATTGTCCATACTTCTGTCTAATACTTGCAGATCGGTTGGCCAAAATCGGACTGAAATTACCCCCATATTTTTTTAAAATGCCTGTCTTATATTTTCTTGAAATCACCAACAAGTGATTTATTAAAAATCGTACTTTTGGGGTGTGAAATTGGGCTAAAAGGGATGCAAATTATACAAATCAATCCGCAAAAGCTAGAAACATGACATTTGGAGTGTATAATCGTGTAATTGTTTAGACACATAAAAAATGATTTTTCGAAATTCGTACGTTCAAGGGATAAAATTGGAAAAGAGGGATAAAAATAGTACAAATTACATGGGTGAAGTTAAAACCATGAAATTCGGTGTGTATAGTCCTGTGACTACGTTTGAAATTTGGAGTGTATATCCCTCTAATTGTGGAGACACATAAACAATGATTTTTTCGAAATTCGTACGTTTAAGGGATATAATTGGAAAAGAGGGATAAAAATAGTACAGATCACATGGATGAAGTTAAAACCCTGAAATTCGGTGTGTATAGTCTTCTGACTACGTTTGAAATTTGGAGTGTATATCCCTCTAATTGTGGAGACACATAAACAATGATTTTTCGAAATTCGTAGGTTTAAGGGATATAATTGGAAAAGAGGGATACAAATAGTACATATCACATGGGTGAAGTTAAAACCATAAAATTCAGCTTGTCTAAGGGATATAATTTGAAAAGAGGGATAAAAATAGTACAGATCACATGGGTGAAGTTAAAACTATAAAATTCGGCGTGTCTAGTCCTCTGACTACGTAGATGTGTAAAATTAAAAAAAAATGAAATCGTGCTTTTACGAGGAAATGGGACGAAAGGGGATAAAAGTGGTACCAACAATACAGCTGCAAATTTATGACAATCGGTTTAAACGTCGCTCTGGCTGCGTAGATGCAAAAAATAAAGAGATTTTCGAGATTAGTTTTTTTCAAGTCAAAATGGGTAAATGGGGATAAAATTGGTACCGACCAAATAGGTGCTGCTATAATCATAAAATTCGATGAGGTCATTTCTTTTAATGCGTAGACGCTCAAGATAAAGGATTTTTAAATGTTACTTTGAAGAGAAATGGGATAAAAATAGTACCAACCTAACGACTGCGTCTGGAATCATTAATACGTCGCTTTGACTGGATAAAAGTGGTACCAACCATACAGCTGCAAATTTATGAAATTCGGTTCATACGTCGCTCTGGCTGCGTAGATGCAAAAAATAAAGAGATTTTCGAGATTCGTTTTTTTTCAAGTCAAAATGGGTAAATGGGGATAAAATTGGTACCGATCAAATAGGTGCTGCTATAATCATAAAATTCGATGAGGTCATTTCTTTTAATGCGTAGACGCTCTAGATAAAGGATTTTTTAAATGTTACTTTGAAGAGAAATGGGATAAAATAGTACCAACCTAACGACTGCGTCTGGAATCATTAATACGTCGCTTTGACTGCGTAGACGCGAAAAATAGAAATGTACGTACGTATAATGGGGAAACGGGATAAAAAATGTACAGGCCATATGACTGAAGTTAAAATCATGGAATTTTCTTTACACTCCTCTGACTGTGTAGATTCGTAAAATAAAAAATTTTTTAGAAATTTGTACTTTTATGAGGAATCGGGGCGAAAGGGGATAGAAATGGTACCAAACAAACGTCTGCAGCTAGAATCGTGAATACGACGCTCGACGTTAAAAATAAAGATATCTTTCGACTAAAATTGGTACCGAACAGAGCTTCTAGAGTCATAAAAGTCGGTGTGAACATTCCTTTGAATGGATAGATGCTCAACATACACAATTTTTACGAAATATATACGTTTAGGGGAAAAGGGGATAAAAATAGTACCAACTTAACGGCTGCGGCCGGAATCATAAAATGTGGGTACCAACCAAACAGAAGAAGTTCAAATCATGAAATTCGGTGTTTGCACTTATCTGACAAGTGTAGATTCATAAAATATAAGACTTTTTAGAAATTCGTACTTTTATGAGGAAACTTCCCGAAAGGGGATAAAACTGGTACCAACCAAACGGCTACGGCTAGAATCATGAATTTTTTTTCGCGAAATATGAAGAGTTCTTTCATAATTCATTCTTTGAGGGACAAATGGGGGAAAAGGGATACAATTTGTACCGACCAAATAACTGCTGCTAGAATTATAATATACGGTATCAACTTTACGGTTGCGGCTAGAATTATGAATACATATACACTAGAGCGTACCAGGTTACAAGTAAAAAAAGTTCGCCGTACACCTTCGAATATGAAGTATTATTGAAAGGTAGTTTCAAAAAATTTTTTTTTTATTTTTTTATGCCGAACGTAGGGGTCGCGCTTTTACATTTTTCTATATAACTTCTGCATTTATAAACGGATTTTAAAGTGTGATACATCGATGTTTTTGTCTCGTCGAGGCCGATTTTTTTGTCTTTGAAGTCAGAAGAGTTTCATGACTTTATGCGAGCTTTAATTTTCTGATATTAGAGTGGTACATTAGGGATATGATGGGTAAGTACCAGAAGGGGGCGCTTGAGCTCAATGACTTCAAAGACCAAAAAATCGACCTCGTCGAGACAAAAACATCGATGTATCACACTTTAAAATCCGTTTGTTTTACATCCTTTCTTTGTTGATGCTGATGTTCTCAATGCACTTCCCTCCCACTTTGTTACACCTGAGGCAATGTGTTGACCGTAATCACCATCATCATCACCACCACCTGTCATAATAAATGTATTTGTTTATGTGTCATTTTCAGAAACACAGATTTCCCCCCATTATTACGTAGTTCAATCAGTATTTAAAATAAGATATTTTCAATTTTAAGTCATTATCGCCCAGTGGGGAGTGAGCGAAAATGACGCAAAAAAAAGCAGCCTATTATCTGCTGATATGCATGCCCAGACACAATGCCACAGAAACAATTTTTCTGGCATTTTCTGACAAATTGCCAAAAGCTGTAATATTTTTTTCTGGGCATATTTTTTCCTGGGTGACTGTTCGTCACATGGTGTGTAATGACGCGCCGACAGAGCCACTGGTTCGTGGCGTCTGTAATGTGTTGCTGTTTTTTTCCATATTTGTTTTGCGGTGAATGTTTTTTTCTGGACCGCAGCATAGTGGTGTCGAGCACAACAAAAGCTACCACTAATGAGGTATCCAAAAAATTACTTAACTTTTTACTGTTTAAGTAGGTGTTAATAGTAAGTTTTCGTTCACATAATCAAAAATTTGATTTGAACTGGGATATTGTCCTGGCTCAAGACCATTTTGCTTCTACATTTAATAGAATGCAAATTTATTTACAAATGGCATGGTGACATTTATTACTTGGCTGCAGACTACCACGATCATGATTTCGACCATGTCAAAAGTCTTTTCAAGTGGCTTCGCTGCGACTTTTCAACATCAAACCCAGCCTCCATAAGGATATGATTAGATCACTTGAAAAGACTTTTGACATGGTCGAAATCATGATCGTGGTAGTCTGCAGCCAAGTAATAAATGTCACCATGCCATTTGTAAATAAATTTGCATTCTATTAAATGTAGAAGCAAAATGGTCTTGAGCCAGGACAATATCCCAGTTCAAATCAAATATTGATTACAGACCAAAAAAAATGCAAAAGGAAAAAAACTAAAATAATCAAATGCCATTTGTAAATAAATTTGCGTTCTATTAAATATAGAAGCAAAATGGTATTTAGCCAGGACAATATCCCAGTTCAAATCAAATAATCAAAAATTTTAAATTTGAACTTCCGATTACTTTGTCTTTGAAGTAGTGAGTCTTTAACACAAACTGTAAGAAATTTACGTGGAAAATTTTCGAGAAGAGATCGGCCTTCAGTGCAGCCTTCATGAAGCTCATTTTCATCTCGGTGGCTATATCAATAAGCAAAATTGTCGCATATGGTCTACCAACTATGATATAGTCGGTCTGACCAACTATGATATAGTCGGTCTGACCAACTATGATATAGTCGGTCTGACCAACTATGATATAGTCGGTCTGACCAACTATGATATAGTCGGTCTGACCAACTATGATATACTCGGTCTGACCAACTATTATATAGTCGGTCTGACCAACTATGATATAGTCGATCTAACCAAACTATGATATAGTCGGAATAATCAACTATGATATAGTCGGTATAATCATCTATGATATAGTCGGTCTAACAAACGATGATATAGTCGTTCTAATCAACTATGATATAGTCGGTCTAACAGCTATGATATAGTCGATCTAACCAAACTATGATATAGTCGGAATAATCAACTATGATATAGTCGGTATAATCATCTATGATATAGTCGGTCTAACAAACGATGATATAGTCGTTCTAATCAACTATGATATAGTCGGTCTAACAGCTATGATATAGTCGGTCTAACCAACTATGATATAGTCAGTCTAACCAGCTATGATATAGTCAGTATAATCATATAAGATATAGTCGTTCTAACCAACTATGATATACTCGGTCTGACCAACTATGATATAGTCGGTCTAACCAAACTATGATATAGTCGGAATAATCATCTATGATATAGTAGTTCTAACCAACTATGATATAGTCGGTCTGACCAACTATGATGTAGTCGGTCTGACCAACTATGATATAGTCGGTCTGACCAACTATGATATAGTCGGTCTAACCAACTATGATATAGTCGATATAACCAAACTATGATATAGTCGGTCTAAACAACTATGATATAGTCGGTTTATTCATATATGATATAGTCTTTCTAACCAACTATGATATAGTCGATCTAACCAATAATGATATAGTCGTTCTAATCAACTATGATATAGTCGGTCTAAACTACTATGATATAGTCGTTCTAACCGACTATGATATAGTCGTTCTAACCAACTATGATATAGTCGATCTAACCAATAATGATATAGTCGTTCTAATCAACTATGATATAGTCGGTATAATCATCTATGATATAATCGGTCTAACCAACGATGATATAGTCGTTCTAATAAACTATGATATAGTCGTTCTATTCAACTATGATATAGTCGGTCGAACCAGCTATGATATAGTCGGTCTAACCAGCTATAATATAGTCGGTCTAACCAACTACGATATAGTCGGTCTAACCAGCTATAATATAGTCGGTCTAACCAGCTATAATATAGTCGGTCTAACCAACTATGATATAGTCAGTCTAACCAGCTATGATAAAGTCGGTCTAACCAACTATGATATAGTCGGCTGACCAACTATGATATTGTCGATCTGACCAACTATGATATAGTCGGTCTAACCAACTATGATATAGTCGGTCTGACCAACTATGCTAGAGTCGGTCTGATCAACTATGCTAGAGTCGGTCTGACCAACTATGCTAGAGTCGGTCTGACCAACTATGCTAGAGTCGGTCTGACCAACTATGCTATAGTCGGTCTGTCCAACTATGCTAGAGTCGGTCTGACCAACTATGTTAGAGTCGGTCTGACCAACTATGCTAGAGTCGGTCTGACCAACTATGCTAGAGTCGGTCTGACCAACTATGCTAGAGTCGGTCTGACCAACTATGCTAGAGTCGGTCTGACCAACTATGATATAGTCGGTCTAACCAACTATGATATAGTCGGTCTAACCATCTATGATATAGTCGGTCTAACCAACTATGATATAGTCGGTCTAACCAACTATGATATAGTCGGTCTAACCAACTATGATATAGTCGGTCTAACCTACTATGATATAGTCGGTCTAACCAACTATGATATAGTCGGTCTGACCAACTATGATATAGTCGGTCTGACCAACTATGATATAGTCGTTCTGACCAACTGTGATATAGTCGTTCTGATCAACTATGATATAGTCGTTCTGACCAACTCCAAAATATTTTAGGAATTCTAACCTTTAGGTAGCTTCCTCTGAGTAAAAAGTGTTGTATATGGTTCGGCACTTTTTTCACAATTTCTCCATTTTTTGTTCCTCGAAATAAAAATGATACTTCCTACTGTGCGCTCTGGTTTTTACTTATAAAAATGTTCGTGGGTTAGCTATCTAGTTATCTAAAATTTCCCAAATGTTGCAAACCTCATCGCCGTAGATTGCCAAGCAACAGACATGTGCCATGTAGCACACATGTCACACTCATCTTATGAGAGTTCATTAATAAACGTCAATGTCATAAATATTCGTGCAGCTCAACTGGATGGGATGAGATGGGATGAAGTGGTGGTGATGGTGTAGGCGTTGTCGCAAAATAAGAATTAAGGTACGAATATGTGCCACAAGGAAGAAGGATTGTTTTTAAACACTCAAGCGACAGCATGAGTGTTATAATTCAATGATTAATTGACATTTTTCGGCGCATAATGTTGGCGCAAAATTTCCAGGATGATATTTAAATTAAATTTGAAAATACGAGTACATATGTTTGTAAAGGTGGGGATGGGTGGGACATTGTCAACTTTAAGAGAGTCATCGAGTCATCATATTCGTGTCAACGATATAAAGTGAGCTTTCAATATTGTAGCAATCATATTGAGGGGGAACATTTAAATTTTAGGATTTTTTAACCCCCATTTTAATCCTAGAAATTACTTGGTCTAAACGGAAACTCTATATAAAATGACGATTATTTTCAAGTGTTGACTTAAAGGATAATTTCACATTTGAGCTTTTTCCAAACAATGAACTCCCCTAACCACTCGCAGGATATTAAAACATCTTCCTAAGTGTACCTAAGTGTTTAATATGGATAAGGACGCATATGAGGAAGGGAAGCACACATACATACAGCATTGGCCAGACAAAAAGACGAGGGTTGTCTCACACAATTATTGTGGCCTGTTGTGAACCACCTACCTACCTTAACTGCTCTCCTATGAATATTTTTTGAGATCTCACAAAAGAAATCATTATAAAGGAGACAAGGTACAAGGACCTATTTTGAAAGCTCTCAGCTCAGTTCAATTGAGAGCATTTTATGAAGATACATTGACCTACATGTGTTATTTCGTTAATTATGATGAGGGTTATATGTGTCCAAAAATTTTTCTACTCATTTTGTTTCCCACTTTAACACGATTGTCATACAACCCTCGTACTATTGGATATACTAAGGATATGGAATGAATGGTGGCATGTTCATATGCACACACTCCCACCATAAAAATGTATGGAGTGTCTTTGGCAAAAGATGCGAGTTGCGAGACGTGAGAAACAAAGGACTTGAGAAAATATTCCTTTTACACTTGAACGAATTTGTGTACATTTGTCGATGATGTCGAGTCAATCAGCATTATTGGCACTTAAATGTCACACATGAGGTTGACTCTTTAATAAAAGCCCAGCCCTCATGAATATCATACCTAGAAATAGAAGAAAGGAAAAAAAAAACAAAAAAATAAAAACAGTGTTGAGTTCGACACGGGTCGTACGAATCATTTTTCTACGACATCACGTTTACCAAGTCACTTTAATAATTTTTCTGTAAATAAAGATTTTAAGACAAACTCGTACGCAGAACTATTAGCAGGATTTCTTTAAAACAAATTATGAAATAAATTTGAAATGGGAAATATATTTGGGTCAATATTATTTTTAATTTTGTCCAAGCAACAATTTCCAAAATTTGTTTATAAAATCATTATAAAATTAACTTGGAATGGAAACTATATTTGGATCAAATTACAAGTATTATTTAGTTGAAAATAAATGTGATGCTTTGCAAATCTTTTGGAAAATAATATTCGCATAAAATGCTTTCCGGCCGTAAGTTCTCATTTCTTATCGTCTTCAGCAACCATTAAATGAACTAACTGCAAAGTGTTACGAGCATTTTTAATTAATTCCATTTCGTATTCTCTCTTTAGTGTTTCGCGAAGTTAAATAGACAGCGTGTGTGCGTGTGTCTGTGTTTGTTTGCAGCAGCAACGGAAACTACAACGATGAGCAAACAAAATGCAATAGTCTCTAGCCTTTGCTTTTGTTTTATATCATTCACAGGGCAGTGAGTGGGAAAATTAAAACGAGCAAACAGGCACTTTCCATTGACTGATTTTAAATTTAAAATAAAATTGTGTGAAAAGACTATTTGAATATTAACAGCTCGGTTGAGTGAATTTCATGTTAAATCAGAGAGAATTTTTCGAAGATTTTACTCGAGTGTAAAACAAATAGAAATGCCAGAAGTTCAGTCGGGCTGAATCCTATATGGAGTGAATTCCACAGTATCACCTACAGATTGAACTTTATATAGCAGTGCAGTGTACTATATTAGGATAAGTGTTATCTTTTTAATGCAACTTGCGATATTTGTTTACTATCACAAACTATCAGACATGTCATGCTTGCTGTTTTAATAATAATAATAGTTTGATATTGAAAAATTAAAAAAATTATTAAAATATTTATATATCGCGAGAGTAATCGAATATTTATATATAAATTTTGTATATATAACTATACTATGTATATACTATCCATATGTTAACAAAGAGAGAATCTAAGGCAGCAATCTTCAAAACTGTGTTCTAGATTTTAGTGGTATTTTCAGTCATTTCCGGGAAAAACTATTTCACTCATGATTGTACCCACAGCCATGTGCTTGACACCAGTGTTATCCCTTTTTACCACTTTGAGCCTAAAAGTTCGAAAATCATCTAAAATCATCTTTTCCCCTGATAGTATAAATTTCAAAATATTCTTTTATGCTAAGCGTCCACACTAGGGTGAGTTTTTTACGTTTCTTGGCTCACCTATTACGTGATAACTTACTGTTTTCTAAATGCCAAAACTTCTGACATAGTTCGGATGTTTTGACGTCCGTAGATGCATTTGAAAGGTGTTTTCAAAAAAATATGTGTTCTAGGCAACAACAAATTAAAAACAAGTAAAGAAAGGTTAAAGTCGGGCGGGGCCGACTCTATTATACACTCCACTTTCTATCCGAATAAAATTCAATTCAGTAAAAAAGTGAAAGCGGGAAGGATTTTTGTATCCTGTAAATGTATGTGTTTGACAAAAAATGTTAAATCGGAAAGGACATTTGTATCGGGGTATATTGAAACATGGAACGAACTAGGTGAACTATAAAATGTAGAGTTTGGCCAAAATCGGTTAAACATTTGGGAGCAACATTTGTATCTGGGCTATATCTAAATCTGAACCGATCATACCCACTTTCACCATAGGCTTTTTAGTTGGATTATAAGATGTTGTGGCAATTTTAAAGAAAATC
The DNA here is from genome assembly GCA_947397865.1 of Polietes domitor. Taxonomy (NCBI): domain Eukaryota; kingdom Metazoa; phylum Arthropoda; class Insecta; order Diptera; family Muscidae; genus Polietes; species Polietes domitor. The sequence goes on from OX377622.1 coordinate 128,143,034, forward strand.
GGGTAAAATATGTGGTTTCTAGAGCGGCAAATCGGGAGCGACATTTGTATGGAGGATATATCTAAATCTGAACCGATCTAACCCGCTTTAGCTATTTAGATTATAAGCTGTTGTGCGAAATTTAAAGAAAATCGGGCACAATATGTGGTTTCTAGAGCGGAAAATGTCAAATCGGGAGCGAGATTTATATGGGGGCTATATCTAAATCTGAACCGATCTTACCCAATTTCTGCATAGGTGTTTCTAGTTGGATTGTGAGATATTGTGCCAATTTTAAAGAAAATCGATGTGGTTTCTAGAGCGGAAAATGTCAAATCGGGAGCGAGATTTGTATGGGGGCTATATCTAAATCTGAACCGATCTTACCCAATTTCTGCATAGGTGTTTGTAGTTGGATTATAAGATGTTGTGCTAAATTTAAAGAAAATCGGGTACAATATGTGGTTTCTAGAGCGGAAAATGTTAAATCGGGAGCGGCATTTGTATGGGGGCTATATCTAAATCTGAACCGATCTTACCCATTTTCTGCATAGGTGTTTCTAGTTGGATTATAAGATGTTGTTCCAAATTTAAAGAAAATCGGGTACTATGTGTGGTTTCTAGAGCGGAAAACATTTGTATGGGGCTATATATAAATCTGAACCGATTTGCCTCAAATTAAATAGCGTTCGTTCTTGATCCACAAAACTTATTTGTGCCAATTTTTGTTAAGATCGGAGTATAATTGCGACCTGTAATTTGATTACAACAATAGATGGACAGACGGACATTGCTAAATGCGATTCTAAGCCGATCTGTACTATAAGCGATGGGTCTAACACGTTTCCTTTTGGGTGTTACAAACAAATGCACAAAGAGATAATACTATCGTGGAGTGTATAAATATTTCATGAACTAATTCGATTTTAATTATTTGTTCGCAAGACTTTCAATTGTAAAAAACAATTTCAGGGATCTCACACTAATCGTACGGAATAGAAGAAACCGTAGGACTGTATTTTCCAAATAAATATAAATTTTCATACATTTGTTAAAATTATTTACAATTTCTTAAATTAAGGATTTATGAATTCACTCGCACTTTTTGAATAGCAAATAGCTACAAAAATACCTTCCAAATTATAAAAAATAATAAATTAAAAAATGATTATTAAAACAATTTCAAATATAAAATTGCCATGACCTGTTTTTGAGGCAAAAAAGAATTGGAGGCAGCTACACCTTTGAAATTTCGTACTTACCAAAGTAATCTATCAAAATTTTTAGTTGCTACGCCCACTTACAGTGGGATGGTAGTAGTTTTTTTGAGGGAAAATATCTTAGAGAACAGACCTTTTAAAATTTGTACATATACTTATGCTGATTACCAAAGTTGTCTAGCAAAATTTTAGGTTTATCAACCTACTGCCTGCCCACTTACAGTGGGAAGGTAGTTGGTTTTTTGAGGAAAATATGTACTTATGGTTATTACCAAACTTGTCTAGAAAAATTTTAAGTTGATCAATCACTACCACGCCCACTTACAGGTAGACCTTTGAAATGTATTGCAGTTATCTTGATGGTTGTTGATTCTTTCAAAAACTTCCTCCCTTCTTTACGTCCACTTCTTGTAACAGGATAATAATTATATGGGGTTAAAATGGTCAAAGCTTGAGTTTAAAGATAGTTTAATTTGTCGCTAAGATTTCAGAAAGGTTGACAAGTTTATTCGAACTTTAGCTCAACGGATATATGCAGATAAACAAAGTTATAATTCAATAAATACAAAAACAATTTCTAAATTTACACGAAAAAGACAACACACTTTATCACCGGATATTGTATATTACAGCAAAATTTTTATACAAAAAATATTCGAATTAATTTACATACCTGTATTAGTTTTACATTTTGAAAAATCATTATTTCGAAAAGTCAAAAATGAAACAAGAGAGAAAGCGGTAGCATTAAGCTGTCAATGGTTTGAAGAAAACGCTTCCAATTTTCCTTTTTTGCACTTTTTCAAAATACGTTAGTTCAAAAATTGGCTTTTTGCCTCATTTGTAAATAAAACAATTTTTTCAATAGCCAAACCAAAAAATTGAAATATCGAAAAAATATATATATATATATAAATATAAAATGGTAAGTGTTTTAAACCAGTATGTTTATACTTTATATATTGAAATAATACTCCAAAAAGTATATGTAACCCAACAATCTTCAAAATGCTTATATACCCTAAATAATGGGAAGTGCGTCTATTTTCACATACAGCCGTTTAATTGGTTGTATTTCTATTCTATTTTAATTCCTAAAGTACACATTTTTAAAATTCATTATCTATCACGTACACACTGCAAGATAATCTAACTTCATGATTCAACTAATTTTTGCCGTAAAAGTGAAAAGTACGAATTTCCGTGTCAACGCAGTCAGAGGAATATATACACCGAATTTCATGGCTCTAGCTGCAGTCATTTGGTTGGTACAAGTTTTATTTCCTTTTACACCCCTAAAAGTACGAATTTCGAAAAATCCTTTTATTGTACGTGTTTACGTGATCAGGCGAATGTATAAAACGAATTTCATTATTCTAGGTACAGGCTTTTGGTTGGTACAATTTGTATCCCTCTATTACCATTTAACCCGTTAAAAGAACAAACTTGGAAAAAATCCTTTTATAGAATGTATTTACTCTATTAGAGGAATGTACACACCGAATTTCGTGTTTCTAGCTGTTGTCGTTTGATAGGTACCATTTTTATCCCTTTTTGGCCCATTCCACCTCCTACGAATAAGAATCTCTTTATGGTGTACGTTTTTGTTATAGGGGGAATGCGCATACCCAATATCAAGCAAGTACAAGCAGACATATTAAACAAGTAAGGAAAGGCTAAAGTCGGGCGGGGCCGACTATATAATACCCTACACCACTCCCTGCGTATGTACCTCACTTTGATTACTAAACCCAGGTATTTCATGGGAACAATTTTATGTAGTTCATACAAATTATATAAATTATATGAATATAATGTATATGCTATAAATTCATCTTTAGTCAAATTTAACGAATATGGTAAATAATATGGTAATTGATCCAATTGTCCGACAGACAAATACAAATTATACAGTAGTATACCAAAGTCATACCAAAGTACAAAGGGTACAATATGTGGTTTCTAAAGCGGAAAAAATGAATTCGGGAGCGACATTTGTATGGGGGCTATATCTAACTCTGAACCGATCTTACCCAATTTTTGCATACGTGTTTCTAGTTGGATTATAAGATGTTCTGCAAAATTTAAAGAAAACCGGGTACAATATGTCGTTTCTAGAACGGAAAATGTCAAATCGGGAGCGACATTTGTATGGGGGCGATATCTAAATCTGAACCGATCTTACCCAATTTTTGCATACGTGTTTCTAGTTGGATTATAAGATGTTCTGCAAAATTTAAAGAAAACCGAGTACAATATGTCGTTTCTAGAGCGGAAAATGTCAAATCGGGAGCGACATTTGTATGGGGGCTATATCTAAATCTGAACCGATCTTACCCAATTTTTGCATACGTGTTTCTAGTTGGATTATAAGATGTTCTGCAAAATTTAAAGAAAACCGAGTACAATATGTCGTTTCTAGAGCGGAAAATGTCAAATCGGGAGCGACATTTGTATGGGGGCGATATCTAAATCTGAACCGATCTTAGCCAATTTTTGCATACGTGTTCCTAGTTGGATTATAAGATGTTCTGCAAAATTTAAAGAAAACCGGGTACAATATGTCGTTTCTAGAACGGAAAATGTCAAATCGGGAGCGACATTTGTATGGGGGCTATATCTAAATCTGAACCGATCTTACCCAATTTTTGCATACGTGTTTCTAGTTGGATTATAAGATGTTGTGCCAATTTTAAAGAAAATCGGGTACAATATGTGGTTTCTAAAGCGGAAAAAGTGAAATAGGGAGCGACATTTGTATGGGGGCTATATCTAAATCTGAACCGATCTTACCCAATTTCGGCATAGGTGTTTCTAGTCAGAGTATAAGATGTTGTACCAAATTTAAAGAAAATCGGGTACAATATGTGGTTTCTAGAGCGGAAAATGTCAAATCGGCACCGACATTTGTATGGGGGCTATATCTAAATCTGAACCGATTTCCTCCAAATTCAATACCAATGGTCCTTGGCCAGAAAAAATAACTTCTGCCAAGTTTCATGACAATCGGACAACAATTGCGACCTGTAGAGTGCGAACAAGCTTAGATGGACAGCAGACGGACGGACAGACGGACAGACGGACAGACAGACATCGTTAAATCGACTCAGCTGGCGATTCTAAGCCGATCCGTATACTTAAAGGTGGGTCTAGCTCAATTATTTCTTGGTGTTACAAACATTTGGCGGAAAACTAACTTATAATACCCTAGACCACGAAGTGGTGTAGGGTATAAAAATATGCTTAAATACTCCAAAATATTAGGGGTTATTATGGGTATTTTTATTTTTTCCCTTTGGACCGATTTCGCCCAGTTGCAATCCCAACCGATCTATGGTTATAAGACGTATTTATGGAAAATTTGGACGTCCTAGCTCCTTTCGTTTAGAAGCTAGCGTGCTTTCAACAGACGGACGGACGGACATGATTAGTATACCCCCATTCTGGAGGTGGAGGGTATAAAAATGTTTGCTTACATCACAACACATCAATGTCAGTGGATATAGAGTGACTTAGACCACTTTCAAACTAACACTAAAGACAATTTTGTGTGCATAAAATGAGAAATGTCATTGTAATTTTTTATAAATGTCATGTTTTAAAATGTAAAGAGAACAATTGGCATATCTCAATTTTTTTGATTTTTGACTTAAACCATATATGGGCATCTCCCAGTGGCCAGGACGCGACATTCGCACGCCTTAAACTACGCCAAAAACAAGAAAGAAACTGAAAAAGTCGATCAGCCTTTTTAGTTTTCTAAAGCGATTAAAGAGTACTACATTTTAAAAATATATCGTCAGGATTTAGTACAAATTAGTACAAAATTATAAACAATTTTACATCGAAACGGACGCGACAAAAAACAGAAGTATTTTTGGAGGTCTTATATATATATACAAAGTTCGGCGATTTTTGTGAACTTTATTTTTCCATGGATACATGTAAATGAAGGTCAGAGATATATTTTGTTCGTAGATTTTTAAAATATGAGAATTATCTCTTAGATTTGTTTAATTAGTTACAGCAGAAATACGGACGCGACAAAACGGACGGGACAACAATTTCACTCGTAGTAAAAAAAATTGTAATTTTCGTTATACCACTTCAACTTTTAATAAAAATAAAAGAGAACAAGTTAACAGCAAGTTTCATAATAAACAAAGTTGTCGAAATAAGGAAAAAATAAAGTTAAGAGCTATTAGTGCGGTCTGATTTCATTTTTTTGGTAGACCTTTTTTGGGAGATGCCCATATGTATATTAGGATGGATGGATTCTTGTCTTAGAATAACTCATTGGTAGAATTATTGGGCGTTTATATTGATTTTTTGCGGGTTTTCAAGGATAAAGCTTAAAACTCATATTTCTTGGAAACATTTAGTAAGATCAATACCTTTTGAATGATGCCTAAATGATGAATAACGGGCGGAAAATGACGTCACTGACTCCATATTTGTGAAATAATTTAATGCAGGAGACGGTTTTCAGAGCGAAAATGTTCAAACTCCTTTTAAAAAAGATAAGCGCTCCGATGTTCATCATTCGAAAGGTATTGACTGCAGCTATTTATTTTGTAGAATATACTATCACCAAATACGAAAAAGTTTTCAGTAGTCACTGAGAAAATCCACAAAAAATTACTATAAACGTCCAATAATTCGACCAATAAGTTACTCTAAGACAAGAATCAAAATTTTTATTTAAAGTTCTTTCATGGGTCTATTATTTCAGAAAAAAAAAATGTTGGAAAAAAATTAACACAAAAAAACAAGTAAGGAAGGTTAAAGTCGGGCGTGGCCGTGCCCGTACTCCTAGTCAATATACCCTGTGGTGTAGGGTATAAAAAGGTCGTTACATTTGAACCGGGTATATATATATATATATACTACAAATTTCATACTTCTATCTGTATTTGTAAAAAAAATTGAACACAAACTTTGAATGAGAGCTATATAGAGATCTGATATTTTTAGCATAGGTTTTCTGAAATATAAGACGCTTTCCCAAATTTCATGGAAATCTATTAAATATGTGGTTTCTAGAGCGGAAAGAATAATATCGGGAGAGTCATTTATATGGGAACTATATATAAATCTGAACCGATTTGACCCACTTTCGCCATGGATGTTTGTAGTTGAAATATCAACTGGTTTGCCAAATTTTAAGCAAATCAGTTCAAATATGCTATTTCTAGAGCGGAAATAATCAATTCAGTGGCGAAATTTGTATTGGAACTATATATATATATATATATATATCTGAACCGATCTGGCCCATTTTTACCAGAGCTGTTTCTAGTTGAAATATAATTTGTGTTGCCAAATTTGAAGTGGGAGACATTTGTGTGGGAGCTATATATGTGTGTGAACCGATCAGGCCCATTTTTACCAGTGATGTTTCTAGATGAAATATAAGTTGTTTTGTCAAATTTTAAGAAAATCTGTTAAAATATGTGGTTTATAGAGAGGAAATAATCAAATCGGGGGAGACATTTGAGACATATCTGAACCTATCTAGTTAAAATATATGACGTTTTGCTAAATTTGAAGAAAATCTGTTGAAATATGTGGTTTCTAGAGCGGAAAAAGTAAAATCGGGTGCAAAATTTGTATGGGAGCTATATATAAATCTGAACCGATTTTCTTCAAATTAAATAGCGTTCGTTCTTATCCCATAAAACTTCGTTGTGCAAAGTTTCATTTAATTCTAACCACAATTGCGACCCGGACTTTGATTACAAGAATAGATGGACAGACGGACGGACGGACGGACATCGCTAAATCGACTCAGAAAGTGATTCTAAGTCGATCGGTATAATAAACGATGGGTCTATCTCGTTTCCTTTTGGGTGTTACAAACAAATGCACAAAGACATTATACACTGTGTGGTGTAGGGTATAATTACAGCGGAAAAACATGATTTTTAGGGTTATTTTCAGGAGCGTTTAGCTCACAGATGGCTTGATCTAGGAACGAAATATTTTGCAAATCATCATTAAACAATCCAAACTTTATTTTCGTGGGGTGACTGGAACTTGTTTTTCCATTTGTATGGACGGCGACCCAGCCTAATGTATATTAGAGGGTATTTCAGTTCTTGTTAAGAAAAAAAATTTCCCTCTAGATTGATTTTGTCCAGTTTCAATCCCAGCCGATCTGCTACTTTTAGACACATATATGGAAAATGTGAACCCTGTAGCTAATTTCGTTCGTGCTTTCAGAGTGTCAGAAGGACTTGGCTAGAATTTTACCATGGCCCAGAATATATACTTTATGGGTTCTCTCATGAATATTTCAAGGTATGAATTTAAGTTGTACAAAAGGTGGAAGTTGTACAAAAATATATACGATGATGGATATCCGAAATTCGTGCTTTCAGCATAAAATGGTACTCGCCAATGTAGAAAGAAATTTAGAAAGGCATTTGAACATTTTTGAGCTAAAATGGGAAGATGAATAAAAATAGCACCAAACTTATTTGATTAGATTAAACAGTAATTGAATGAATTTAAATATAATTTGAATTAATTAATTACATTTTGAATTAATTAATTACATTTTGAATTATTTAATTATTGCCTATCAAACAAACTGTATTTTTTATGAAAGTAATGATCCAACATGCCGGTGAAAATTCCCCTTCCATGAGTTTTCATATTTTTTGTGCAAATCGTATTATCGCAATATGGGCATAAAATTAAAGAGGAAAATATCTTTTAAATATATTTCAAATTTTCATGCTTCTATCTGTTTTAGTTTAGCATTAACAACTTTTGCCCCTTAAAAAGTTCAAGTTTATTTATATTTTACTTTAAAAGAAGGTGGGGAAATGTTGAAATGGATGTTAATGCTAAACTAATGACAATTATAGCAAAATATGCACATCTTCTTCAAGTAATTCAACAGATCCATGTATAAAAAGTTATGAACATTTCCTACGAAACAGCATTGTGTAATAGTGACACATGCTGTGTCCATTTGCAATACATCAAAATTAGTTTTTCTTTCTTTTCATTGTTGGAAAAATTGAAAAGCATCTATAATTTGTTCCACAAACTGTCAACTGGAAAGAAATGCTGCAAATATAAAGATAAACGCGTCATGTCATACGACGACACACACACATGGCAGTCTGTCTGCTTGTCGATTGTGAGCTCTGCCATACATACATACTAGACAACAGCACATAACAATGACCATTTAGATTGTTAAAAGGCAGAAAAAAGGATGAATGAAATGAAAGGAATTCGTACAATAGACGGAGAACTGGAAAAAATCAATATGTGCTGCAATTAATCAGTGGCCATCCACCAGAAAGGGGTTTTAGAAATCCCTGTATTTTGTTTTTGTTTTGTTCCCGGGAAAAATTGGAATGAATTGAAATTTAAATCAAACGAACTAATAAATTTACAAAAACTCATGGAATGTTTAAAGTAAATTTTTACATTGCAAATTTGTTGTAGAGATAACCAATTAAACTTAATGAATTGTTTTTTTTTTTGTTAGTATTGAGAATAACTAATTACATATGTTTTTATATCGCTCGTTTTCCGGGAAAATTTGATATTTGTTTTCGGATGGGGAATCCAAAGTATTAGCTATATTAATTCCATGAATTTCCACAATTGACGCAGCACAAACCCTTCCTTTCATATAAACTGCACAAGTTGAAAAGTTTTAAGATATTTAAAATATGACGCAGTCGCGGACTAAGAAATGGTTTTACTAAATTCGTACTTTTAGGTAGTGAAATGGGACAAAAAGGGATAAACATCGAAACTCCGTCCTGACTAAACGCCAGTAGCTGGAAACATGAAATTCGGCGTGTGTTTTGCACTTACCAGGCATACGAGCTACAAAAGGGGTTTTTTGAAATATGTACTTTTAATGGAGAAAAAAGTCTAATAGGAATGAAAATGGTACCAATTTAAGTAATGCAGATATACATTTCTCAGAAAACGTAGAATTGCAACATAAATGGATTTTTCGAAATTTGAACATTTAAGGGGCGAGCGGGATAAAAAGAAATAAAAATTGTACCAATCGTGAAATTTGGTATGTAAATAATCCTCTCAACACATAGAAGCGCAATACAAATGCATTTTTGTGATTCTAAGGAGTGAGCGGCAAAAATGTATAAAAATGGTACTAACTAAAGTGTTGCAGCTAGAATCATGAAATGTGATATGTAAATTCCTCTGACCATGTAGAAGCGCAGTAAAATTGGATTTTTCAAAATATGTATTTTGAAGGGGTGTGCGGAAATGGAATATAAATGGTAAGAATTTAAGTATTGCAGATATAGTCGTGAAAATTGGCGTAAATGGATTTTTCGAAATTGGTGCTTATGAGGGTTGAGCGAGACAAAAAGTGATAAAAATTGTACAAACTAATGTATTGTAACTAGAATCGTGAATTTTATAATTCTAGCTGATCGGTACCAATTTTATCATATTTTCCTCATTTCACCCCATGAAAGTACGAAAAAAAATACGAAAAATTTGAACGCTACTGTTTAATTGAATTTTGTTTAGCTGCTAGCGTGCTATCAGCAGATGGACAGACACACAATGTCACGGCTGCGGCCAAAATCGATAAAATTAGTATAAAAGAAACTATTTTTGTGGGAACTGTGATAGCTGAATGTTCGACTTTTAGTTATGTATCATAAAAGCAATAATTCTATAACAAAACAGTCAATATTCAAATGACACATTTGTAATGAAGTATTGAATATATAATAAAATCCTTTTTAACACTGATTTTTATCAAGAAAAAGCACTTGTTCAATTATATATTATGTTGTATAAAGAAATACTTTGTAGATATCTAAGGCATTATTGAAAGTAATATTTTAAAATAATTTTATATTTTATATCTCAAATTTTCAAATTTCAAATAAGGTGGCACATATTTCGATTCAAAAAATATCAACTTCAGCTGCTAATACCTGCTAATGAAGTGTGCATAAATTTTTTAGTGCACAAGGCGACGAAGGTAATGTATATACAACAATATGGTGCGCGACCAGCAAAATAATTACATGTAAAAGGAGTATTCCTGTAAGGAAATGCCTATTCAAAAATACATTACTGGAAACTGACCTTAATTTAATAAAAATACGACTGTTCCAAGTGGGTAAATATGATATAAATTCACGAACCGGATTTAATTCAAACTCAATAATTCTAACTGGAATTCTTCTCGAAGAAGCGTGAAGCAAGCCAAAAAATATTCCGAAAAAGTACCAGTATCATTCACCGAAAACCTTAAGAATTAATTACAATAACGATTTAATTGATGTAATGTTTATACATTCCAAACCAACTCTGAATGTGTTTACACCAGTACAATCATTTGAGCAAATATGATGTTCAATGTTGGGAGAAAATTGCTATTTCGAAAATGAAGCAGCTACATATCCATTAAATCTGCTGCATAAAAATTTCACAGCACAAAAACATCTACAACGATCTTAACATATAGGGTGGGCCATTTAAAACTTTAAATTAAAATCGGCTATAGAAAAAAGAAATGATTATTTGTACAAATTTCTGGTTTTATTGGAAAGGTTTAACTTTGCCATTTAATAATGGAACACAATATAATTGATGTGACTATCACGACTGGCTCGGCAACACCTCATCCGATCAACCCAATATTTCAGTACATTGCCCAATGACGCCACCAGCCCAAAATTCACACCAAACAGTGACTCGTTGTGGCTTCTCTGAACCTCCTATGCGGCATTTTTGCTTATTGACATAGCCACCGAGATGAAAATGAGCTTCATGAAGGCTGAACTGAAGGCCGACCTCTTCTCGAAAAATTTCCACGTAAATTTCTTACAGTTTGCGTTAAAGACTCACTACTTTGAAAGTAAGTGGGTAATATTTCCCAATTTTGTTCGAGTCCCATTTTGGAAATCTCAAACATAAACCGGAAAATAAAAATAAATGTTATTCTACCATTCAAAGTCAAAGTTATCGGTAGTTCGAATTTACAATGTTAATTATTTACTAGTTTTTTTTCATCTTATCATCATGAACAATAATCATCCGAATAAATGCAGCATTGAAATATGATGAAGCAGATTCCGATGAGTACAGCTCTAGCCCAACGAAGCTAATCCACTGATGGAGAAATGGAACAACTAATGTTTTCCTCAAACCAAGTCAATTCAATATCTGGTACAAACAGTGAATAAATAAGTTTATTTAAACTAAAACTGAGTGAAATTTTCCCCAATTCTTCAAAAAAAAAAAAAGATTTTGCTTCAGAATATGGAAAAATTTGCATAAAAAATACATCATGATATTGTTTCATGATACTTCTGTCACAAAGTGGGCTATTAGTCCACGTCTTGATATATCTGCCATGCAAATGTGCCTTGTCCTCGATGTGATTTGTTCTTTGCAGTTCAAATAATGCATTTTATTGTATTGTATTCTTTGTATATCATTAGATGATCTAAATCATTTATCATTTTCTGAGGCAATCTGAAACATTCGCTTGTATTCATGCTTAATTAATTTTGTAGTCTAAGCATTTCCATGATGCTATTCCTTTTGTTTTACTGAGTAAACGGAGCTGGGCACTCAATTAAAGAAGCCAAATGCACTCCTCAATGTCCTTTAATATTCATCAGCTATTTCTGTTTCCTCATTTACTACCTGCAAAGTTAAACGCTGTTTGCTGCGATTACTTTATTGAAATGTCCCTATTGTGCTGTTGGTATAATTCCTCAACAGCTTTTAGGCTAGGATATATTTAACTAATTGGTCTGGCTGTATAGTGGTTAAAAGCGAAAATATATTATAATAAAAACACACTTTAAATCTTTGGGAAATCAATATTAATTCGACAGTAACTACACTATGCAAGAAACAAGGCTACCAATACGTTTATACTATATATATCAAAATAATACTTCAAGTCAAGTTGAAAAATAAATATTCTTATTTTCATAAAAGCTTAAATGCCATAAATATTGATAGTGGGTGCTACAATTGGTTGTATTTCCATTCTATTTTTATTCCAAAAGTACAAATTTTGAAAATCCATTAGCTCACGTACATAGTGCAAAATAACCTAACTTCGTGACTCAACCAATTTTTGCCTTAAAAGAAAAAGTACAAATTTTGAAAAAAAAAAATATTTTGCGTGTCCATGTAGTCAGAGCAATATATATACCAAATTCCATGATTCTAGCTGCGGCCATTTGGTTGGTACCATTTTTATCCCCCATTTTCCTATATTACCCCCTTAAGAGTACGACTTTCTAAAATCTCTTTATTTTACGTGTTTTAGAGCAATTAGAGTGATGTACAAACCGAATTTCATCGTTCTAGCTGTAGCAGTCTAGATGGTACTATTTTTATCCCCTGTTCCCATTGTATCCCTTGAAAGTATGGACTTGGAAAAAACCTTTTATTTTTCGTGTCTATACAGTCAGAGGTATATATACTCCGAATTTCATGACTCCAGCTGCGGTCATTTGTTTGGTACTATTTTTATCCCCTTTTCCCATTTTAAACACAAAAAGTACGAATTTCGAAAAATCGGTTTATTTTACGTGTCTACGCAATTGGACATACATGTATACATTCCACACAGAATTTCATTATTCTAGATGTAGCCGGTTGGTTGGTACCATTTTTATCCCTCTATTCCCATTTTACCCCTTAAAAGTACGAATTCGGAAAAAAATACTTTTATATAATGTATCTACTCAATTAGAGGAATATACACACCGAATTTCTTGTTTCTAGCTGTTGTCGTTTGATAGGTACCATGTTTATCCCATTTATGAGGTGACCCTACGAATAAGAGTCACTTTATGGGGTCACTTTACAAGCAGACATATTCAAAAAAATGCGGAAATACACTAAATACTAGGGGTATTTTCAGTCCTTGTGAGGGAAAAATTTTTCCCTCTGGGCCGATTTCGCCCACTTTCAATCCCAACCAATCTGCAACCATAAGACACATTTAGGGAAAATTTGAACTTCCTAGCTCATTTCGTTCGGAAGCTAGCGTGCTTTCAACAGACAGACGGACATGGCTATATCGTCTTCGAATTTTACCACGAACCATAATTTTATGGGGTCTCCAATGGATATTTTAAGGTGTTACAAACGGAATGACAAAGTGAATATACCCCCATCCTGGAGGTGGAAGGTATAAAAAGTGACAGTTATTTATTATATGGACACTGAATATGTTCCACAGGACTTTTTCGTTTGAAGATGCGTCCACTGGTTTTTGGAAATTATGAAAATCTGGGTTTTAACAATCTCCTCCCGTCAATACCATTTCTTCTTTTCGTCCCAGTTTCCAGTCCAAGAGATATAAACAAATAAATTTTAGTAAAACACTTTATTCTCTAAAAACATTATTATTTGTTCTTCAACAATCGGCTCTCATTTTGTAAAAATTATCCAGATTTCATAAATCACCTTACCATCGATATCCTTCTTCCTCCTGTAAAAGGAAATGAGCAACCCTAAGGAACACATTTTCCCACACAACACAAATCATTAAATCGATGGTGTTGTATCTACCGTACGTTTCCGATTTAATTAGCAGTTTCTCTTCAATAGATAAAAGAGAAGAGATAAAAGAAAGAGTTGTAGAAACAAAAGGATACAATAAGTAGCTTAATTAAATGTACTATAAAGGAGCAAAATACAATTCTATAGAAAGTAATTGTTAAAGGATTACTTGCTGGTTTTCCGAGCCATTTTCGCATTGATGAAAAAGGTGGGTGGTGAATGTTACTTCTGCGGAGGACAGAAGGAAGGAAGGAGGTAAGAGTTTAATGTAATTCATTTGATAATAATATACTTGAGAGATTAGTAACTAATAAATGAATGATATTCCTGGGAAAATAGAGTTCAACAAATGTCAAAGATGAACTTTTTCGCAAAATTAGAAAATATTATTTATTTTGATTTGCAGATAACATTTCAGGGAGAGGATGATTCCAATAGATTTTTAATTTAACTTTAGGAAAAAAGAAGTTGAACTATTAACACAGTTCAAGAGTATATTTGTTGTTTAGTCCAAAATGAATTTAAATGTTAATATTGATATAATATTGATTTTATATTATACTATAGGGTTGGCCATTTAAAATTTTAAATTTGAACTGCTGATTACCTTGACTTTGTACGGTAGAATAACATTCATTTTTATTTCCAGCTTTATGTTTAACATTTGCAAAATGTTACGCTATACATTCGAACAAAATTGGGAAATATTAAAAACTTACTTCCAGAGTAGTGAGTCTTTATCGCAAACTGAAAGAAATTTACTTGGAAATTTTTCGAAAATAGATCGGTCTTCTGATTAGTCTTCATGAAGCTCATTTTCATCACTTACACAGTGCAACACGAAAAAATATAACCATATACGGACGCCACTAGGCGATAAAAGACCCTGTTTTTCCCAGTTTTGCCCAAAGCCATGCTTACATACTTTTTATTTCCCGGGAAACGGGACTTATTTTTTCAATTTCCCGGGATCCCGGGACAGGACGGTAAATCGTCAACATATTGTTTGCTATATAAAGACATTTTTTTCTTTTTTCAGAATAAAACATTCGAACTCTAATTACGTAAATTATTATATTTCGCATAAAAACATCAAATTGTAGAGAAATATGAGATAACCGCACCTTTCCCTTCACTCATCATTCATTTCTTCATCCAACTTCCTAAATCACTAATTACGGGAATCAGAATCACATAACTGACAAGAAACCTGCAACCTGCAACCTAACCTATAAACGAATAAAAAATAAATCAACTTTTTCCAAGGATGAAAAAATATTTAAATATGCATTTGGCATATTTTTTAAATTAAGAGTTTTTTGAAAATCTTTTTAAAACAGACAACACATTTATAGACTCATCATCTAATTTTGTTGGAGAATATTAGTGCGATAGAGAATGATATTGCACACTCGACAGATGTATTATTAATTGTTAATAAATCTTAAATTAGCAGCTCCCTTTCCGGTACCTTCGAAAACCTAAATTTATTTTTTGAGGCAGCAATATTGTAATTTTTTCAATGCATTGTTGTTACTTTAAATGTTATGCATATCAGGAGAACTTTATAAAATTACAGGTGCCAATTATAGTCCGATCTTAACAAAAATTGGCTCAATTAAGTTTTGTGGATCAAGTACTCAATTTTCTTTGAAATTGGCACAACATCTTATAATCCAACTAGAAACACCTATGCAGAAATTGGGTAAGATCGGTTCAGATTTAGATATAGCCCACATACAAATCTCTCTCACGATTTGACATTTTCTGCTCTAGAAACCCCATTTTGTACTCGATTTTCTTTAAATTTGGCACAGCAGCTTATAGTCCAAGAAAAAACGTATGGTGAAAATGGGTAAGATCGGTTCAGATTTATATATAGCCCAAATACAAATGTTGCTCCCAAATGTTTAACCGATTTTGGCCAAACTATACATATTATATTTCACCTATTGCGTTCCAGGTTTCAATATACCACCATACAGATGTTCTTTCCGATTTAACATTTTTTGTCAAACACATACATTTACAGGATACAAAAATCCTTCCCGTTTTCACTTTTTCACCGAATTAAATTGTATTCGGATAGAAAGTGGAGTGTATCATAGAGTCGGCCCCGCCCAACTTTAGCCTTTCCTTACTTGTTTTTGATTATTTTTGCTTTATCACAAACCAGTCACGTCTGTCCGTTTCAGAGATACAAGCAGACCGATTTTGAGTCGACTAGCCGCCACCGCCGCTGCATGTTTCTTCATGCCGCTGCATGTTTGGAACATTGGCTAATATCGACTAGTATTAACGAATATTAAACTACTTGCCAAAAAAAAATAAAATAAAAGGTATTAAAAGCCAATACAAATTGTTCCTTCCCTTTTCCCATCCGTTCTTCCATTCGGTTGTCTGTCTGACCAACCATCTATCGGAGCCAAAGGTGCGAGAAAATGTATAAAAATACACAAAAAGTCCAAAACTTACAACTCCAATATTTTTCCCAAATCGCACTCCCATACAATAACTTTTTTTATAAAATTTGCCCAACAGTCCCTAGGTGAAGCCGACCTCCAATATTTTTCCAACACCCGTATTTTCTCCGAACATACCTTAAAGTGGTATCCATACACTTTGTTAAATCGGACTTCTCGAGTGTGATTTGATTTGAAATGTTATCGTAACTTTTATTGACGTTAAAAAACATGTTTTTCAAATTCGAAAATGATTATAATTTGAAAATGATAATCGAATTAATTTATGAATATTTCTTCCGATTTTTGATGAAGTCCTGAAGCAAAAATATTTTTGCTCCTCGTTGCGACATAACGCATTGTTATAGTAATCTACTAATTTAATGCACGAAAGAACTTCATTTTCACTGTTAAAATCGTAAAACAATCGATTTTTTAACCTTTTTCCCCTGTTCAGGTCGATAGGTAGCAAACCGTTCAAAATTCAAGGAAACAACTAAAACTATAAAAATATACTTCCTAGAAATGATTGTTAACACCGTTTAGGTAGGAAAAATATATCTTGCAGGACAGTTTCTGTTAATGGTCAGTTCGACTACATTGCGTATGAGTGATATTATCCTTAATCAACAGCACGTATACGCCACCTACACACACTGCGGCCTATAAGATTTCTTAGACGAAAATCGAAAATGTGTACTTTAAAACCAAAGGGTTGCAGCTAGAATATTGAAATTCGGAGTATACGTCGCTGTGACGGCGATAAAATAAATTGATTTTGTAGTTTCGTTCGTGATAATATTGTTAAAAAATAAACTTTTAAATGGTATTGAATATTCTGATACTTTCTGAAAGGCTTAGAAATCGTACGACGCGGAAAGAAGAGGTACACATTTTTCTAAATTCCTACTTTTAGGTTCAAAATGGAAAAAGGAGTGGAACGGGTAACAATCAAACGGATGTAGCTTACATCATGAAATTATGTGTGTATATTATATTCTGTATGATTTTGGATCTTCAATATTAGAACTTTTCCTATCAAAATGATACAGACATTTCGGCTGTAGCTGAAATCAAGAAATTGCAAATGGGAAAATCGAGCTTGAGGGAAATTGTTCCTACCTAACAATAATTATAGTAATAGGGCACGAAGATTGCTGCCTAATGTTATTTTTAATTAACTATTAATGTTTAAAGATGAATTTTTGAAAAAAATTTCAAATTATTGATGGTAAAACATCAAACAATTCGGTTAATTTTTTCATAATAATTTAGTTTGAATTTTAATCTATTAGAAATTAGCAGAATATTCTCCGATCTTTGTTCGATTCTTCTTTATTTTAATTTTTAAAAGAAATTTTTACTTGTTGTTGGTTAAATTTGAATTACTTTTTTGCTGATTTTATCTTGGCGTAGTTAATTTAAAGTTGCTTTTAGTATTTCGTATTAAAATTATTTCCGCCTATTACTTGTTCGAAGACATTTTCTGAATGAAAGAAGATTTACAAGATAGCCGTAAATGCTACATAAAAACCGATTTTTTTAATTCAGCGCATCATAATCCATTTCATGGTATTTTGATAACTTCTTTTAATTTTCTTCAATGCTTGTATGGAGACAGAACAGTGTGGTCAACCATCTATACTGCGTCCATCTGCCACCTCATCTGTCCGAACCTCTAACCATCCATCCTTTCATCATTCATTCGGTTGTCGACCAATCTGTTCGTTTGTCTGTGCATCCGTCTATATAATATAATACACAAAATGTCAAAAAACTGCATGTTATGTAAGAACCCCAATAATTTCACCTCCCAAATATATTTCCTACAAAAACTATTTTTTATGAATACCATTCTAACTGTCACAAGCGGCGCAGTAGGGGAGACAAATGTCTGATCGACCCCAATAGTTTTTCAACCCTACATTTTTCAGAGCATTCCATTAAGGTGGTCCTGATGTATTTTGTTAAACAAGACTTCTCGTTTGTTATTTGATTTGAAATGTATTCGTAACTTTTATTGACGCTAAAAACGTGGTTTTCTAATTTGAAATTGCTATAATTTGAAATCAAATTAATTTATGTTTTTTATGCGGTGAATAATTCTTCCGATTTTAGGTGACGTCCAGTGATCACAGTGATTTATTAATTTACACCGGAAAATTAATGGGTATCGGTATTACATTTAACACCACTAGAGGCGACTCCGAGGCAGTTGTGGGACTTTTTGTAATTTTTTTTACTCCTTTTCCCCACCTTCGACACCGACGAGTAATTTTTAAGGCCATGTAAAGTTCAAGGCAAAACTTAAATCACGAACTTTGTCCACGTTAACAGGGATTTATGACGATGCATCGCAACATTTTCAATCGTCATATGAAAGGTTACACAACCAAAATTTTTATGTTTTTTTTTTGCTGTAATTAAAAGTTTTTATAAGGTTTACATTTAATCGTTGTTGCCAATGGGATGTCTACTGGAAATATTTATATTTTGTGGCGTATTCTGTGGCGTAAAAAGTACAACATTTATTGCTCACTCATTTTTCATAACGAAACTGCAACTCAGACTGTAATACCGATAACACCGTACTACAATTAAAAAAAATTTTTACACTTGAACCGGATGATATACGTATGAAACTATAGACAGAGTGGACTTCATTGGCATTTTTAGTTTTTCATTTCCTCATCAGGTGGCACCTTCACAGAACTAAAAAGTGCCAAGGGACACAATTCTTAAGCATTATTTTATAGTACTTATTCTCATCATAAGATAACGGTGTTAGTGTCAAATTAAAGAGGAGAATATCTATTAAAAATCAATATCTATCACATATCATGCTTCTATTCGTATTATTTCAGCATTAACTTCTATTTGAAATTTAAATTTATTTTTTAATAGGCAAAACTTTAATTTGCAGATAAAAGCTTGAAATTGAAAGTATTTTGAGCAATCTCTTCTTTAATTTGACATTCATATCACCCGGCTTTGCCCATAGTCATGCATTGGCCCCAAAAAATTTGGGGCCTCGGTGTCATTTTTGCAAAAAAGTGAACATTTTCTCAGGCTCATATCTTGCAAACCGCTTGGAATTCTGATATACTCTCTGAGGCAGAGTTGTAGCTCTTGTCATAAAGAACAAACATATAAAATCAAAATAAAAATCTTCATTTTCAAGGTCAAAATCGCAGAAAAGTCGTTGCAACACATCTGTGTCTACGATCGAATCTTATAGGCTGCAGTTTTTGCAGGTGGCGTTTACGTGCTATTGATTATGGTTAACAACACAACATACGCACAGTAGTCGGACTGACCATTAACTGAAACAGTCCTGCAACACCTAAACGGTGTTAAGATTCATTCCTAGGAAGTTCATATGTTCCAGATAGCTGTTTACTGAGATCTTAGGTACATTTTTGTAGTTGATTGTTTCCTTGGATTTTTAACGGTTTGAAAGTACTTTTTTGAAAAAAAAAATGACACTAAGACCCCAAATCATTGGGGGCCCATAAGAAAGTGAATCACTTTGGGCAAAACTGGGAGACAAGGGTATTTTTTTGTCTTTTATCACGTAGTGGTGTCCGTATATATATATATATATATATATATATATATATATATATATATATATATATATATGACAGAAACTGTACTAATATGCTAATTTTTATTTCTACAAAATTTTACAATTCTAGGTTATCCCCTAACGCCTCAAATTTTGTCCATTCAACTTGATTGGTACCATTTTTATCCCTTTCACCTAATTTTACTCTCAAAAAGTAAACATTTTGCAAAAATATTCAATATCATGTTCAAGATATAAGAGAAATGTCCGTAACAAATTTGAAGATTCTAAGCCCAGCCTTTAAGTCTGGGAGGTGATATCATTTTCAACCCTTTTCTACCACTAAAAAATATGAATTTCATAAATTCCCCCTTTTATCTCAACTAGCCAGTAAGAGAAATGCACTCACCAAAATTTCTGGTCATTATTTGTGATGACTGTGGTCCCACTGTGCAACATCGAGAAGCTATTGTATAAATGTGCTCCACCCCAGCTATCTGGGTGCAAGCAAAATAATATAATTATTCAAACTATCCTACTACGATTAGATTTGAAGCATCTGTTTTCTCCGTAAAGGGAAAAACATCTACACCAACATGTACATATACTAATTCCAGATTGTAAGTTTCTTGCTAAACTCTCTTGTTTTTGGAACGTCAGCTATTTCAACCACCCTCACTGCATAATGCACAACCTCACCTGCAGCTGCATAAAATGTGAGTGTATTGTGCAACCTTTTAAGTAAACCATTAAGGAAAAAACCGGCAAAATTCATGCGCTTGGCTATGAAATTAAATTAAATTTTTCGCACTCTCAACACACAAAACAATTAGTTATGGCTAGTTTTAATTAAAGCGAGCAATTTGATCAGATTTTATTTTATTGCATCGCAAGTTATTGAATTCTTATTTCCGGATAAACATTAGAAACCCCAGACCATGAGTTACTTTGAATTTATTAATATTACATAACTTCTGTGAACCTTTCAATACATCCGATTTCTTTGGGAATTTAAAAATAAATCCCTCAAATGTGTTTGTACATGTACCACGGCGATTTGTACCAACACGTTCACTTAACAATTCCCCGGCGCCTTATTAAGAAGAAGTGTGTAATCACGTTGTTGAACGTTCATTTGCCCGCAAGGCAATTACATTCGTTGCTCGATGATTTGCAACATCGTGTACATCAGTGTACGAAGTTATCCTTGTTGCCGTTCAGTGAATTCACATGAAATTGAAATGTTGTTCGGATGCGTTGAGCTTTCAACCGAATTCCTTTATTTTAATATTTGAAATTTAATGGACGGGTAAATAGATGGATGATTTTTCCATGAAATGCTATCGTGCATAGCTATTGTTGTGAGTGATTTTTCCCTTATTGAAATGTTCATGGCACGAGATATATTTCTAGGAAAGGGTGAATCGAACTAAGAATTAAATTTCATGTGAAATTTTTCGAAAATTAAATATTTCTTAAAGAAAATTCCAGAAATACTGAAAATTACATCATTCATATTACTGGCATATCTGCAATCAGATTTCAAATAAAATGAGCATTATATTCGGAATTCCTTTTATAAGTAAACATGTTTGATTGCGATGTACATATTTTAGTATTTAAATAATTTGTTTCCATATATACACATAATATTTAAAATGACATTCTATATAAAGAGTAAAAAATGCATTTTCCCAGCAAAAAAGAACTGGGAAGTACTTCAAATAGAAGTGCCTTTTAATCGCATACTAAGATGCAGCATGCACATATTTTCCGCTTCACAGACAGTTGTTTTAATAAATTCATTTATGAAATATATCACTTTATGGATATATATTTCATTTTTTGGGATTATCTTTATACACTCCACGAGAGTATTATGTCTTTGTGCATTTGTTGGTAACACCCAAAAGGTAAATAGTTAGACCCATTATACAGATCGGCTTAGAATCACTTTCTGAGTCGATTTAGCAATGTCCGTCTGTCTGTCCATCTATTGTTGTAATCAAATTGCTGGTCGCAATTATAGTCTGATCTTAACAAAAATTGGCACAAGTAAGTTTTGTGGATCAAGGACGAATGCTATTTAATTTGAGGCAAATCGGTTAAGATTTAGATATAGCCTCCATACAAATGTCGCTTCCGATTTGACTTTTTCCGCTCTGAAGGGTGAGTTTTTAAAAGCTATAGGAAAGTTTTTCAAAAAAAAAGCACATAAAATTCAGAAAAAATTCATGAAATCTTTATTTGAATCGATATTACGGTCCATATAATTTAATGTTGGAAAATTATTTCATGCAAATGTTGACCTTGACTGCGCCTCAAATGGTCCATCCGCTTAGTCCAATTTTTCCAATTTTTCCACGTTTTTGAGTAACAGAGGTCCAATTGCTGCGAACGGCGACGAATCGATAATTAATGGTCATCATTAACACTGGCCGATACAGCTGCGATATTTTCTTCAGTTCGCACTCTACGTAAGCGTGTTGGTGGTTTAATGTCCAACAATGTAAATTTGGTGCGAAATTTAGTCACAATAGCCCGAATAGCCGCTGACCATAAAATGGAAGCGCGCGATGAACTTTCTTAACAGAGCACGCATTTTGATAATAAAATTCAATAATTTGCAAGCGTTGTTCGTTTGTAAGACGGTTCATGGTTAAATTATAGACCAAACTGAAGATGTCTGACAGTGAAACAAAACACGAAACGTGCTTTCAGCTGTTCAAACCAGTGTTGCCAAACAGATAATAGCTAAAAAATCACCCTTTATAAAGCAAATAAAGTACCCAATTTTCTTCAAATTAGGATTAACACCTTATAATCTAACTGGAAACACCTGTGACGAAATCTGGTTAGATCGGTTCAGATTTATATTTAGTCCCCATACAAATGTCGCTTCCGATTTGACCTTTTTCGCTTTAGAAACCACATATTGTACCCGATTTTGTTTAAAATTGGCATAACATCTTATAATCCAACTGAAAACGCCTAGGGTAAAAGGGGGTAAGATCGGTTCAGATTTTGATATATATATACAAATGTTGATCCCAAATGCTTAACCGATTTTTGCCAAACTTTACGTATTTATAGGGTCCGTCAAATAACTTTTTTTTGAAAATTCTATAAAAAACTGCTGAATATTTTCTCAAATTTCTTTTTTTATTTGAAAGTACAATCCTTCCGGTTAATAATGGAAAATAATTTCATTCAAATGGCTGCCTCGGCACCCCATAAATAATAGACCAACGGTTGAATAGTTTGAAAAAAAAAAACGTTAGATGGCGGACCCTATATTTCACCTATAAACATACATGGTGAAAGTGGGTCACATCGTTCCATGTTTCAATATACTCCCATACATATGTCCTTTCCGAAAATAATAAGGACATAATAAGTTTCTTTGTTGCGCCTTTAGTTTCCAATTTGCCCCTGATAAAGTTGATGTTCGTTTGCGCCGAAGTTCAACTGGAACTACACTAAAGCAAAATTTTGCCTTCTCTATCGAATAAAATATTCAGTAATTTCATTCATTATGTTCTGCTATATTAATTAAAATACTTGTAACTTATTTAGATCTGAACGAAACATTGACTTCTTAAAAATTGAAGATATGTTCAACTACTACGACTTTTTAGTATCTCATATTTAAATCGACACTTCACAATATATATAATGGATTTGTCAGTGTAGTGAATACGGATTTAATAGAGGATTTTCTTGTACAAGGTTTTCTTATAGCCAAAACTTTGTGCAATTATGTTTATTTCTGACATCGAGTGCACAGTGAGGCAATTCGTTTTCCTTTACAATTTTACAATTACTTAAAAAAATATGTGAGAATAAATGTGCCAGTTAGAATGCATCTTTTCAGGCAAGATGCAACTGTATCTGAAAGTAGCCAAGCAAATCCCTCACTTTTAAAAAGATAAAAAGCATATAGAAATTCAGAGGAATTTTTGAATTCAGTGTAAAATTATTGTTGAAATGATTTTTTAGTATTTTTTAAATTATTTGGGAAATAATGAAAAAAGGGAGAATTTGTGAGAAAAGTATTTTACAGGGTGGGCCTTTGACTTCGAAAGGTAGAATAACATTCATTTTAAATTTATTTTCAGGTTAATGTTTAAGATTTGCAAAATATTAAAAACTTACTTCCAAAGTAGTGAGTCTTTAACGTAAACTGTAAGAAATTTACGTGGAAAATTTTTGAGAAGAGATCGGCCTTCAGTTCAGTCTTCATGAAGCTCATTTTCATCTCAATGGCTATGCCAATAAGCAATATTGCCGCATATGGGGTTCAGAGAACCCACACGTGACGATTTAGAAGCCAATGCATCCACAACGAGTTACTGTTTGGTGTGGATTTTGGGCTGTACTGAGAAATTGGGTTGATTGGATGATGTACTGCCGAGCCAGTCGTGGCAGTCATATGACTGATATTGTGTTCCATTATTAAATGAAAAAGTACAACCTCTCCAACAAAACCTGAAATTTGTAAAAATAATAAGTACTTTTTTATAGCCGATTCTAATTTAAACTATATGAAGATTGGAGTTAATTGACGTTTTCATTTCCTCATCCTGAAAAAATTGTTTTAAATACTTTTTGGGAAAGAAATTAAAAAATATATATTTTTAAGATTTTATAATTTTATATTAAACTAGAAGCAATTTGCTTAAAATTTCCCAAGAAAATTATATTTCTATTTTCTACTAGAAAAAAGTTGCGTATTTCTCAACATTTTTGCCAAATATTTCCAAATTTATAAACTGTGCAGCAGTTTCTTCTTCTAGCTGTTTCTTGTCATGTTTATGTCAAACATAACACAAATACTCGGTATTATTATCTCGGTGTATGGCGCAGACAAAACTTTTTGCCGCGCTGCACATTTGCAGCACAAACTTCTTCTTTAAATAATTTTGTTAGAACAATTATAAGTTTTTATTTTTGACTTCCACGAAAGATTATGACTTGCAAGTTAGTTAAATTTATATAATGATGTCACATGAAGACTTCGATGTTGTAATTTAAGTTGAGAACAAATTTTACAATGTTATGTAATTTCTTTTCTGCGAACACCACAGTACACCACAGAGGACAGTAATTATAGGAGTTTTCTAATCATGAGCGTTGTAACTATACGCCTACCCATCTGTTCAGCCATTACTACAAGTTAGTATAATAACATTTCATAGTTTTTTTTGCAATAATGAAAAATTGCATTCTTATTGTTTACTTTAGTTTTTTTTTATTGAAATTACATTGTAAATATTTCTGATGCTGTTTTTATTAAAACGGAACGTAAAAACAATGAAGTGCATTTTAGTTTCTTAATGTTTAATAGTATTTATATCCACAATATGTTTGTATGGCTACAATACTCATGGCAGAATCATTTCATAAGAAAATTTATATTAAATATTGAATTACAGCAAATGTATGCCATTGTAGATGATCAACAGACCACCCATGGGCTGGAAGAGGGAATCATAATGCCTATAAGAAGGCCTTCTGGAGAATTCTAGGTGATTTTGGTTAGCACATGGCACAATGGTGGAGGTAGTCCTTACATTCTCGTGCTAAGATCAAGTCTTGAAGAAACAAACTATAGAGCTAGTAAACTGATTTCTTGAATTCGATTAAAAAATTAATTAAATTAACATATTATAAATTTAAAATATTAAATTTATAAATATTAAATCTGTTAATATATTTGTTAATTCGGTTGATATCTTAATTAATTCGATTAATTATTTAAAAGTTAAATTAATTAATTAAAATAAATCAATTAAATTAATTAAATTTGTTAAATTAATTAACTTAATTAATGTAATTTTTTAATTAATTTAATTAAATTAATTAATTTAATTAACTTAATTAATTTAACAAATTTAATTAACCTAATTAATTTAACTTTTAAATAATTAATTGAATTAATTAAAATATCAATCGAATTAACAAAGATATTAACAGATTTAATATAAATTGTTTTTTAATTAAGGTAATTATTTTTTTTAATTGATTTGATTATTTAGATTTTTCTAATACATCAATCTATTGAGCCAGAAATCGTTGTTTTTTAAATTCAATTAAATAATTGATGGAATAAATTATACCGGGTTAATTAATATAATATATTGATATACATTAATTAATATATTTATTGTGCTTTTTAAATGTTAATATATAAAAATATATAAATTAATTTTTAATTGAGGTAATTAATTTTTTAAAAGATTCGATTAGTTCGTTTTATCTAATCTATCAATCTATTATGAAAGGGGTTTTAATTCAATTAAATAATTAATTGAATAAATTAAAATAACAATCGAATTAACAAACATAATGATTGTGAGTTTTAACAGATTTAATATAAATAAATTTTTAATTAAATTACTTAGATTTTTAATACACCAATCTATTGAACCAGTAATCGTTCTTTTTTAATTCAATTAAATAATTGATTGAATTTATTTAATATATAAATTAATATAAATTTAATTTTTAGAAATAATTATTTTATCTAATTAATATTTCAATTGATTTGATTAATTCCTTTTATCTTAGCTGTCAATCTATTATAAACTGTTTTTTAGTTCAATTAAATAATTAATCGAATAAATTAAAATACCATTCGAATTAACAAACATATTAATTGTGAGTTTTAACAGATTCAAGATAAATTACTTTTTGAATAAGGTAATTATTTTTTTTAAATTAATTTGATTAATTAGATTTTTCTAATACACCAATCTATTGAGCCATTAATCGATGTTTTTAATTCAATTAAATAATTGATTGAATTAATTAAACCGAACAAATTAATATATAATATAGTATAAATATATATAAATGAAATTAGAATTGAGATAATTATTTTATTAATTTATTCGTTTTTCTAATTACTTATTTGAAATTTGAAGTAAATATAAATATAGAGTATAGTTTTTATTGTATATTTTAAATGTAACATTTTAAATTAAATTAAACCGAATTAATTAATATATAATATAATTTATATAAGTTGAATTTTAATTGAGATAATTATTTGATTAATTCGTTTTTTTTCTATTTATTTATTTTAAATTTGCAACAAATATAAAGTACAATATTTATTATATATTTTAAATGTAATATATTTAAATAATATTTATATAATCACCACATTTCAAAGATATGCTTTGTGTGGCCATATAATATATGTAATATATAACTTGCTGAACTGGTAGCTAGAATAGTAAAGGGTGTTTTTTATTGGGGTATAGAACTTTAAGTTGGCATCACTTTTTTAACTGGCGGCCATTTTGTCAGCTGTCAAGTGATTAATATTTAGTTTGGTTTGCCATTTCATCATGAACAGGTTGACAAAAGAACAACGCTTGCAAATCGTGCAAATTTATTTCGAAAGTAATTGTTCAGTTCGCGAAGATCACCGCTCCGTACATTTTATGGTCGACATAATCGTCCATCAGAGCAATTAATTCGGTTAACCATGGATCGTTTTCGCACTACGTTTTTACTCTATGTGATAATACGCATCCGCAGAGACGTCGAACAGTGCGCACCGAAGAAACAATTGCCGCTGTAGAGCAAACTGTTGAAGAGGACCCGAATGAATCGATTCGCCCCCCCCCATGCTCGAAAAAGTGGTTGAAAATTGGACCTGTAGAATTGGCTATATTCGAGACAACCGCGGCGGCCACATGCCCGAAATCATATTTAAACATTAATGGCATAAAATTATCCTTCCAATAAAGCCAAATTGATGGACATTAAAACGATTTTCTTGTGTTTTATTTCAATTCGAAGTTCTATACCTCAATAAAAAACACCCTTTAGAAGTTAAGGGAATGCAAGACCATGTCATATGATGAAGAACTTAGTAAGTAAAGTGTGATTTCTATGGAAGTGGAAACATTTACTATTACGTTATTTTATTGGAAAATATTTTTTTAAAACAAGTAAGGAAAGGCTAAAGTCAGCCGGGGTTGACTATATAATACCCTACACCATTTCCTACGTATAGACCTCGCTGTTATTACCAGGTGTTTCATGGCAGCAATTTTATGTAGTTCATATAAATTATACAGTTACTATAAATTTGTCTTTAGTCATATTTAAAGAATATGGTAAAATAATATGATAATTGATCCAATTTTCCGGCAGAGAAATACAATATATACAGTAATAATAGGATGAATCGGACCGATATTTGAAAGGGGGCCTTTAACAATACTTGGGCCTGGTCCAAAACATGGGCCTATATATGTATTAGAGTAGAATGGGGGCCAAATTTGTATGGACCCAAATATGGACCCATATATTTGACTTTCATAGTATGATTTCTTAGTTGAAATATAATATAATCTGCAAAATTTCAAAAAATTCCGATGTAAAATGTGGGTCCTAGAGAGGTAATAATTAAAATGGGGGCCCATTTGTAAGGGCGCTACATTAAAAAGTGGGCCTTTATAGATCAATTTCAAAGTAGGTATTCTTTATTGAAATATAACATGATCTGACATTTTTTATCAAGATCCAGTGTAAGATGTGGGTTCTAGAGCGATAATAGTGTAATGGGGACTATTCCAACACATTGACCTATATAGCTGGCTTTCAAAAGTCGTGTTTCTAGTATAAATGTAACATTGTGTGGAAAATTTGATAAAGATCGGATGTAAAATGTGCATTTTAGAGCAATAATAGTATAAATCGGAGGTACATTTTTATGGGGGCTATATCATAAAATTGACCCATGTGGTCCACTTTCCCGTGAGATGTTTCTAGTTCAAATATAACACGATCCTGAAAATTTGGTCATGATCCCATGTAAAATGTGTATTCTGGAGCAGTAATAGTGTAAATTATAGGGATATTTGTATGGAGGCTATATCTAAATCTGAACCGATCTTACCCACTTTTAGCATAGGTGTTTCTAGTTCGATTATAAAATGTTGTGCCAATTTTAAAGAAAATCGGGTACAATATGTGGTTTCTAGAGCGGAAAAAGTGAAATCGGGGCGACATTTGTATGGAGGCTATATCAAAATCTGAACCGCTTTCCTCCAAATTCAATACCAATCGTCCTTGGCCAAAAAAGTAACTTCTGCCAAATTTCATGACAATCGGACAGCAATTGCGACCTGTAGAGTGCGAACAAGCTTAGATGGATAGCAAACGGGTGCACACTGGTCCCAAATCCATTTTTTATGGCACAAAGTCGAAAAATAAATATACAGTCTTGTAATTTTACACATTTGCTAGACATATCATACGCAAAAAATAAAAATAAAATTGGGCCGATCAGACCACGCCCACTACCGCCTCCCATATAAACTCAATATATAACCAACATAATTATCACCCTGTATTGGTACCAAAAAACAAAATTTTTGACCAAAAACAAAATTTTATGAAAGCTTAAAGGAATGAAGAGTTGTTTATTTTGACGAAATGTGTTTTTCTAAACATTATTACAAAAGCATAATATAGCACACAAATACTTTAAACTGCAATTTAAATAATTATTTCAAGAAATAAAGTAAAATGTATACATGTGTACAAAAAGGTGAATGATGTTGTATACCATTTTAAAGGAACTTTCAATGCCTTTTAAATAAAATATTGATGGGTCTCGTACAAAAAACTAATTCAGAGATATAATAATATATATGTCTATGACTAATCAAAAACTGTGCTAAAATAAAATGACAATTTTTGGAGTTTGCAGAAAAATGCTGACGAGATATTAATTCCACCATAAACTACAACCTCAGACGAACACTTTCACATTTACACTTTGAGTCAAGTTGAGTCATACATATAACTTTTGGTCCACGACATTTATAGATTATGTTCTCTACAAATCACAAAATTACAATACCTATGAATACTTATAAGGCCACAATAATCATAAAATGTTAAATATAATCTACTAACTCTTGCCGTCAATTTTCATAATATAGTCACTTTATTGTTTTCTTTTTAAGTCTTGATTTTAATTAATTTGTAAAACTGCTTCATATCATATCATTAATCCCACTTTTTTTGAACCGCAAAGTTTAAGTACCATTCAGGCTTGTGGTGTTACCACCCAATTTTCTCCAGTATATTTTCTTGATTGCTTGGAGTGTTGCCATAAAGAAAATATATACACATTTACCACTTTCCAATTTAAATTTTTTTGAATTTCTGTCAAATAAAATGGATTTGGATTTCGATTCAGCTGGTGATTCTAAGCCGATCCGTATACTTAAAGATGGCTCTAGCTCAATTATTTCTTGGTGTTACAAACATTTGACGGAAAACTAACTTATAATACTCTAGTCCACGAAGTGTTGTAGGGTATAAGAATAAATTATTACACAATAGCAATATTTGAAAATTTAAATTTCCCAAAGTATATTTGTCCGTCTGTTTGAAAATATATGTGGAAATGTGATTTTCAGCACGACTTTAATGGGCCTCTGATGGATCGTTCAATATATTACAACCATCCTCCATGGATCATCATAAATTAATGAATTCATTTTTTGGTGTTGGTAACCCCAAAGTGCATTTTCCCTACAAATTTATTTTGTTTTGCTGTATCCATATCAAAATTCATATCAAAAGTCATTTTTTTATTATTATTATTTGCAATATTTTGCTATATCAATATTGTACTTGCCAACAAGTTGTTAACATTTTTTATAGGAAAAATCACAAACTTTTGTTTTCGTTTTTTCTTTCTCACAGAATATTATAACTTATTTAGTAGCTGGATTATGTATGTTGGGGGGAAATGCTCGTTGGTTTTTCACATTCTTGCAGGTTGTCTGCATAGAGACTGTAGACAACGTAAAACTTTCGTCACAACTTTTATCATTTTCCATAACCACCGCAGGCTGTTAAAGTGCGACTCAATGTTCAGGTGCTTTTAAAAATACACGAGAGTGTGAATATTTATCTCATATTTTCACTTTAATGGATAGGATAATGTTGCTCTGTCTCCCACCCCTTCCATATTACAATGACATATGGCATATGCTCAAGTAGGCACAGTGGGCACTGGGGCACATTGGGAAATGATTTAGATGGATAAGAAAAATATAAATAATATAATAATATAAAATAAATTAATATATAATATTTGAAATATTTTTAAAAATTTAAATTTGAACCACCGATTACTTTGACTTCGAAAGGTAGAAAAGCATTTATTTTTATTTTCAGGTTTATTTTTGACATTTGCAAAATGGGACGCTATACGCTCGAACAAAATTGGGAATTATTAAAAACTTACATCCAAAGCAGTGAGTCTTTAACGCGAACTGTAAGAAATTTAATTCTTCTCGTAAATTTCTTACAATCGGCCTTCAGTTCAGCCTTTATGAAGCTCATTTTCATCAGGGTGGCTATGTCAATAAGCAAAATTGTCGCATATGAGGTTCAGAGAACCCACACTTGACTATTGAAAAGGTCACTGTTTGTTGTCCATTGATCGGATTGATTGACTTGATCGGATGGTGTCTATTTTTTTTTGCTGAGTGTAGCCTTAGTGTGAGTTCAACAACATGAGCTGCATGTGCCAACTAACTAGTACCGAATGATTTATGGCAGTAGCTTCTACATATTTTCTAAAGGATTTAATGTCATCCTTTTGCAACAAAATAATAAATGTTCAGTTCTTTCAGGAGATTAACTCCAACGCAACTTTCGTTTCGTCTACCCACAAAACCAAAACTAATAAAGTAATATCGTCCACTACAAGTGGCATGGGAGCTCTTTGGTCTACCAGTGGGAAACTTTTTCAATTTCAATTCATTGCGAAACCAAAACATCATTAATAACTACACTTAATTAAAAAAATAATAATAAATAAGGGACAAATGCAACAGTATTTTTTTCAGTTAAAAATGACATCATTTTGAAAAGATTAAATTTCAATTTGCCATTTCATCTTTATTGATTTGCTTTTATAAATATTTATAATTAATTTTATGAGATTTTAGCACAATTGATATTACTGCAACTAAACAAACAAAATTCGTATTTCCTTTCGTCTGTCCAAAGTATCTTGAATCCAAAGTATCTTGCGTCTTCCTCAAATTTGTTATTATTTTTGGTATTTGTTCATATTTTTGTGTCGTCTTGTCTATGCTATTCGAACGTGACCTTATCCCATTAGAGATTGGGGTCAAAGCGCCTGTGTGGATGGAGTGTTGTGGAGTGTATCCAACAAAAAATGTCAAATTGTCATTATTGCATATTCGCGTCTACAATATGCGGCAGTGACTAACTGTGTTATTTTTAGGTGTATCCCAGATATCCTTACTGGGATTTTTTTCTACGGAAAATTGAATGGAATCAAAAGTCAACAAACTCAAGGAGGGTTTGTTGACTCTTTTGAAACACAACAAGTCACAGTGGCGCACAGAAGTTTTTTCCTAAATATATGCCCTATATTGACATCACATTATCTATGTCTTGGTTAAAATTGAAAGGAGTTGTGGTAGATTGATGTAATTTTGAGCAGACAGATTTTGCGAACAACAGGAATAAGTGTGAAATGAATCCTTTGAAGTATACGTCTCATATATACGAAAATATAACAAATATTTTCTAAAAAGAGTCGATTTTCAGCACCTAAAATAAAATCTCTGCTTGTTTTACGAATACTTCCAAAATATATGGTTATGTCTTAAAACTTCTCATGGTTAGAGCGAATTTAACTAAACTTCTATAAATATAACATATGAAATAACACCACCTTTCCCTTCACTCATCATTCATTATTCCACCCTACCCCTACCTCATAAATCCTTTTTTCCTGTACTACTTATGGGAATCACAATGGGCCGAATTTGGTGGGTCTCGAGTGAACTCGAATAAAACGGAATAAAATATGCAATCAGTTTTTTCCAAGGATGAAAAAATAATAAAACATATATCTGTATGCATATTTTTATACCCTCCACCTCCAGGATGGGGGTATACTAACTTTGTCATACCGTTTGTAACACCTTGAAATATCGACGTGAGACCCTATAAAGTATATTTGATCGTCATAATATTCTAGACGATCTAGGCATGTCCGTCCGTCTGTCCATCCGTCTGTTGAAAGCACGCTAGCATATAAAAGAAAGGAGCTAGGAGATCCAAAATTTGCATAAATATGTCCTATAGTCGTAGATCGGTTGGGATTGAAACTGGACGAAATCGGCCCAAAGAGAAAAATTGTTCCCTCACAAGGACTGACAAAACCCATAATAATCCTTAATATTTTACAGTGTTTAAGCATAATTTTTCAATATGTCAGCTTGTACTTTCTTGATATTGGGTATAACAAAAACGTGCTCCATAAGGCGATTTTTTTCGTAGAGGGTGAAATGG
Source organism: Polietes domitor (assembly GCA_947397865.1). Classification (NCBI taxonomy): domain Eukaryota; kingdom Metazoa; phylum Arthropoda; class Insecta; order Diptera; family Muscidae; genus Polietes; species Polietes domitor. The sequence goes on from OX377622.1 coordinate 128,176,195, forward strand.
GGCAAAAAGGGATAAAAATGGTACATGTCAAACGACAACAGCTAGAAACTCGAAATTCGGTGTGAACATTTCTCTAATTGAGTAGATACATAATATTAAATTATTTTTTCCAAATTCGTACTATTAAGGGATAAAATGGGAATAGAGGGATACAAATGGTACCAACCAAACGGCTGCACCTAGAATAATGAAATTCGGTGTATACATTACTCTGATTGCGTACACACGTAAAATAGAAGAAATTCGTACTTTTTGGGGTTCAAATGGGAAAAAAGGGGATAAAAATAGTACCAAATGACCGCAGCCAGCGTAGACACGAAAAATAAAAGTTTTTTTTCAAATTCGTACTTTCAAGGGATATAATGGGTACAGAGGGATAAAAAAATAGTACCAACTAAACGAATACAGCTAGAATGATGAAATTCGTTGTGAATAGACACGTATAATAAAGATATTTTAGCTCTTGAGTGGGTAAAATTGGAAAAAGGGGATAAAAATGGTACCAACCAAATGGCCGCGGCTAGAATCATGGAATCGGTGTAGACATTCCTCTGACATTCCTCTGCATAGACAAGCAAAATAAAAAATCCAAATTAGTACTTTTAATGCAAAAATTGGCTGAATCATTAAGATAAGTTATTTTGCATTATGTACGTTCAAAATCTCTGCTTTTGTAATTAAAATAGAAACTGTAGCACCCACTACCTACCAATATTTATGGTAGTTAAGCTTTTTTGAAAATATAAATATTAGAATATTTATTTTTTGAATTGCTTGAAGTATATATAGTGTAAACGTATTAGTAGCCTTGTCTTATAAGCGTGACTTGAAGTAATAAAAATATTATATTTATTTATAAAATTATTTTTTCAATATTTGAAACCAAAACGAATAGGTTTGGCTATATTAAAAAAATATATTTTCCTGTAATATTACAGCAATTCTACGAAAATCGACAGCCTCTGTGGAATGCAATCCATGGTGGAGAGTGTATAAAGTTCGGCCCTGCCGAAGTTAACGACTTTTTTTACTTGTTTAAATTAAGAGGGTTTTTTGAAATATAAAAACTTTCTAAAACAGACAATGCATTTATAGACTTATCCGCTTGTCTATTTCAGATAGTGTATTATTGGAGAATGCGATAGAAAATGATATTGCACACTCGAGAGATGAATTATTAATTTTTAATGCATTTTAAATTATCAGTTCCCTTTCCTGCAGCTTTGAAAACCTTGTTTCTATTTTGAGGCAACAATATTGTCATTTTTTTCAATACATAGTTGTAACTTTAGATTGAATAGCTATTTTTATACCCTCCACCTCCAGGATGGGGGTATATTCACTTTGTCATTCCGTTTGTAACACCTTGAAATATTTATCGGAGACCCCATAAAGTATATATATTCTGGGTCGTGGTAAAATTCTAAGACTATATAGCCATGTCCGTCTGTCCGTCTGTCCGTCTGTCTGTTGAAAGCACGATAGCGGCCGAACGAAATGAGCTAGAAGGTTCAAATTTTTCCTAAATGTGTCTTATGGTTGTAGATCGCTTGGGATTGAAAGTGGACGAAATCGGTCCAGAGGGAAACATTTTTCCCTCACAAGTACTGAAAATACCCCTAATATTTAGAGTATTTCAGCATTTTTTTTGAACATATTTGCTTGTATTTACTTGATATTTGCAATTCGCATTCCCTCGACATTCTTTAATCTACTGGTAATACTGTGGAATGCACTCCGTGGTGGAGGGTATATAAGATTCGGCCCGGCCGAACTTAACGCCTTCTTACTTGTTTTAATATCACTGTGTGTAATTTTTTAAGTTATGGATATATAACTATATACGGACCACTACCTGATAAAAGACCCGTGTCTCTCAGTTCTGCCCAAAGTCATGCACCCAAAGATTTGGGTCCTCGGCGTCATTTTTGCAAAAATTGCAAACCGTTTGGAATTTTATTTACTCTCTGAGGCAGAGTTGTAGCTCTTGTCATGAAGTCAAAATCTTGTTAAGGTAAAAATCGCAAATATCATCGAACAAATCTTGTAAGCTGTAGTGTGTGTAGGTAGCGTATACGTGCTGTTGATTAAGGATAATATCACTCATACGCACTGTAGTCGGACTGACCATTAACAGAAACAGTCCTGCAAGATATGTTTTCCCTACATAAACGGCGTTAAGAATCAATCCTAGGAAGTTCATATGTTCTAGAAAGTTGTTTATTGAGATCGTAGGTACTTTTTTGTTGTTGATTGTTTCCGTGAATTTTAAACGGTTTGCTACCTATGGACCTGAACAGGGGAAAAAGGTTAAAAAATTTAATTTTTTTAAGTTTTTGTTTTGCGATTTTGACCTTAAAGAATAAGTTTCTTGATTTTATATGTTCACGAGCTACAACTTTGCCTAAGAAAGTGAATCAAAATTCCAAACGGTTTGCAAGATATGAGCCTGAGGAAATGATCAATTTTTGCAAAAATGACACCGAGGCCCCAAATCTTTGGGGGCCCGTAAAAAAAGTTCATCATTTTGGGCGAAACTGGTCTTTTTGGACTTTTATCGCTTATGGTTATATTTTTTCGTGTTGCACTGTGTTTATTAGTAAAATTGTATACAATCCCTGTGCGATATCAATTAGCAAATCGGGAGAACAGTTTATCGGATTTAATTCTAAAAGATATCAAAAATTCTGAAATTGAATTATCTCAAAATATTAGTAATATTGTTTGTAACCTTATATTCTGTTATATTCACTTCACATCAATCATATATAGTTAATTATCATATTCAAGGTAGAAAATTTGTATCGCTTAGCTGACACATATTAAAAGTGATCTGTGTACCTTAATACCTTTTACAATTTTATAGTGAAAACGTGGTGAAAAAGTGCGAGAAATAGGTAAAACATTCTTTCTCCTCCCGTACAAATTTCGTGGGGAAACAGGAATTTTTCTCGCGGGAAATCCCGTGATGCAAACCCTAGGAATTGGTCTCATTATATTTTTTTTGTTCTGAAGGTGATGCAGTTTAAAGATAAATTACTTTGTGCCGAGCGTCATTGTGATATAGGCGACAGTTGGTACAATTTTTATTCCTTTTGACCCGCTTCCCCTTAAAAGTACAAATTTCGAAAAATCAATTTATGTTGCACATCATCATGTGCATATTCCACAATGCATTTCAAGCTGCCAGCTACAGGACTTTTCTTGGTACCATATTTATCGCCTTTCAACCCAAATTTCACCTTCAGAATAGGGTATCCAATTGAATTTTGTTCCATTACTTGAATAAATATTTTCTTCTCTCTAATAAGAAATTTGTATGGAAACTATAACTAAATCTGAACCGATCTAGTCCAAATTCACTATAGCCATTTTTAGTTCAAATATATGGTCTTGTGCCAAATATGAACAAAATCTGTTAAAAGATGTGGTTTCTAGAGGGGAAAAAGTAAAACCTGGAACGAAATTTGTATGGGATCTATATCTAAATCTGAACCGATCTGACTCATTTTTACCACAAATATTTTCAGTTAATATATAAGGCTTTATGCCAGAGTTGAAGAAAATCGGTTAAAATATGTGTTATTTAGAGCGCAAAAAGATAAATTGAGGCCGAAAGTTGTATGGGAGCTATATATAAATCTGAACCGATCTGACCCACTTTAACCACATACGTTTCTAGTTCTAATATAAGATACTGTGGCTAATTTGAAGCAAATCTGTTAAAATATGTAGTTTCTAGAGCAGAAAAGGCAAATCAGGAGCGGCATTTGTATTGGGGCTATATATAAATCTTGCCGCAAGATCTTTGGGCCGCAAAACTCACTTGTGCCAGTTTTTGTTAGGATCGGATAATAATTGCGACCTGTACTTTTATTACAAGATTAGATGGACGGACAGACCGACGGACATGGCTAAATCGTTTCAAAAAGTGATTCTAAGCCGATAGGTCTATCTCGCTTCCTTTTGGATGTTACAAACAAATGCACAAAGACATAATACCCTAGTAGAGGGTATAAATATTGGAATTAACATTATAAATTGATTTAGAATAATCTGTTGGCTTAGTGGCCAAACTGCTTTGGATAGGTCCAATCATAAATTTGAAGGAAATCCCGAATACATCATAAAAATAACATAGGTTTGGATTAGTATTAATTGCTATTATTAATATACTCTAAAATTCAATTAAATATTTCAATCGACTACATCAAATATGTATAAATATTTGAAAAAATCCAATATTCATAAAAATTGTGCTTTAATTTTTTTCCGAATTTGGAATTAAAAAATAAATATATTCTTGTTCATATAATATATGAAGAATATGAAGAATATGAATATAATATGTATATATGAATCGTTCAGAAATATTATATCACATAGATGTATACATAATAAAGGATGAGATTGCCTGGAAACTTTTTGGTTTTTTTTTTTGCAAATTTAGTTTCGAAATTTATGTGTATGGAAATGTAGTGACTTACATTGAATTATATTTTTCTTGCCTATTATACTCTTACTAATTATGTTTTCTTGACTTGAACAATTATTCGATTAAACTGTTAACAAAGGAACAACTCTTGAGGCCTTTATTCTAATTGTTGCAGATCGATCATATGGTCGATCTCAACTGATGAATTTATGGCAATGCTATAAAATACATATAGATAAATCCGATAGATGGTGGTATCGTTTCTGTTATGGTTGTCAAATGAGTAGTAGTTTTGTGTACTCCGTACGAAGCAGCTCAAATAAAATATTAAACAAGTAAAAAAGGAGTTAAGTTCGGCCAGGCCGAACTTTATATACCCTCCACCTATTTTAATTCCAAAAGTAAAAATTTTGAAAATCCATTATCGGACGTACATAGTGTAAAATAACCTAACTTCATGATTCAACCAATTTTTGCCGTAAGAGAAAAAGTACGAATTTGGAAAAAAATATTTTGTGTGTCTATGCAGACAGAAGAATGTATACACTTTTGGTTGGTACCATTTTTACAACCTTGACGTTTCTACGCAATTAGAATTTCATCATTCTAGCTGTAGTCGTTTAGTTGGTACTATTTTTATTCCTCTGTACCATTGTATACCTTGAAAGTACGAATTTCGAAAAATCCGTTTATTTTCCGTGTCTACGCAGTCAGAGGAATGTATACTCCGAATTACATGACTCTAGCTGCGGTCATTTGGTTGGTACTATTTGTATCCCCTTTTTCAATTTTAGCCCCAAAAAGTACGAATACGAAAAATTCGTCTATATTCCGTGTCTACGCAGTCAGAGGAATGTATACTCCGAATTTCATGACTCTAGCTTCGGTTATTTGATTGGTACTATTTTTATCCCCTTTTTCTATTTGACCCCAAAAAGTACGAATTTCGAAAAATCTGTTTATTTTAAGTGTCTACACAGTCAGAGGAATGTATACTCCGAATTTCATGAATCTAGCTGCGGTCATTTGATTGGTTTTATTTTTATCCCCTTTTTTAATTTTAACCCCGAAAAGTACGAATTTTGAAAAATTTGTATATTTTACTTGTCTATGCAATCAGAGGAATGTATGCACCGAATTTCATTATTCTAGGTATAGCCGTTTGTTTGGTAACATTTTTATCCCTCTATTCCCATTTTACCCCTTAAAAGTACGAATTTGGAAAAAATGATTTTATATCAAGTATCTAGTCAATTAGAGGAATGTACACACCGAATTTCGTGTTTCTAGCTGTTGTCGTTTAATATGTACCATTTTTATCCCTTTTTTGCCCTATTTCACTCCCTACAAATAAGAATCTCTTTATGGTGCACGTTTTGCTGTAGGGGGAGTGCGCATACCAAATATCAAGCAAATATAAACAGACATATTCAAAAAACTTGCTTAAATACGCTAAAATATTAGGGATTATTATGGGTATTTTTAGTCCTTGTGAGGGAAAAATTTCCCATTGCGCCGATTTCGCCCCGTTTCAATCCCAACCGATCTACGACTATAAGACGCATTTAAATGTAAATTTGTACGTTCTAGCTCCTTTCGTTTAGATGCTAGCGTGCTTTTAAGAGACGGACGGACGATCGTCTTAGAATTTAAATATAAATATTCCGAATGAAGTCAGCAATCATATGTCATAACAATATTTTGATATTCTCAATATGATAAAAAGTTACGCGGGTTTTTCTAATGATACTTTTCACAATTTTTGACTTTACATCCACTATTTATCCTATTTTAGCCTGATAACTTGGGAACCAAACTCATTTTCGAGAAAATGGTTCATAGCCACTTATGAATATAAGAAATCGAGTTTTAAGGGATTTATAAATAAGTAAGCATTATCCGATTTGTTTAGAAAAACTAGTGATTCAAAAGAATCAATGGGAATATAAACTAAAATATGAAATAACCCCACTCTTCCCTTCACCCCTTCAATCCATTTCTTCTATAGTACTTACGGGAATCACAATGGGCCGAATTTGGTTGGCCTCATATCTTGCAAACCGTTTGTAATTGTCATTTACTCTCTGAGGCGAAGTTGTAGCTCTTGTCATAAAGTCAAAATCCTGTGAAGGTCAAAATCGCAAATGTCTTCGAACAAATCTTCTAGGCTGTAGGTAGCGTGTACGTGCTATTGATTAATGATAATATCACTCATACGCACTGTAGTCGGACTGGCCATTAACAGAAACAGTCCTGCAAGATATATTTTTCCTACCTGAACGGTGTTAAGAATCATTCCTAGGAAGTTCATATGTTCTAGAAAGTTGTTTATTGAAATCTTAGGTACTTTTTTGTTGTTGATTGTTTCCTTGAATTTTGGACCTGAACGATTAATGGAATATCTTAAAAGTACGAATTATAATAATAAATAATAAATGTACACAATGCAACACATTTCGAAAAATATATTTATGTCACACGTCTACTTAAGTGTAGAAATTTTGAAAATTCAATTTATGTTTCTCGTCTACAAAGTCAGTGGTACACTCACAACGAATTTCACGATGCCAACTTCCGCCGTTTTAGTGTTACCATTTTTCCCCTTTCGAACCAATTGCACTCTCCTCTAGTTTAGGACTCCAAAATGTTATAGACCAGTAAAATGAGTAAAATCAGTCCAGCCCCATCTAAACTTCTACCCTGCATCGATTAATATACAGACGGAGGATAGATGAACAATGGGACCTAATCATCTGGCAATTCTAAAATGTACGTTTCCAACATTCATTAATCAACAACTAATTCCTCCTCAACTATATTCTCATTCATCGATGTTAGTTTCTGTCAATTATCCATCCATCTTCCACTTACCTAACTAATCACGATAATTTATTGTCAGTTCGTGCTATGTCATAAACCAAATTAAAACTGCAATTATGTATGTTCACATTCTGCTTTTAGTTTTCCCCCACAAAAAATGTATCCCCACACAATTTCCACTCATGTTGTGTCCTCAAAAAACTACTAAATCAAACAAATGTCCCCGTTTTGGCGCTTCCATGAAATCCATGAAAACAATGGTCGTCTGGCTTATTGAACTTCACTTGCTGTACTTGAAAAATGGCACGTTGTCATTTGTATCGCAGGGGCTGATGAGTTGTATTTAGTTGACCTAGTTTGTACTCTCGCTCGGAGAAAATTCATTGGTTCTTTGTTTCTAGTGGCATCTGTTCTTAACTGAAATTAAGTTAAGATTTATTTATCCACAGAGAAAAAACACGCTATGCCAATGTGGCTGAGGGAACAAGCGAGTGATGCCATTTTGCCAATGTTTATTGGGGAGCATCACGCGTTCTATCGAATGGTGGCAGATCATGAAGTGTGGCGCTTATTTGGAAATACAATACACGTCGATTGCTTTCAACTAAATGATGATAAATGTCTGTATAATTCATAGAGAGCCGACGATTTTAGCCAGACACTTCAAGTTATTCCATAAATATGGATTTTGAAATATACAGCAATTCCAAGCATGATAATGTTCCATAAAATCAACGCCGAATTTATGTGTGGATAAATTTTTTAAATGAATTTGTATTAAATTTTATTTTTTATTTATAATGAATAAAGCTGCATTTCCCTGCATTTCCCTTCTATCCGAATACAATACAATTCGGTGAAAAAGTGAAAACGGGAAGAATTTTTGTATGTTTTTCTAATCATAGGCTAATATAACCTGGTCCAATTTGTCACATCGAAAAAATATTTGTATCGGGGCTATATCCAAACATGGAATAAAGTGACTAACTTTCAGAATATAACGTGTTTTGCTTCAAATATAACGTGTTATGCTAAATTTGAAGAAATTCGGTGAACATTCCTGGCTTATGGGGCGGAAAAAGTCTATCCGGGAAGCGAAATTTGTATGGGAGCTATATGTAAATCTGAACCGATCTGACCCATTTTCACTATGGGTTTTTCTAGTTGAAATATAAGATATTTCGCCTAATTTGAAGAGGACATGCTAAAATATGTGGTTTTTAGAGCAGAAAATGTAAAATCGGTAGCGAAATTGTAATGGGAGCTATATAAATCTGAACCGATCTGACCTATTTTCGCCACAGGTGTTCCTAGTTTAAATATAAGATGTTATGCCAATTTTGAAAACAATCTGATAAAATATGTGGTTTCTAGAGCGGAAAAAGTGAAATCGGGAGCGAAATTTGTATGGGAGCTATATATAAATCTGAACCGATCTAAAACATTTTCATAACAGGTGTTTTTAGTTGAAGATGTTTTGACAATTTTCAAGAAAATCTATCAAAATATGTGGTATCTAGAGTGAAAAGAGTCAAATCGGGAGTTAAATTCGTATGGGGGCTATATCAAAATCTGAACCGATTTTCTTCAAATTAAATAATGTTCTGTCTACAATTGTGACCTGTATCGTGATTACAAGAATAGATGGACAGACAGACAGACAGACGGACATTGCTAAATCGATTTAAAAAGGTGATTTCAGATGAAGCTCTTTTTATCTTGGTGGCTATGTCATTAAGTAAAATTGTCGCATATGGGTTTCAGAGAACCCACACGTGACTATTGAGAAGCCAATGCATTCACAACGAGTCACTGTTTGGTGTGGATTTTGGGCTGGCGGCATCATTGGGCTGCCGAGTCACTCGTGGTAGTCATATGAATGATATTGTGTTCCATTATTAAATGACAAAGTTTAACCTTTCCAATAAAACCCATAAATTTGAAAAAATAATCAGGAATTTTTTATAGCCGATTCTAATTATATTTTTTTTTAATTTGAAGCAAATTTTTTCTATTTTTATACAATATGTTTAAATCTTAATATATATATATATATATATTATATTTATTTTATAAACAAAAATATACCTTAGATTTTTGAGAATACATTTTATAAATCGTCAATAGTGTCAGTAAGACCCTCCATATGATTCATGATGGTTTTCCTGGAGCAAGCAATTATAAACTTTATATGTGATTGCTGTCGAAATTAAAAATATTTAATATAAATAATTATTTAATTATAATTAAAATAACTAATTTCAGCTAACTTCAAAAAAGTTGTGGATGTTCTCAACTAAAATGAATATTTGAGTAGTTTAAAGCATTGTCTCAAAATATTTCGGCATTGTCATTGCCGATATATAAAAAAATATGTGGGCATTTGTCCACATTTTTTAAACATTTTTTATCCATTTTTCATCTTTGACAATATTTTTGTACATTATTTTGTTTGGTAAACGTACCACTTGTAAACTTATTTAAATAACACATTTTGTAAGGATGCCACTTTTTTTAAAAAATTTTGGTCCAAGTTTGAAGTCCAATGAAAATACCTTAAATATCTATGGGGTATCTAAACAATTATATGTATGTGTACCTCCATTAGTAACAGTGGTATTCGAGAAAACATTTTCATATATTTTTTGGTTTCGTATTTTTAACGTTGCGCTCTCATTACACTGTGCAACAAAATTTAACTTTATAGAATTATAGAGCTAAAAGAATAATTTTATAATTAATTTCTTGTTTTTAAATACTCAAATTTGTACTGCTATTTTATTTATATATATTATATCTACAGCGTTATTTTGTTCGGTGACTTATGGTGAAATTTGATATAAAATGTTTTTTTCACTCACACCACCCCCTCGGAAAATTCGGAAAATGTACGAAGTTAATCCTAAATGTGTTATTAGTTTTGACTTATTTCTGGCATTTATGATGAGTTTTTAGTCGTGCGCTCAGAGGTTTATAGTAGAATATTATGGCAATCATTTTTGTAGAACATTTTGACCCGTTAAACCTCTGGTTTAGGGGTGTTTTTACCTTTTGGCACAAAAGGGAACAAAAAGACCCATTCGATGAGGAGCTAGAGGGTTAAGTGTTCCACAAAAATGTTTCTCGTAGTGTTTTAAGTAATACTGCAGAACACATCCACTACCAAAAATGTAAGGATCAAAAGGTTTCGTATACCGATTTATCATAAGAATGTGCCAAAGGAGGAATTACTCACCATAAAATGAGTTTTAAGTTTTTGACTTATTTCTGGCATTTAAGCTTAGCTTTGGTGTATTCAGAGACTTATGGTAGAATTTTATGATAAAATTTTGTAGAACATTTTGACCCGTTAAACCTCTGTTTTAGGGGTGTTTTTACCCTTTTGCACAAAGGGGGCTAAAAAGACCCTTATATTGAGGAGCTTGAAGTTTAAATTGTTCAACAAAAATGTTCTTCGTTGTGTTTTAAGTAATATTGCAGAATGCATCGCATACATAAAATAAAAAAGTCACAAGGTTTCTTATTCATCATAAGAATGTTTAAAAGGGGAAATATTGACCCCCTTCTAAAATGACCAATAAGACCCCTATATTAAGGAGTTAGAGGGAAAAAATGTTCCTCGTAGAGTTTTGAATAATATTGCTGAATAAATTTTATACTTAAAATGTAAGGATCACAAGGATTCATATGCCGATTGACCCCCGGTTGAAAACGCTGATATATGTATACTCTTTTCAGAACCTTGTTATTTTCAAAGAAGTTTCATATTGTTCCACAGTGACTCAGTATGGTCACTCGAATGTGACCAATTTTCCTAGAAAAATATTTAAAAACTATATTCTCGAGTTCAAAAGTAAACTATGAATTTATCCAAGGACATAGCTGCTAAAAATATTTTTGTAAATGATGTAATAGCGGCCATTTCTTCAAAATATTTTTTTGGGATTTTTCCCACGTCTTAGGAATTGTGGGATTTTTATATGAGGCCTCATACTGGATAGCGTACTTGCCGTAACCTCTTTTAATTATATTCATTTTCTATACGTTTGTTCCCACTGTGTTAACGACAGCTGCTGTAATACCTTTCCACTTCTTTCAATTATCCCTTTTTCCCATTTACCACAAGTACTGCTTTCTTCATAGCTTAAGATTATTGTGATTTTGTTATCACAACTAAAGACATATATTCATTGTAGTTAAACGAGTTGTTGTTGCTGCTTCTTACATTCATTGAATAGCCTGTCGGGGAATAACAACAAGTGTGTAGGCCTTATACATATTTTATTGAAAGGACTCTAATTAATGCCATCAAGTGCTAATTAACGTTTTGTCCTCAAATTCCAATTCAATTAAGACTATTAAGACGAAAAAGTACAGAAGACTACAGTGTTGGAATTCTTGTTTGTTGGTGCGGTGGTGGGGGTTAAGGAAATCAAAAAGGATTCGTGCCGTCAGGACAAGGACTGTTACGTGTTTTGTTGCGAAATAATTACAAATGACTGGTATTAATGATGTATTGACGATTTTCTTTTTAGTTTGTCATCTGCCAGGCAGTGGGTGTTTAAGTATACATTAGCTGAAGACATGATGTGTCATTCGATGAAATTCCTTAAAAAGAAAACTTTGGCTCAAACTATTAGCCTGATTAGGTAACTGGGTTCTAAAGGGTGGCAAATTTTCTCGTCTCGTCTCGTTTTACCAAACCGCAATCAACTTTCTATGTAGAAATAAATGATGATTAAGGAATTATATGGGGAATATATAATATGCATATTTAAAAGGTAACATATACATACATAATAAAGAAATTACGTTGGCTGTAATGCCTTCTGAGATGGGATAATAAGAGGAGTCTTGTGTGTACTCCTCGTCCTTCAATATTGTACCTCCAATTTTTGTATGTCCTTGTGGTCTCCATTTTAATGCAATGGAAATAATGTTATTGAAAGCAACGAAGTTTGAGAGTAAAACAAATTGTATAAATTAGAGCTATCAAAAATTCAAGCTAGATTTGAATTTTGTGACATTTGTGAGGTAAATTATTGTTTCTGACAATTAGCTTGTGTTGTGATAGGTGACAGTTCAGGGTTATTTAAAATAAATCGTAACGCAAAAGAACAATGCCTTTTCATTGTTCATTTATATTTTAGAAAGAACGAAGGTTTTTCATCTTCAACGATGGGAAAGATTTTGAACTTGATGGCGTTAAAATTTTAGCGATTTTTTTGAGACACAAATACCTCCACAAAATGTAATTCTCTGGTGTTGAATGTGGGCTGAAGATATAATCGAAATAATGTCGGCTTATCGCTCAATACCAGTGAATATTTCTCGTTATCACGATGTAATCCTGGTTTTTGAGTCTAAATTGCATACAGTGGGTGTGAATGATTTATGATTCCTAAGACATTTTCACTTGTATACGGCCCATACAAATGGAAAAACAATTTGAAGTCACCCTACGAAATTAAAGTTTGAATTGTTTTTGATTTATCAAATATTTCGCTTAGTGGTAGAATTATTCAATGTTTATAGTAATTTTTTTGTGTTTTTTCATAGCGACAACTGAAAACTGTTTCGTATTTGGTGGTAGTATTTTATAAAAGCTACATAGCTGCAGTATATAAAGGGTGATTTTTTAGCTATTATCTTTTTGGCAACACTGGTTTAAACAGCTGACGCACCCTTTGTGTTTTGTTTCGCTGTCAAACATCTCCAGTTTGGTCTATAATTTAACCATGAATCGTCTTACAAACGAACAACGCTTGCAAATTATTGATTTTTTTATCAAAACGCGTGCTCTGTTAAGAAAGTTCAAGAAAGATCCACTTTTTTACCGAAAAATTGTGTTCAGCGACGAAGCTCATTTTTGGCTCAATGGGTACGTAAATAGGCAGAATTGTCGATTTTGGAGTGAATATCAGCCAGAAGCATTGAAAGAGCTACCAATGCATCCAGAAAAAGTCGCAGTTTGGTGCGGTTTATGGGCTGGTGGCATCATTGGACCGTACTTCTTCAAAGATGATGCGAATCGTAATGTAACTGTGAATGGTGAGCGCTACCGTGAGATGATATCCAACTTTTTTTTGCTCAAAATGTAAGAGCTTGACTTGCATGACATGTGGTTCCAACAAGACGGTGCCACATGCCACACAGCACGCGCAACAATGGACTTATTGAGAGGCGAGTTCGGTGAACATTTTATTTCACATTCGGGACCGGTCAATTGGCCGCCTAGATCGTGCGATATAACGCCTTTAGACTATTTAAAAGCTCATGTCTATACAGACAATCCCGCTTCAATTGACGCATTGGAAGACAGCATTGAAGCATTTATTCGTGAGATACCGGCCGAAATGTTGGAAAGATTATGTCAAAATTGAACTAAGCGGATGGGCCATTTGATGCGCAGTCAAGGTCAACATTAGCATGAAATAATCTTCAAACATTAAATTATATGGACCGTACTATCGATTCAAATAAAGAGTTCATGCATTTTTCTGAATTTTATGTGTTTTTTTGAAAAGCTTTCCTATAGCTTTTAAAAAATCACCCTCTATCATTCCAATGATGCCTAAATGATGAATTTCGGAAGTAATTTGATGCCGCGGCGGTCATATTTGTAAGAAAAGTTTGCAAATGTTGACTCTTAAAACCCATCAACTGTATTAAATTGTTTCACAAAAAATGGAGTCATTTGGACATCATTCGAAAGCTGTTGATTCATTCCATTTATTTCTCATAACACCTTTTATAAAATGTTTCCAAGAAATGTGAGTTTTATCAGGCACTTTGAAAACCCACAAAAAATCCATCTTAACGTCCAATAACCCTACGGGAAAATGAACTGTCCCAGGACAAGTCTCAGAACTGGTCCCTGGTGGGTAAGAACAGGTCCTGGTTCCAACCCAAATGTGTGAAGGGGACCGGTCACTTTTAACAGTGTTTGTCATTGGCCCCTGAGGTATGTCTTGGTCACGACCTAGGATCGGACTTGACCTGGAACCGGTCTCAGAGGACCTGACATGTACCATACCTCAAAAGTCATGTCCTAGAATCTGCCTCAAAGGATATGACATGGAATCGGTTTCAAAGAACTTGACTTGGAACGCACCTCAAGAGAATGTACAATTTATTTACACTTACGGACCAGTTCTGTGATTTATCCATATCGACCTATCCCAGGTTAGTTAAGTTTATAGCAATTGCCATCAATTTCCCGTAGGGAAGTTATTCTAGGACAAAAATAAAAATTTATATTTAAAGTGCTTCTAAAGGTCTATTATTTCATAAAAATTTGACAAAAATGCAACATAAAAAATTACACAGGAAAAACATTATTTTAGAGGTGTTTTCAGACATTAGGGTGGGAGGTACCTTTAATATTTTGTGCTCTCATTTTGGAAACAATAATTCGATAACACTCGCTTACCTGTTCAATTAAAGGTACTTATTATGACTGTTCCAAACCAGTCTTTGGTGCAAAGACTGGTTTAGGAACAGTCTTTGCAGACGTAAAGGTTTTTTTTTAAATATTCATAATTTATAATTTTTTTTCGTTAAATAGCATAAGAAACTCTTTTACAAAATTAGTTAAAAATGTATAACAGCTGTGATATTAACGAAGAAAACAAGAACTATTTGAGGATAATCTATGGATAAATGTAGAAATTATGACCCTTATTGTTATACCCTAGACCACGAAGTTATAAGTTAGTTTCGCGCCAAATGTTTGTAACACCAAGAAATAATTGAGCTAGACCCACCTTTAAGTATACGGATCGGCTTAGAATCACCAGCTGAATCGATTTACCGATGTCTGTCTGTCCGTCTGTCCGTCTGCTGTCCATCTAAGCTTGTTCGCACTCTACAGGTCGCAATTGTTGTCCGATTGTCATGAAACTAGGCAGAAGTTATTTTTTCCGGCCAAGGACCATCGGTATTGAATTTGAAGGAAATCGGTTCAGATTAAGATATAGCCCCCTTACAAATGTCGCTCCCGATTTTACTTTTTCCACTCTAAAATCCACATATTGTACCAGATTTTCTTAAAAATTGGTACAACATTTTATAATTGAACTACAAACACCTATGCTGAAAGTGGGTAAGATCGGTTCAGATTTAGATATAGCCCCCATACAAATGTCGCTCCCGTTTTGACTTTTTCCACTTTAAAATCCACATATTGTACCCGATTTTCTTTAAATTTTGCAGAACTTCTTATAATCCAACTAAAAATACGTATGCAAAAATTGGGTAAGATCGGTTCAGATTTAGATATAGCCCCCATACAAATGTCGCTCCCGATTTGACATTTTCCGCTCTAGAAACGACGTATTGTACCCGATTTTCTTTAAATTTTGCAGAACATCTTATAATCCAACTAGAAACACGTATGCAAAAATTGGGTAAGATCGGTTCAGATTTATATATAGCCCCCATACAAATGTCGCTCCCGATTTGACATTTTCCGCTCTAGAAACGACATATTGTACCCGATTTTCTTTAAATTTGGCACAACATTTTATAATCGAACTAGAAACACCTATGCTGAAACTGGGTAAGATCGGTTCAGATTTAGATATATATAGATATAGATAACAAATGTAACTCCCTCCGCTCTAGAAACCACATCTTGCACCCGATTTTCTTTAAATTTGGTACAACATCTTATAATCTAACTAGAAACACCTATGCTGAAAGTGGGTATGATCGGTACAGATTTAGATATAGCCCACATACAAATGTCGCTCCCGATTTGACGTTTTCCGCTCTAAAATCCACAATAACCAATACAATAACCCGTTTTTCTTTAAAATTGGCACAACATCTTATAATCCAACCTATGGTGAAAGTGGTTAAGATCGGTTCACATTTAGATATCGCCCTCATACAAATGTTGCTCCCGAATGTTTAACCGATTTTGGCCAAACTTTATATATTATATTTCACCAATAAACATACATGGTGAAAGCGGGTCACATCGTTCCAGGTTTCAATATACCCCATACAAATGTCCTTTCCGATTTAACATTTTTTGTCAAACACATACATTTACAGGATGCAAAAATCCTTCCCGATTTCACTTTTTTACCAAATTGAATTGTAATGAGATAGAAAGTCCGCCCGTCTTTAGCATTTCCTTACTTGTTTTGGAGATGCCCATATGTCCATACTTTGGTATAACCCAAATGGTTTCCCATTCTGATCTATTACAGCTCTAGAAACTACATCTTACATCGGATCTTCTTCAAATTTTGCAGATCATGATATTTTTTTCAACTAGGAACACCTACAGTGAATGAGAAACATATAGGCCCATGTTTTGGACCAGGCCCAGAATGTTATTATAGGTCCCCTTTTGAAATGTCGGTCCTATTACTACTGTATAATATGTATTTGTCTGTCGGATAATTGGATCAATTGCCATATTATTAACCATATTCGTTAAATATGACTAAAGTTGAATTTATAGTAGCTATATATTTATATGAACTAAATAAAATTGCTCCCATGAAATACCTGGGTTTAGTAATCAAAGCGAGGTACATACGCAGGGAGTGGTGTAGGGTATTATATAGTCGGCCCCGCCCGACTTCAGCCTTTCCTTACTTGTTTTAGAATAACTTATTGGTTGAATGCAACAAAAAATTTGCCGAAGTGCCATGTATAACATTTTCTGATGTATTTTAGCTTTCTAAAATCGAAAAGGATGTTCATAAAATATTTACTAAAATTCCAATTTTTGTCGAATGTACCTTTTATATTTGTACTCTCATTTTGGAACAATAGTTCGTGAACACTCGTTTACCTGTTCAATTAAAGGTACTTATTATGACTAGAAATAGTGGTGATTTCACTTTAACATAGAAAGAGTGGTTTAGGAACAGTCCTTGCAGACGCAAAGGATTTTTTTAAATAATCATGTTTTATTAATTTTTTAGTTAAATAGCATAAAAATCTATTTTACAAAATTAGATAACAAATTTTTTATAATAGCTGGGATATTAGCGAGGAAAACAATACCTATTTGAAGATAATCTATGGATAAATGTAGAAATTATGGCCCTTATTGTTTTTACTTAAATTGAGATGACGATATGTACTTCTACAAAAAGGGTCATAACTTCTACAATTATTCATAAATTATTTATATATAAATATAATTTTTTATTTTTTTTTTGACATAGTGCAATCCTATGACATTGTAGATAAACTATCTTCAACCAAGATTAATCGATATGGACTTGTACAGTTTATACAATGTACCGACGATTTTATTATATCCCTATCTCTCGATAGTTTCCTTCAGGACACAGGGAGGTTTACGCCATATCACGCATAATGGAAGTAATTAACTTGAACATTTGTCCGTGTCTTCATTTTGAAATGAACGCTTCTAATCAACACATTCCTGGAGGGGAGTGGAGTGAGAGATTTACGTCTGTTGATGTAACATATTTAATGGCATTCATTTATTTGTGACCACTTTACTCGGGGCATTTACAATTCACTTAGTTCATAGTATTTGGTACACTACCAAAAGGATATATTTCCATTTGCTGGTAATGTGGAGATGGGCACAAACAAATCATTTGCTATTTACAGCAATAACTGTAATTTTTGTGAAATCATTTGCAAATCATTAACATGTGAAAAACAACATTGGACACATGCCCCCGATGATAAATGGCAGTGGAAAAGCACATCACAGTAAGGCTCGTAGTTTTCAGGAAGTCTTTGCCACTAGCCACCCACCCACTCCCATTTCAAATCACTCCTCATTTACCCAAATGCCTCTGCTGCCACATAAACAGATCATCAGTCCACCACCAGCTATCTCAGAGCAAGTCAAATAAAATAAATCTACTGCAAAAGGAGGAAATTTAGTGAATGAAAACCAAATAAAGATAAAAATCCTTCTATCGTTGTACCCTGAAATTGATGATGGTTAAGGGAAATGCCAAAAAGCAATTTTGCTGTGAAACGCTCGACAGTAATCATAAAAATATTAAATACTTGTCTTGTCTTGACGAAATGAAAACTGCTCGAATGCGAAAGGTCAACCAAGTGAAAGTTATACTTGAGATTAAGTTTGAGAAACAGAGCAACTCAACAAAGTCGTAATTGAGAGGCTGCAGATACAGAGACGTACATAAAATAAAATAATTAAAAGGGATACAGTAGAGAAAAGTACACATGTAGTTGTTACGAGGGAGGGTGTGGTAATGCAAAATAGGGAAATTGGAATAGAAATTAAAGTAAAAGGCAAATTTCCCAAGTTCTTCAAATAAGGAAAGGCTAAAGTTGGGCGGGGCCAACTATATAATACCCTACACCACTCCCTGCGTATGTACCTCACTTTCATTACTAAACCCAGGTATTTTATGAGAGCAATTTTATTTAGTTTATACAAATTATATAAATTATATTCATATAATTTATATGCTATAAATTCATCTTTAGTCAAATTTAACGAATATGGTAAATAATATGGTAATTGATCCAATTGTCCGAAAGACAAATACAAATTATATAGTAGTCTACCAAAGTATGGACATATGGGCATCACCAAAACAATTCTCATTGCCATTCAATTCGGTAAAAAATTGAAATCGGGAAGGATTTTTGCATCCTGTAAATGTATGTGTTTGACAAAAAATGTTAAATCGGAAAGGACATTTGTACGGGGGTATATTGAAACCTGGAACGATGTGACCCGCTTTCACCATGTATGTTTATTGGTGAAATATAATATGTAAAGTTTGGCCAAAATCGGTTAAAGATTCGGGAGCGACATTTGTATTGGGGCTATATCTAAATCTGAACCGATCTTACCCACTTTCACCATAGGTTTTTTAGTTGGATTATAAGATGTTGTGCCAAATTTAAAGAAAAACGAATACAATATGTGGATTTTAGAGCGGAAAAAGTCAAATCTGGAGCGACATTTGTAGGGGGGCTATATCTAAATCTGAACCGATCATACCCACTTTCAGCATAAATGTTTCTATTTCGATTATAAAATGTTGTGCCAATTTTAAAGAAAATCGGGTGCAATATGTGGATTTTAGAGCGGAAAAAGTCAACATTTGTATGGGGGCTATATCTAAATCTGAACCGATCATACCCACTTTCAGCATAGATGTTTCTAGTTCGATTATAAAATGTTGTGCCAATTTTAAAGAAAATCGGGTACAATATGTGGTTTCTAAAGCGGAAAAAGTGAAATCGGGAGCGACATTTGTATGGGGGCTATATCTAAATCTGAATCGATCTTACCCAATTTTTACATACGTATTCCTAGTTGGATTATAAGATGTTCTGCAAAATTTAAAGAAAATCGGGTACAAAATGCCTTTTCTAGAGCGGAAAATGTCAAATCGGGAGCGACATTTGTATGGGGGCTATATCTAAATCTGAACCGATCTTACCCAATTTTTGCATACGTGTTTCTAGTTAGATTATAAAATGTTTTGCAAAATTTAAAGAAAATCGGGTACAAAATGCCTTTTCTAGAGCGGAAAATGTCAAATCGGGAGCGACATTTGTATGGGGGCTATATCTAAATCTGAATCGATCTTACCCAATTTTTACATACGTATTCCTAGTTGGATTATAAGATGTTCTGCAAAATTTAAAGAAAATCGGGTACAAAATGCCTTTTCTAGAGCGGAAAATGTCAAATCGGGAGCGACATTTGTATGGGGGCTATATCTAAATCTGAACCGATCTTACCCAATTTTTGCATACGTGTTTCTAGTTAGATTATAAAATGTTTTGCAAAATTTAAAGAAAATCGGGTACAATATGTGGTTTCTAAAGCGGAAAAAGTGAAATAGGGAGCGACATTTGTATGGGGGCTATATCTAAATCTGAACCGATTTCCTCCAAATTCAATACCAATGGTGGTTGGCCAGAAAAAATAAATTGTGCCAAGTTTCATGACAATCGGACAATAGTTGCGACCTGTAGAGTGCGAACAAACTTAGATGGACAGCAGACGGACAGACAGACATCGTTAAATCGACTCAGCTGGTGATTCTAAGCCGATCGGTATACCAAAATATTAACAAATATTGAAAGTTATCTATATTTTTCAGAGAAATCTATATATATATATATAAAAGAGTTGCGTGATTGAGTGACTGACTGATCACTCCCCAGACCAAACGGCTAAACGGTGTGTACATTTCTCTTACAGTGTGGAGGTGTGATAAGACGAAAATTCGAAATTCGAACTTTTAAGGGGTAAAAAGGGATAAAAATGGTGCCACCGCAATGACCAAACGGCTCGGCCTAGGATCTTGAAATTTGGCATGGGCATTCCTCTTGCGAAATGAAGGCATCCCAATAAGTGGATTGTGAAAAATTCGTACTTTTGGGGTGTTAAATGGACAAAAAGGGACAAAAATGAAGCTAGAATCATAAAATTTGGTGTGTACATTTCTCCTACAGCGTAGAGATCAGATATGAAGTGAGTTTTTCGAAATTCGTACTCTTAAGGGGTAAAAAGGGATAACAATGGTACCACCGCAATGACCAAACGGTTAGGCCTAGAATCTTGAAATTTGGTACAAAAATTCCTCTTATAGTTTTAAAGCGCAAAAGAAAATATTTTTAAAAATTTTTACTTTTTGGGGGTGAAATCGGCTAAAAAGGGATAAAAAAGGTACCAACAACACGGATGACGCTACAATAATGAAATTCGGTGTGTATATTCGTTTTACAACGTAGATCACTGATAAGAAGGATTTTTTCAACATTTGTACTTTTAAGGGATTAAATGGGATACAAATTGTACCACCGCCCTGACCAAACGGCTGGGCCTAGAAACTTGAAATTTAGAATGGACATTACTCTTATAACACGAATGCGACCAACATACTATTATTCAAAATTCGTACTTTTTGTGGGTAAAATCGGGTAAAAAGGGATAAAAATGGTACTAATTAAACGGGTGGAGCTGGAATCATAAAAGTCGGTGTGTACATTCCTCAAAATGCTTAGAAACGCAAAATGGCTGAATTTTTTGAAATTCCTACTTTTAATAGGTAAACGGTGAAAAGGCGGTAAAAAAGGTACCAACAACACGGATGACGCTACAATATTGAAATTCGGTGTGTATATTCGTTTTACAGCGCAGATCACTAACAAGAAGACATTTTTTCGAAATGTGTGCTTTTAAGGGATTTAATGGGATAAACATTGTACCACATCCCAGACCAAACGACTGGGCCTAGAATCATGAAATTCGGCATGTATATCCCTGAAAATGCTTTTAAACGCAAAATGAAGGATTTTTTCGAAATTCGTAATTTTAAAGGTATACGAGAAAAGCGGGATATAAAAGGTACCGACAACATGGATGACGCTACAACAATAAAATTCGGTATGCATATTTGTCTTACAGTGTAAATGAGTGATAACAATGAATTTTCCGAAATTTGTACTTCTAAGGGATTAAATGGGTTAAAAGTTGTACCACCGCCCTGACCAAACGACTGGGCCTAGAATCTTGAAATTTGGAACACATATTACATATTATAACGCGAATGCGATTCAAAAGTTGTACTTTTAGGGATGAATTTCGGCTTGTACATGCATAGAAAAACAAAATTAATGGATTTATCGAAATTCGTACCTTTTTATATCCGAATGGTACCAACAACATGGCTGAAGCTAGAATCATGAAATTCGGTGTATATATCGACTATACGTGTGGGGGTAACATAAGATGTATATCAATTTCCCCCTTCTCCGAATTTAAACTAAGTCTGGGAAAAAATACTATGTGCAGAGTTTGAATAAATTCTTTAAGTCCCTTCCAGAGTTTTCGTGTATACCAGCGAGCCAGACGGACGTGAAAGGGACGTGGAACATACTTATGGTTTTAAATTTCTCCTTCAATGATATATACGCTCTGTAGTGAGGTTATAATTATCACAGCTTTATATGATATTTGTAAAAAATTGTTTGCATTTTGTGCCTTTAAATTAAACTATGGACTACGTATAAATGGATGGCACAGTGTAAATGGATTTTTTTAATTGTATAATATATTGAATCGAAAAGTTAGTGTGAATATACCGTTGAATACGTAGTTGTGCGAAGTAAAACGATTTTTCAAAAGTTGTGAGCGTTTACAAGCGATTTACCCTGAAAGTGATATCCTTAGACTAAGGCAATTTCAAAATATAAAAAAAACAGTTTGAATACCGAGAAAAAATACTGTCACCCCATTTGAAAAATTTCCGCGTACGAAGTAGCGGGTATTTGCTAGTGTGTACATAGAATTTTGTGTTTCTGGTTGTTTTCTCCTAAGAGTACAAATTTCGAAAAAATCCTTTATTTGATACGTCTTATGTAGAGTCAAAGCAATGTACACGCCGAATTTTATAATTCTAACTGACAAATTACCTGGATAAATTGGAATCTGTATTAGTGGGAAACCCCTGTAAGGGGGAATAAACGGCCAGTCCCTTGAGCTCCCACTTATCCAGGATCGACTCTATATTAGAGTGGCTTCTTTTGTGCGGAAGGAAAAAATGTTGTTGATGATCCCGACTAAAATGAAATATTGGTTTGTTTTATGTGTTCTCCCAAAATATTTCGCGTTTATCATTGTCCATTCGTGAGGTGGAAAACCTCAACAATAACCTCATAAAAATAACCTCAATAAATCAGGTTTTTCTTGAATAAAATTCACCATGAGAATGGTATTGAGAAAAAACCCGCTAGAAATTAAAATCCGACCCGAGCCTTATCAAACCATATTAAAAACATGCAATATGACCCATTATAAAGGACAGATTTATACTATTTTTGATGAATTAAAAAAAAACGCAATAACTTCCACATTTGTAGTTAGATTTATGTTTTAGGGGCTCGTTGGAGAGGTATTGATAACCAATTGCAATTTTTAAAATTTGCTAACCCATTAAGGGACGCAATTTTTTTTCTTACTGTTAATACTCAGTGGGTTAAATGTGAAGTAAAAACTGAAATATGGGGTTATTTGCATCGTAAACACATTCTAGTCTTATATAAGCTAATTTTTGGAAAGAAATTCAACCATTTCAAATTTTCTCCCTTAAAAAATAAAACATGAATAATCTACATAAACTTTATAAAGGGGAAAAATTGAAAAGGTTGTTAATAATTAATAAAGTATATTTAGCAGATTTTCTTCTCTTTCATTTGATACCCATATCGCCATTGTATGGTACGCAAAAGTACGAAACTAAATTATTGAAACATGTACATCCTTTGGAAATTAAAAGTCCTGTAAAAAAGACAAACGATCACGAAAAAAGCTGAGTATGAGTTTTCCTATTAGTGGCCTATAGTTTCACTTCAATATAATCTCGTTCTTGGGAGGGAAATCATGTCGCACGGTTTTATTGTAACATCTTATATGAAGTTTTCCTCCCAATTTATGCATTGAAAGACCAAAATTTCAGATGTTAATTTTCAAAAATTAGCTTTTTGTAAGACTAGAATGTGTTTACGATGCAAATAACCCCATATTTCAGTATTTAAATCACATTAAATCAACCAACAGTAAGAAAACAATTTTCGGCCTTCAATGGGTTAGGAAGTTCTAAAGATTGGAATTAGTCATCCCTCTCCAACGATCCAACAAAAACACAAATCGAACTAAAAATATGGAAGTTATTGCGGTTTTTATAAAAAATGCAACAAAAATTTCACAAAAATGTTAAAATTCTACCCTCTATTCTTGATTTAAATGCATGTTTTTGATTTGGTTTGATAAGGCTCCGACCAGATTTTAATTTCTAGCAGGTTTTTCTAAATACAATTCTCACCGTGAATTTTATTCAAGAAAAACCTGATTTATAAAGGTTATTTTGAACGCGTCCAGCTCACGAACGGACCATGATAAAAACGAAATATTTTGGGAGAACACATAAAACAAACTAACCTTTCATTTTAGTTGGGAACGTCGACTACTTTTATTTTGAAGCCATTCTACTGTATATACTTTATAGCGTCTCATGTCGACATTTTATGAACTAACAAATGGAATGACAAACTTAGTATACCTCCATAGTATAAATTCAATATTTAATTTGTTAAAGTTATTCAAAAACTTAAATTTTACACATCGAAGAAATACAGATTTTACTTAAATTTATCCTAATCAAAAAATATAAAATGCCAATTTAACATTTATTGGTGATTGTAATAAATTTAAACATTCCATTGTTGGGTGTAATCAGGCGCAGATGTTAGAAATGTCAATAAAAGGCGATGTGTGAGCAAACGACTTGGGAATAAATATAAATAAAATAAAAAATTGTTGACAATTTCTTCGCAAAATGTTTGTCTTTGTCTGCTGGCAACCTAAAATAATTTTCTTAAAAATCTTCTTTAAATTTTAGAGAAATTTTTGGGAAAAATGACGATAGCAATAAATTATTGAAAAGCCAGTTATGCGTTGTAAAAAGTGCACGAAATATTGCTGTACTGTGGTGTTTTCCTGTGACCTTAATGAATTCAATATTGCACAAAAAAGGCTTTCTCTATGTACTTTAACTATGGCTTATTTGAATAGCACACCAACCTCATTTGATATTCTGCTTCTCCCCCTTTTGAGGCATTTTCAGTTGGGTATTCTCCAGTTTGTTTGTCTATCCTATGTTGCATGCATTGAAAATGTCTCGAACACAAATATTTATGTTCCAACAGATGTCACTTTTTATTCCACTTCGAATACGTCGAGACATAGCCTATGTTTAAATAGTTCCAAGTTAAAAGTTTGTTACACATTTTCAGACATATAATGGTGTCTCAGTCTACTGATAATGCTAATGAAATTAACATGTTACCGGAAAAATAATATAATATTGCTTTGCAATGCTACAAAGGGTGTTCCATAATTTACAATGAGATTAAAATTTGAAATTAAAACTTTGAAAATACAGTTTTCCTTTTAAAATTCCTTGTTTTTATTCAAACATAAAATACCTTTATCACGACAAAAATATAATCATATACGGACACCACTATGTGATAAAAGACCAAAGAAAAAGACCCGTCTCTCCCAGTTTTGCCCAAAGTCATGCACTTTTTATGTGGGCCCCAAAGATTTGGAGCCTCGGTGTCATTTTAGCAAAAAAGTGATCATTTTCTCAGGTTCATATCTTGCAAACCATTTGGAATTTTGATTTACTCTCTGAGGCAAAGTTTTAGCTCTGGTCATAAAGAACAAAAATTACGTACATATAAAATCATCTCCAGGGTCAAAATCGTAGAAAAGTCGTTGCAACACATCTGTGTCGTCGAACAAATCTTATAGGCTGTAGTGTGTGTAGGTGGCGTATACGTGCTGTTGATTAATGACATAATAACACTCATACGCACTGTAGTCGGACTGACCATTACAAGAAACAGTCCTGCAAGATATATTTTTCCTATCTAAACGGTGTTAAGAATCATACCTAGGAAGTTCATATGTTCTAGAATGTTGTTTATTGAGATCTTGGGAACATTTTTGCAATTGATTGTTTACTTGAATTTTGAACGGGTCTCTACCTATGGAACTGAACGTGGGAAAAAAGGTTAAAAAATAGCACTAGCGTGTCCAATTATTCAAACTTTTAAAATATTTGATTAATCGATTACCAAAATAATTCAAATATTGGACGGAGTCCTCTAATTCATTAGTAATAAATCTTAAATCGTTAAATCTCCTCCAGCAATTTACGGTGGAATGTGAACTTATTAACTTGGTGATGAAATGAGTTTCATCGCTTATGATGAACTACAGAACACACAATTTCAAGACAATCGGTTACAACGATTGTCTTGAAATTGTGCGAGCTCAATGATCGCAAACACCTGCTTGTTGTTTGCAGCCAATTAAAAGTTAGCATTGGAGTCTTTATAAGCGCAACCTATGGTCTCGATTATCGCACCTTCTATACGAAAGTTTTAATGTTCGTTGTCTATTTTCTTGATAGATGAAGATACTTTGAATTTAACCAAGGACGAAGCTGAATTAGTAGAACCCATATAATCGTCCCAGCAGGCTTGGATGTGTGGAAATTTACAGCGATATTTACTAGAATTGATGCTATCGAAATGAATATCAATTCAATTGAAATCATCGGGATTGGAACTTAAAATCACATATTTTTAGTAGAGATTAGTGCAGGGTGTACAGTTTGACCAACGTAGTCAGTTTTTTGTTTTCGTGAAATCAAAATCACAAAAAGTGAAATCTCCGGTCTCTCGATAGCTTATATTTTCCAGAGTTGATATCGAAGCCACATTTATGTCAGGTATCCAATTTTTCTAAATTACCTCTATTTCAAGAAATGTTGAAAAAGATATTTTAGAATTTCTGAGAGTCCTAGTTTCATATCTTTTCAATATGGTCTTAATAAATCAGAAAAATCCAAAGGAAAACTGTAAACAGTTCAATAAATCTATTAAGTTTAGTCTGAGACAATTATTCAAAGATCAATTTGGGGTTTGGTTATCGCAAGTATTTTGTTATTGCAACAGGACTGGGCTGTAATTATTTGCTATCAACGAGCTCGTACTGTACTTCAAATTTCATGCGTCTGTATTGTTTAGCATTAGCCAAACCAATTTTGTTTTTAATTTTTAATCATTTTTGATGTTTTCTTAAAATTAGAAATTAGGCTATTCTAGCCACAAGTACTCAAAATATCCATATCGCCAAACCAAAATGAAAGTTGCCATAAAAACCAGTTTAATAAAGGGTGATTTTTTAGCTATTATCTTTTTGGCAACACTGGTTTATACAGCTGACGCACGTTTCGTGTTATGTTTCACTGTCAAACATCTTCAGTTTGGTCTATAATTTAACCATGAATTGTCTTACAAACGAACAACGCTTGCAAATTATTGAATTTTATTATCAAAATGCATGCTCTGTTAAGAAAGTTCAAGAAAACCGAAGATACACTTTTTACCGAAAAATTGTGTTCAGCGACGAAGCTCATTTTTGGCTCAATGGGTACGTGAATAGGCAGAATTGGCGATTTTGGAGTGAATATCAGCCAGAAGCATTGCAAGAGCTACCAATGCATCCAGAAAAAGTCACAGTTTGGTGTGGTTTATGGGCTGGTGGCATCATTGGACCGCACTTCTTCAAAGATGATGCGAATCGTAACGTAAATGTGAATGGTGCGCGCTACCGTGAGATGATATCCAACTTTTTTTTTGCCCAAAATGCAAGACCATTACTTGCGTGATATGTGGTTTCAACAAGACGGTGCCACACGGCACGCGCAACAATGGACTTATTTAGAGGCGAGTTTGGTGAACATTTTATTTCACGTTCGGGATCGGTCAATTGACCGCCTAGATCGTGCGATTTAACGCCTTTAGACTATTTTTTGTGGGGCCCGCTTCAATTGACGCATTGGAAGACAAAATTGAAGCATTTATTCGTGAGATACCGGCCGAAATGTTGGAAAGAGTATGCCAAAATTGGACTAAGCGGATGGACCATTTGAGGCGCAGTCAAGGTCAACATTTGCATGAAATAATCTTCAAAAATTAAATTATATGGACCGTACTATCGATTCAAATAAAGATTTCATGTATTTTTCTGAATTTTTGAGTTTTTTTTTTTTTAAAGTTTCCTATAGCTTTTAAAAAATCACCCATTAGTTTTTCCAGGTTTTTACTGATATCGCAGTAACTACAGGCAATTTTACTTGAATTTCACAGAGCGTGTACAATACAAATGTGACTGTTAGTACAGTACAATTTTATACTAAGTTCCAGTAAAAAAATGTAAAAAAATTGTTTGGCACATCTTTATCTTTACTCAATTTAGTTAAGTTTATTCAAAATGATTTTATTCAGTAAATTTTCAGACTCACTTTTAGTATACTCCACAACGAACTATTTATTTTATTTATTCATTTAAGAAATTTGTCTTCCCAGTACAACAAGATTTATATCTTATATGTAATGCACTAGGATCATTTTGCTAGTAGCGTATTGTTATAATAAATTTAAATTCATAATAAAAATTAAAGAAGTTACAGTTAACATTAAAATAATAATAAAATAAATAATTGATGGTATTAACAATCATGTATACAAAGAAAACGTTAATATTAATTTATCTCTTAATCAATAATTATTACATGCACAATGCCGTGAAATTGCTTTTTTAAATTTAACTGCGCTGCTGATGATCTGAATATCGTTGGGTAGATTGTTCCAGAGACGAATAGTTCGTCTCTCAGATATCTGATTACGATGCAGTAATTGGATGATATTGTTACCTCGGTTAGATATTGAAAATGTTAATCTTTCATAAAAATACATAGGCTCATGTGTGTATATTATTTTATGAAATAGTGCAAGGATTTTACAAGTTACGTAATTGTCGAATGTCACATTAAAAATTTGGCTCCAATAAGCAGATACTCTATCGAATCGTTTAAGTCGGAAGATATATCGAGAGATGACATCATTTTTACAGACGTTCTGGAAAATTTAAACATATTAAAGCTTTAGAATGATCTAACAATACTAATATTGAAACTTCATTTCTGTCGTGTTGGTGTCGTATTGATTCTACCACATCAATGAGCGCTGTAATACAACTGTGCTTGTTCCTGAATCCAGATTGTCTGTCTGTTAGTAGTTTGCACTGTTGAAGATGTTCATGTATTTGCCTATGGATCAGTTTTTCCAATACCTTGGATAGAAAGGCAAGTATTGCAATGGGTCTAAATTCATTGTCACTTTTAGGAATTGGTATTATTTTGGCACATTTCCAGGCCGTTGGGAAAAAACTTGTAGTGAGAACGGTATTGAACAGATGTGTCAAGTGTTTTATTATAGTTGGTATAATAATCTTAACGAATTTAGGATTAGTGTCATCGTATCCGATAGAATTTGATTTAATAGCCATTACATTTTCGAAGACTTCATTCTGATGAACAGCTTGAAAATTAAATTCGGTCACAGATGAATCTTCTGTAATTTAATTCGAATAGAAATCAGTTTGAACGTTTGGCATTGGTATATTGACAAACATATCATTTAGTTCATTGACGTCAATATCTGAAATAACGTGTGATGATTTCGTAACACCTATTTTACGTATCTCTTTCCATGTTTGTTGACTATTTATTGCTCCATTGAATTTGTTAACATAGAATATAGTTTTATCGTGCCTAATTTTTGCCACAACAGCTCTTCTTGCTCGTTTAGTTAATGTTCCTACTTTTAACTAAACTGGAGTAAATTGGGTGGAATTTACAATTTTTTCTGAGTGTACTACACTCTGTGTTTTGGCGAATATTTTAAAGAGATTTTTTTCCTCCTCAAATTTCTCTTCCATTTGATACCAGCTTCCAACTAGCATAGCTCTCATTTTCGAACATTTTCATGAATGAATGTTTCCTATGCAACCAAAAATTTCTCGCGCTTGCGTACTTTACACTACATGCCGGTGTAGTGTATTCAATTTGCCTTTCGTTTGCCTCGCTTACTGTCACAACCATATGTTCGGTGTGTGGCAGTGTCACCCAACATGGTTTGCGATTTTGGTCCACAAACAAAAGTCTAACATTGGGCGCCAAACAGTTGTCATTGTTAACGCGTGCCGCAAACAAGTTGCCAACTAAACGCGCATCAAGTGCAGACGTTCGTGCCGACAGTTTATTGACTGAAGAAGTCAAGTGATGTTTTTATTTGATGTTGTTTTGCCGGGCGGAAAGAAAACATAATAAATAAGATTTAGCAATCGAATAGAATTTGTTGGGATAACGATTTTATTACCGACCAAGAAAACGCAAAATTAAATTAAATCGTGAAGATTTACGTATCCGAGCCAATTGGCGAAAGTGAATAAATACACATACATACATGTTTGGTTTAAGTTAATTTCACCTGGATGTTTGGAAAGCGCGGAAACAACAGAAATTTTATGCGAAAAAATATTGGAAATTTTGAAAAACTTAAATGAAATCAATCCGCAAAGAAAAACATACAACCTAAATATATATATATAAGTACGTCATAAATATAGGAAGTATGTATATGAAAAAAAATGATAAAAAAGAAATAAATTTATGAAAGTGATTAAAACGAATTATGCATTTTTAAATGCTTTAGCGCTTTTTTGCGACTATATGTTAATTAATTAATAAAGTTTGTGCAATACCAGAACGCTAAACTGTTCCTGTTAAAACGTGAAATACCAGAACACCAGATTGTTCGTTCCTGTTAAAACGGGTTGCAAATTAATTGGAAAAATTAAATTATATTGGTGAGTTGGCAATTAAAAGCTTGTTTTGATTTGAATTCTCTGAAAATAACGAGAAACATATAATTGTAGCAGTATTATTGAAAAAAACTTTACCAAAGGAATGTTTTCAGGAAAAATATGTTATTTTTGTTTTTAATTTGAAAACTAAGCTAATTAGCAGCGTGTGCTCTTGTACGGTACTACCCGATATAGGTGAAACTTTGCATCATGAAAATTTATAATTTCAAACTATAAAGATAATTTGAAGTGAAAACAAGTAAGGAAAGTCTGAAGTCGGGCGGGGCCGACTATATGATACACTCTACTTTCGATCGGAATACAATTCAATTCAGTAAAAAAGTGAAACGGGACATTTTTTTTGTATGTTTCCTAATCACAGGCTAATATGACCTGGTCCAATTTGTCAAATCGAGAATAATATTTGTATCGGGGCTATATCCAAACAAGTGACTAACTTTCACAATAAGTTCTTCTAGTTGAGGTATAACGTGCTCAATTCTAACAAATTCTCTGCAAATACGCGGTTTCTGGGGGAACGAAATTGGTATGAGAGCTATATGTAAATCTGAACCGATATGACCCATTTTCACCAATTTTGAAGAAAATCTGTTAAAATATGTGGATTCTGGAGCGGAAAAATTCAGATTGGGAGCGAAATTTGTATGGGAGCTATATATAAATCTGAACCGATCTAATACATTTTTACCACATGTGTTTCCAGTTGAAATATAAGGTTTTTTGCGAATTTATAAGAAAATATGTGGATTCTAGAGCGGAAAAAATCAAATTGTGAGCGAAAATTGTATGGGAGCTAAATATATATAAATCTGAACCGATCTAACACATTTTTACCACAGGTGTTTCCAGTTGAAATATAGGGTGTTTTGCGAATTTTGAAGAAAATCTATTAAAATATGTGGATTCTAGAGCGAAAAAATTCAAATTGGGAACGAAATTTGTATGGGAGCTATATATAAATCTGACCCGATCTAACACATTTTTACCACAGATGTTTCTAGTTGAACTATAAGATGTTTTGCCAATTTTGTCCCGAAAAACTTCGTTGTGAAAAGTTTTGTTTGGTTCTGGCTACAATTGCGACCTGTATCGTGATTACAACAATAGATGGACAGACGGACATTGCTAAATCGACACAGAAAGTGATTCTAAGCCGATCGGTATAACTAACAATGGGTCTATCTCCCTTCCTTTTTGGTGTTACAAACAAATGCACAAAGACATAATACTCTCGTTGAGTGTATAAAGATGTTCATCTTGTGATTCGGAAGTAGTAAAAAATGTGATCTTCACCAATGAATTTAACATGGAGTTGTCTTAGGAGGGATGTCGTTTATTTTGAAATACTTAAAAGTTATTTTAAAGTGTTAAAAAAGGAACCACTTTTTCATTTGTTTCCCTTTCTGCTTTAAAAAATCCGTTGCTACTACGGCTCTCTAACAATCTCAGCTATCCTCTGTTGTGAGTGGCGAATAACTAAAACAAATCATTTAGTTCGGTAGAACTGAATATTTATTTATTTTTACGAATAATATATACGAAAATAGATATAATAAATACTAATTCATTTTAGTATTAAATAAATTGACACTACTTAATTTTACTTATATTATATAGTGTTAATAATTAAAAACAAGTAAAAACGGCGTTAAGTTCGGCCCGGCCGAACTTATACCATTTTTATACACCATGGATTGCATTCTACAGGAAAATATATTTTTTTAATATAGTCAAATCAAAACAATAATAAATATCGAATAAATAATTTTATAAATAAATATAATATTTCTATTATTTAAAACCACGCTTATAAGGCAAAGCTACTAATACGTTTATAGATATATATATATATATATATATATATATATGTTGGGATATATATATATATATCTGGGCGAAATCGGCCCAAAGGGGAAATTTTTTCCCTCACAAGGACTAAAAATACCCATAATAACCCCTAATATTTTAGAGTATTTAAGCATATTTGCTCAATATGGCTGCTTGTACTTACTTGATATTGGGTATGCGCATTCCCCCTATAAAAATGGTACCTACCAAACGACAACAGCTAGAAACACGAAATTTCGTGTGTAAATTCCTCTAATTGAGTAGATACATAATATAAAGGTATTTTTTCCAAATTCGTACTTTAAGCGGTAAAATGGGAATAGAGGGATAAAAATGGTACAAACCAAACGGCTGTACCTAAAAACATGAAATTCGGTGTATACATAAAAGGATTTTTCGAAATTCGTACTTTTGGGGTTAAAATGGATAAAGGGGATAAAAATAGTACCAACCAAATGACCGCAGCTAGAGCCATGAAATTCGGTGTATACATTCCGCTGACTGCGTAGACACGAAAAAAGTTTTTTCCAAATTCGTACTTTTAAGGGGTGCAAATAAATAGATTTTAGATAGTCGTACTCTTGAGGGGGTAAAATAGGAAAAAAGGGATAAAAATGCTACCAACCAAATTGCGGCAGCTAGAATCATGGAATTCGGGGTATACATTACGCAAAATAGAAATATTTTCCAAATTTGTACTTTTACGTCAAAAATTGGTTGAATCATGAAGTTAAGTTATTTTGCACTATGTACGTGATATAATGGATTTCCCAAATTTGTACATCTGTAATTGAAATAGAATGGAAATACAACCAACTGTCGCACCCACTATCTACAATTATGTATGGTATTTAAGGTTTTTTGAAAATATAAATATAAGATTATTTATTTTTTGAATTGATTTGAATTGATATATATATATAGTGTAAACGTATTGGTAGTCTTGTCTTATTATCGTGTTTTGAAATAATAAAAATATTATATCTATTTATAAAATTAATTTTTTCAATATTTGTATTTGTTTTGGTTTGGCTATATTAAAAAAATTGTATTTTCCTTTAATATTACTGCACTTCTACGTGGCGAAGAGTATATAAAGTTCGCCTGGCCGAACTTAACGCCGTTTTTACTTATTTGTGTTGATTTCATGACTCAATATAACTCAATATAAATAAACAATCTTTTTTTAGGTCTCGAACACAATATGTTTATTTTGTGTTGCATAGCGTAATCGACGAGTACTTAATGCTCTTTAAACTTATGTGATTTCAACGAAATATTTACATTTAAAAAATTACACAAATATGAAAATCACTTTCACATACCCAGCACTCCAAATGTTCAATGCCATCTATTTGCGATGACACTGATTTTGTTGACATTTCATGTTGGAGGCACAATGACTTCCGCAACCAATACTGGCTGCGTGCCCAATGTTTGTTTTAATTTTATTTATTTGTTCACGAACGAGTAAACACAGTAACTCAATAATGGAACAGTTATTTTGTTTAAATAAATAAATAATTTACATATTGTTATTTGCTCACTCTTTCACCAAATAATAAATATGCATTAAATTGTTTCTTTTACTTATATTGATGTAAGGAAAAATAAACGCCAAAGATTTATTATTTATTAAAAATCAATAAACAATTTATACACCAGTGATTGTTCCTTAGCACGTTCACTTTTTTCAATGTCTTTCCTATAAAATGGAGTACAAATAGTTGCAATGTAGCATGTAGTTATTTTTAGCCTGGCCGGTAGCCACAACCACTCCAAATATTCGTTGAAAACTACAGGGATCTGAGGCACACTACAACCGAACTAACATAGCTTGTGGGGCGAAGCACTACAACTTTTCAAATCAAATCAAATGAATCATAAAATTCGTTGCGTAAATGCTCAATATACTGGAATTCTTTTTCGAACTTTATACTTTTAGTGGAAAACAGGGTGAAAGGGGATACAAATGGTACCAACCAAACGACTGCAGCTAGAATCATGAAATTAGTTGCTTAAATGAATATAATGAAATTCAGTATATAAGTCGGTCTGACTGCTTAGACTCACAAGATAAAGGCATTTTTCGAAAGTCATACTTTTAGGCTCAGAATGGGAAAAATAGGATAAAAATAGTACCAATCAAGTGGCTTCTGCTAGAATCATAAAATTGGTTGCGTAAATGTAGACGCTCGGCGTAAATGACTTTTCGAATTTTACACATTTAGGGGAAAACAGGGTGAAAGGAGATAAAAATGGTACCAACCAAACGGCTGCAGCTGCAACGATGAACTTTTGTGTATACGACGCTCTGACTACGTATGTACCGAATTTCATTATTCTACCTGTAACCAAAAATGGTACCAGCTAAGTACCATTTTTATCCCTATATGTAAAACTACGAATTAAAAAAAAGAATCCTTTTGTTGTGTTGTCATTTATTTTGGTTCAAGACCAAAGGTTGTGCTGAAGTCTTCAGCAGAACCCAAAATTAGCAAAAAGGCAAAGTGAGACCTTTATTGTTGCAGCTAAAAGTTGACTGCGCAGTTTTCCTTTTTTTTTAATTTACTCAGTCCGAGGAGTGAACACACCGAATTTCGTCTGGGTTTCCCTGTAAATGTACGAATTTCGAAAAAATCCTTTATTTTACGAATTTACTCGGTCCATGGAGTGGACACACCGAATTTCTTGATTTTAGCTTTTGTAATAGGATCGGTACTAATTTGATCCCTTTTCCATCCCTTAAATGGTAGAATTGCGAAAAATTCCTTTATTTTACGAATTTATTCAGTTTGAGGAGTGAACACACCGAATTTCAAAATTTTAGCTTTAGTCATGTGGTCCGTACCAATTTTAACCCCTTTCGTTCCGTGTCCCCGTAAAAGAGCGACTTTCTAAAAATTCCTTTGTATTTGTGTAGTCAGTGGGGTGTTTACAACAAATTTCATGGTTTTAGCTTTAGTCATATTGTCGGTACCAAATTTATCCCTTAGTCCCGTATCCCCGCAAAAAGTATGAATTTCGGAAAATTCCTTTATTTTAATCAGAGGAGTGTTTGCAGAAAATTTCATGATTTTACTTTTAGTTATAGACCCTATGTTTTTATCCCTATTTTCATTTCATCCCTTAAAAGGAAGATTTTCTAAAAATTACCTTACTTTACGAATTTACGCTGCCAGAGGTGTATACACAGCGAATTTCACTATTTGAGATTTAGTCATTTTATCAGAAAATTCCATGATTTTATATTTAGTCTTAGAGTTTGTACCATTTTTATCCCGTTTTCCATTTTATCAATTTTTTTCCGTAAAGGACGAATTTCGAAAAATTTCTTTATTTTCAAAATTTACAAACCGAATTTCATGATTTTAGTTTTAGTCATGTGGTTGGCACCAATTTTATCCCTCTTTTTCCATCTTGCCCTCAAAATTGATTAATTTCAAAATTGCAAAAAGACATGTTACAAAACTTTTAGTGAAACTAATATTTATCTTTGTCGACATTTTTTTATTTCGGCTGGGAAACAAAAAAACGCTGCGGTTACCCCCAAGAAATATTGCGAAATGTTATCACCTGCCTTTTGGAAGGCGCGTACAAATGATTTATTCTAAATACTATATTATTGTTAATAAATTGTTATTGGCAAAAGATGATAGTAAATTGGACTTAGGTGTTGTCTTTGACAGTAAATTGAGTTTTAGGTTACATATCGATTATGTTATTCCAAGGGCTTATTCAGTTCTGGCATTCATAAGGCGCAAGAGTAAGGACTTTATAAATCCTGCTTTATGTTACTTTTGTTAGATCAAAATTGGAATATGCTTCTATGGTTTGGAGTCCATTTTATGTTAATTATATAAACCGTATTGAACGACTACAAAAGAAATTTATTAATTTTGCATTGTTTTCTATTAACTTCACTGATCCTATGCCTTCTTATGAATCCAAGTGTTTACTCATACATTTGGATACATTAGCCAATCGGCGCTCCAAAATGTCTGTGTTATTTATTTTCAAATTAATTTCTGGAAAAATAGACTGTCCTTTAGTGCTTAGTCGCATTGGCTTCAATATCCCTGCTAGGGATTTGCTTACTTGGAAATACTTTAACATACCTATGCATAGATGTAATTATGCTCTTAATGAACCTATTTTACATGCTATAAAAGAATGTAATAATATAAATAACAAATTCGATTTAGATTTTTCATTTTCGCTGTCAAATTTGAAATGAATGAAATGCAAGATTTATTTTACTCTTAGATTTAAGCTAGTCTGTAAGGATCATAATGTCCATAGACTGAGATAAATAAATAAGTGAAATGAATATTTCATTATTTAATGATGATCTGCAAAATATTTCGTCGCTGGCCTGAGAGCTAAGCGCCCTTAAAACACTTCTAAAAATCATATTTTTCGAGAGTAATTTTTTGTTGGATTTTTTCCAATTTTTTCTTCATTAAAACGATCCTTGAAAGCACCTTAAAAATAAATGTTGATTTTTGTCTTATCATTTTATAAGAATCTGCTGCTTCTGTCCCATTTCAATGACCGGCCCCAGAGTCCCAAGTCAACAGCCAAACAAATAGTTTCTGTCTACTCTTGGGATTTGTGAACATTGTATACGGAATGCTCTTCAAAAAATGACCATTGTGATTGTTGTTGATTCTCCACAGCATACATTGCCTTTAGTATATTTTAGCATCGTGAAAAACTCGCAAACCAAAAACTCTTTTTGGGCAATCAATCTTACAGTTACAGTTGATTGTTTTGCCACAGCTTTTGCACTCGTGTCTTTGTCGTGTTCGCGACTGAATGTTGTAGTGCTTCTCCAGCACTCAAGTACATCAATTTATAGTTGTTAAGCATTCCAGAAATTGTTTCTGCTCCCACAGTCATAGACGACGGCGAACAACTAAAAATAACTTTGGCGCTTCGTCCCCAGCAGCTATTCATTCAAACGATTTCGTGTATGGCCCATCAACGCATAGATAAAAATGAAATATTTCCACGTCAGCAGAAAACGGAACACGGAATGGAATTATGCATCTGTTGTTTGATGTGATAAAAGTTTAGTGTGAATTTAATTTATATGTACGTACTTCTTTGAACTTGTGAATATTTTATATTTAGCTAAGAATAGCATATGCAGAAAATTAAATCAACAGTTTCAATTTTATATTTTTCACATTTATTTATCATATTTAGAAACAAAAGGTGTAAACAGTTTAAAAATTCCAAAAAGTCATTTACTTGTTTACGAATGTACAGTGATAAAGCCGAAATATTTTGCGATAATGTATAAAACAAACCAACGCATTATATTATTTTTGGAAACACCCACACATTCTTTTAAAGCCAGCTTAAAATATGTCGTTTTAATTATTTCTATTATATATTTTGCTGATAAAGTTATGCCGATTTTTTTAAATGCCCAACATAAAATTTCAGGCAACGCAGAATACATATCTACAATGGCTTTAGCGGATTTTGGAAAAAAAAATGTTGTTGTAATCATATTTAAAAATTCATGGCAAAATTTAAAATAATTAAATGTTTGTAGAACGTAAGCGGAATGTTAATATTTTATTCAATAGGATTTGCTATATAATAAGGTAGCATTTTTTGAATTTTTGAATTTAATCTCAGTTATTTAGTAGCTTTTGTTTCATTCAAAGTATTTGTGAATTGCAACCATTTTCAATAATTGGTAGCAAGTGTTTTTAGCTGTAAACGCTTGACTGCACTACTTGCAGTGATCGCCATTTTTAAATCAATTATTAAAGGTCAAGGTGTATATTATCTATTTATTTCACAAATGTACTCATTTTTCATTTATTTTAATGTTAATGAAACACTCGTATACGCATCATGTTTTCCTTACAGGGGATGCAATAGGGCAATAAGGGATAAAAACTGCATCAATCAAACAATAATTGAGCAAGTACGTAAAAATTAAATATTTTTAGATTGTGAAATAAAAGGAATTGAAAAAACAATTGCCAACAATTTTGTGGAAATTGCAAATAAAATTTTTAGATTTTTTCCCTAAGATAGTTATACAATATTTTTCCAAAAAATCTTTCTTGCCGTTTTCAGAAATATCGGTTTTGGATCGAAATTTCAAGACAACATGAAACATCACCAAAAAAAAATAATAAATGGTCCAAACCATGAGGACAATTTTAAAATAGATCAAAATGAAATTACGCTCAAAAATAAATACAAAATCTCACAAATGAAGAATCGCCCAAAATATGGTTATTTTTAATATGAAAAATCAGCCGAAAAATGTTACTATTTTTTATTGTGAAAAATCGCCCAAAAATATGTCTCATCTGTGGGTCTGTCCAAAGCTGGCTACAGAGCGTAAAGGTTTTCTGCGTTGCCTTAATTATTTTCTCCTCTGAGGTATATCCACATCCGGCTAGAAAATCATTCAAATGAAAAAGTGGGTCATTTTTTCATAAAAAAATCACCCCAAAAATTTTACTAATTGTTAATATGAACAAGTGCCCAAAAATATAAAGCACCTATTATTTCCATATCCGACTACGCAGACTAGATGATTTCCTGGCTTAAATATGTGCTCCTCTGGATATGTCCAAAGAAGAGTAACGTTTTTCTTCGTTACATTTATGAAAAATCAGACAATTTGGACAAGTTTTCATATTTGAATTTATGAAATATTTCCTAATGGGCAATATTGCATATTTGGGTTTTGAATGATTTTACATTATGAAAAATAACCCAAATAACAAATATATTTCATATTGTTCAATAATTACGAAACATGAACCAGGTTTTTTGCGTGATTTTTCATAGTGAAATATCGCCCAATTTTGTATGGGGTTTTTGGGTAATTTTTCATAGTTTTCCCACATAATGGGCATATACCCAAATATGAATTTGGTATATATTTTACAGTAGTTGTGGAACCAATATGTCTTATGAACCAATATGATGCTTCATCGTAAAATAATTGGAAAAGACCAAAGAAAGGGCGAAGCTACCAAAAATCAACATAATACATGAATGGCATTCAAAATGCGAATATAAGGTAAAAATCTTCAATAACTGTTCTGAAATACCTTACATGTTAGCAGTTATTGGGTATATTTTCAGTCCTTGTTCGGGGAAAAATTTCTCTCTGGACCGGGAGATAGACCCATTGTTAATTATACCGATCGACTTAGAATCACTTTCTGAGTCGATTTAGCAATGTCCGTCTGTTCATCAATTGTTGTAATCACGATACAGGTCGTAATTGTAGCCAGAACCAAACGAAACTTTGTACAACGAAGTTTTTCGGGACAAGGACGAACGCTATTTAATTGGAAGAAAATCGGTTCAGATTTAGATATAGCCCCCATACGAATTTCACTCCCGATTTGACCCTTTTCACTCTAGATACCACATATTTCAACAGATTTTCTTCAAAATTTGCAAAACATCTTATAGTTCCACTGGAAACACCTGTGGTAAAAATGTGTTAGATCGGTTCAGATTTATATATAGCTCCCATACAAATTTCGCTCCCAATTTGAATTTTTCAGCTCTAGAATCCACATATTTCAGCAGATTTTCTTCAAAATTGTCAAACCACCTTATATTTCAACTGGAAACACCTGTGGTAAAAATGTGTTAGATCGGTTCAGATTTATATATAGATTCCATACAAATTTTTCTCCCAATTTGAAAATTTCCGCACCAGATTCCACATATTTTAACTGATTTTCTTCATAATTCGCAAAACACCTTATATTTCAACTGGAAACGCCTATGGTGAAAATGGGTCACATCAGTTCAGATTTGCATATAGATCTCATACAAATTTCGTTCCCCCAGAAACCGCGTATTTTCAGAGAATTTCTTAAATTTGAGCTTAACACGTTATACTTCAACTAGAAGAACTTATTGTGAAAGTTAGTCACTTCATTCCATGTTTGGATATAGCCCCGATACAAATATTATTCTCGATTTGACAAATTGGAATGACCTGGTCCAATTAGCCTATGATTAGGAAACATACAAAAAATTTTCCCATTTTCACTTTTTTACTGAATTGAATTGTATTCCGATAGAAAGTGGAGTGTATCATATAGTCGGCCCCGCCCGACTTTAGCCTTTCCTTACTTGTTTATCTCTCAAAAATGTATTATCTTGTGCCGCTAAGAAAATGAAATAATCAGCAAAACATTGGGATACATAATTAAATTTTCAAGAGTTATTTTGGATACAATTTAATAATGAAAGAATACCCAAAATAACTTTGATTACGTCTAGTTGTATGGTTTTGTGCATTTTTTTGTAACGCCCAAAAGGAAGCGAGATAGACCCATTGTTAAGTATACCGACCGACTTAGAATCGCCTTTTAAGTCGATTTAGCAATGTCCGCCCGTCCGTCTGTCCATCTATTCTTGTACTCAAAGTACAATTGTTGTTAGAACAAAATGAAACTTTGCACAACGAAGTTTTATGGGATAAGGACGATCGCTATTTAATTTGAAGCAAATCGGTTCAAATTTAGATATAGCTCCCATACAAATTTTACTCCCGATTTTACTCTTTCCTCTCTAGAAACCACATATTTCAACAGATTTTCTTCCAATTTAGCAAAACGTCATATAAATTAACTAGAAACAGCTCTGGTAAAAATAGGCCACATCGGTTCAGATTTATATATAGCACCCATACAAATGTTTCTTCCGATTTTACTCTTTCCGCTCTATAAACCACATATTTTATCAGATTTTCTTCAAATTTGGCAAAAGAACTTATATTTCAAATAGAAACAGCTCTGGTAAAAATGGGCCAGATCGGTTCAGATATATATATAGCTCTAATACAAAATTTTGCCAACGAATTTATTATTTCCGTTCTAGAAATAGCATATTTGAACAGATTTTCTTCAAATTTGGCAAACCAGCTCATAATTCAACTGAAAACATCTAATGTGAAAATGGGCCACATCGGTTCAGATTTATATATAACTCCCATACAAATGTTTCCTCCTATTTGACTCTTTCCACTCTAGAA
Organism: Polietes domitor; assembly: GCA_947397865.1. Lineage (NCBI taxonomy): Eukaryota > Metazoa > Arthropoda > Insecta > Diptera > Muscidae > Polietes > Polietes domitor. The sequence goes on from OX377622.1 coordinate 128,217,652, forward strand.
ACCACATATTTTATCAGATTTTCTTCAAATTTGGCAAAACAAATTATATTTCAACTAGAAACAGCTCTGGTAAAAATAGGCCACATCGGTTCAGATTTATATATAGCTCCCATACAAATGTCTCCTCCGATCTGACTCTTTCCGCTCTAGAAACCATATATTTTATCAGATTTTCTTCACATTTGTCAAAACAAATTATTTTTCAAGTAGAAACAGCTCTGGTAAAAATGGTTCAGATCAGATATATATATAGCTTCAATACGAATTTCGTCAACGAACTGATTATTTCCGTTCTAGAAATAACATATTTTAAAAGATTTTCTTCTAAGTCGGCACATCAGCTAATATTTGAAATAGAAACATCCATGGCGAAAGTGGGTCACATCGGTTCATATTTTTGTATAGCTCCCATATAAATGACTCCCCCGATTTAATTCTATCCGCTCTAGAGAGCACATTGTTAACAGATTTCCATCAAATTTGAGAAAGCACCATCACCTATGATAAAAATTTAATTATAACTGTGTAATTACAGAGTGCTTTAAATTATTAATGACTTTTTTAGTTATGCAATAATTATTAATTTTGTTTGGGGATTTTTTTGATTAACTTTGAAAAGTTATATCGTCTTAGTGGTTGTCATTTTTTGTTTCCCATAATTTCGCGTTGAAAAATAAAATTAAATGTTGTGGGGATTTCCCAAACCTTCTTTACAAAATGCTGATAAAATAATAATTAAAAAAGTTATAAAGATTTCAAGCTATGTGCCTCGATGTATTTTTCAGAACTTCTCGCAACATTTCGGGATGAAAAATAAAATGAAATTATTGTGGTACGTTGTTCGCTTGTGTAGTTCATATTCATATTTAAATCGCTAAATTCACTAAATGCTGAAAAATTATTTTAAAAAGTTAAACTTTTTGTTAATTTTCGCCCTGTTTCGTTCAAGATTCCTCCTTCAAGCGTTTGGTTAATCCTATTTTTATCACTATATTTGAAGCAAATACAGGACAGAGGTCTATAAAAATGTGCTTGGGGTATTGTTTGCCCTTGTTAGGACAAATATCACTGAATTGTTATAAACTAATGACAATATTCGTTTTCAAAAATTTATAAATAAATGTACATATTCCACCAGCCCTTTGGAATTCCATCTTTGGCTTGTTTTGCAAAGAATCTTCAAATCTTTAACAAAATTTCAATTTTTTATTTTCCCATAATTGTTAGACTAACTCTTTTCGTTGAGGTGTTAATACGCCAGGAAAAAAATCAGAAAAATCAATTTTTATGATGCACACTAATGTGCACATAAACGAATACAACAGCGTTCCATTAGTGGCTTGTAATGGTATTTATTTTATAAATAAATACAAATTGAACACAAACATTCAAAGTACATATCAATAATGTTGAGTATGAATGTTCGCTCGCGTGCATACGTTCGTTCAAAAAACAATGAGATATGATGATAAGGCGATGAACGATAAAGGAATACCCATTGGAATGATGGCAATTCGAGGGTAAACTTAAGAGCAGAATTTAAATGCACTTAGGCTATAAGATTTTTATAAAAATCTTACTAAATATTCTTTGGGATGGACATGTTGACAAAAAACGAGCTTCTTAAACCCTCCATTATGTCCTTGTACATTTTTGTAGCATCTGAAAGGAAGCGCGGTAGTCAGTCCATCATTTATTATACCGATGAATCACTTGCTTAGTTCATTGTGCCGCATCGGTTTGTCTGTCCCATCTATTCTTATGATCAAAAGTACCTAAACGTCGTAATTTGAAGCAAAGCATACGATACAGCCACCGTGGAATTTTTACTCCCGAAATGCTTTTGCTCTACATCATTTCAAATTGTAGTTGAAAAAACGATATAGAAATTAAGAAAAGGAAAATTTATAAGTGGCGTTTTTATAAGAAGTTCCATTTTACGATAACACTCAAAAGTTGATCAGATTTGGCAAAGCTATTATCAATTGTGCTCTATTTGGTTTGTCATTTGAAGGAATCAAACCCAAAATACCATCATTTAGGTCGAAAATCTGATCCGATTAACACAAAAACGTCTGGAAGTTCATCTACTATCTTGGAAGTTAATCTACTATCATTGGAAATATGAATGAGCAAAGCTATCGCAGTGAAGAGAATCTACGAGAGATACATGGGATATTGGCACATCCGCAAGAACTCACAGCTTAATGTGTTTGATGTGAGTCGATGGAATCATTGGTCCTTATCTATTTGATTTTGGGGAACAGAGTGAACGTTATCACCAACGAGTAGTGGTGATAATGGTGTCATAGGATACGAATGAGTATTAACGAGTAAAAACGGCGTTAAGTTTGGCCGGGTCGAACTTTATATACCCTCCACCATGGATTGAAGTCCACAAAGACTGTCGATTTTCGTAGAAGTGCAGTAATATTACAGGAAAATATATATATATTTTAATATAGCCAAACCAAAACAAATACAAATATTGAAAAATTAATTTTATAAATAAATATAATATACATATTTATTATTTCAAACCACACATACAAGGCAAGGCTACCTATACGTCTGCATATCGAAATAATACTTCAAGTCAATTCAAAAAATAAATATTCTTAAATTTATATTTTCAAAAAGCTTAAATGTCATAAATACTGGTAGATAGTGAGTGCTGCAGTTGTTTGCATTCCCATTCAATTTTAATTCTAAAAGTACAAATTTTAAAAATCCATTATCTGACGTACACGACGTTTTGTCGTAAAACTAAAAGGTGCGAATTTGGAAAAATCTTTTTATTTTGCGTGTCTATGCAGTCAGAGGAAGGTATACTCCGAATTGCATGGCACTAGCTGCGGTCATTTGGTTGGTACTATTTGTATCCCCTTTTTCCATTTTAAGCCCAAAAAGTACGAATTTCGAAAAAGCCGTCTAATTTCCGTGTCTACGAAGTCAGAGGAATGTATACTCCGAATTTCATGACTCTAGCTGTGGTCATTTGATTGGTACTATTTTTATCCCCTTTTACCATTTACGAATTTCCAAAAATTCGTTTATGTTACGTGTCTACGAATTAAGAGGAATGTATACACCGAATTTCATTATTCAAGATGCAGCCGTTTGGTTGGTACCATTTTTATCCCTCTATTCCCATTTTACCCCTTAAAAGTACGAATTTGGAAAAAATACTTGTATATTATGTGTCTACTCAATTAGAGGAATGTACACACCAAACATCGTGTTATAGAGGGAATGCGCATACCTAATATCAAGTGAGATAGAATGACAAAACACGCTTAAATACTCTAAAATATTAGGGGTATTTTTAGTCCTTGTGAGGGAAAAATGTTTGCCTTTTGGCCGATTTCGCCCAGTTTCAATCCCAACTGATCTACGACTGCAAGACACATTTATGGAAAATTTGGACGTCGCAGGTCCTTTCGTTTAGATGCTAGTGTGCTTTCAAAAGACGGACGGACATGGCTAGATCGTCTTAGAATTTTATGACGATCAAGAATATATATACTTTATAGGGTCTCAGGTCGATATTTCAAGGTGTTGCAAACAGAATAACAAAGATCGTATGCCCTCATCCTGGTGGTGGAGGGAATAAAAATATTTTTTGAAAAACTATATCCTTTGAAAGATTGTAGTCCTTTAATGGGGCCACAGGATGAGAAAATGAAAAACTAAAAACGCCAATTAACTCTATTTCACCTATAGTTTCAGATGTATGTTATCTGGTTCAAGTGTAATTTGGACTGTCGGACAGTGTAATTAATCGAACAATAGCCCACCTCAATAGATCAGAAAAAAACAATTCTGTTATTAATATTATTTTTTCCTTCCGTATTGAATCTTTTATAAAACAAAAATTACAATAAGTGTTTAAATTTTAACCCAAATAATTCTAAAAGATGTAAAAAGTACGACTTTAGAAAATTTCATCATTCTAGCTGTAGCTTTTGTAGCTTTTTGGTGCCATTTTTATCTCCTCCCATCGAATCCCTTGAAAGTACGAATTTGGAAAAACCTTTTTTCGTGTCTACTCAGTCAGAGGAATGTATACAGCGAATTTCATGGTTCTAGCTGCATCCATTTGTTTGGTACAATTTTATCCCCTTTTTCCATTTTACACCCTAAAGGTACGAATTTCGAAAATTTCCTTTTTTATTTGTCTACGCAATCAGAGGAATATATAGACCGAATTTTATTATTCTAGATGTAGCCGTTTGGTTGGTACTATTTGTATCCCTCTATCCCCATTTAACCCCTTAAAAGTACAAATTTAGAAAAAATAATTTTATATTATGTATATACTCTAGTAAAGGAATGTACACGCCAAATTTCGTGTTCCTATCTGTTGTCGTTTGATAGGTACCATTTTTATCCCATTTCGTCCCCTACAAATACAAATCACTCTATTGTGCCCTTTTATGCTATAAAGGCAATGCGAATTGCAAATATCAGGTGAATACAAGCTAATATGTTCAAAAAACATGTTGAAATACTCAATCCCTCATTTGCCCTCAATCCTTGTGAGGGAAACATTTTTCCCTCTGGCCCAATTTCAGCCACTTTCAATTCCAACCGATCTGCAAGCATAAGACACATTTAGGGAAAATTTGAAACTCCTAGCTCATTTCGTTCGGCCGTTATCGTGCTTTCAACAGACAGACGGACATGGCTATATCGTCTTAGAATTTTACCACTACCCAGAATATATATACTTTACGGGGTCTCCGATGAATATTTTAAGGTGTTACAAACGGAACACCTCCACCTCCACCCCCATCCTGGAGGTGGAGGGTATAAAAAGATTAAAAAAAATGTTTTTTGTTCGTTTTTTTTGACACTGTTCCTAAACAACTTGTTCTAAAGGGTGATTTTTTAAGAGCTTGATAACTTTTTTTTAAAAAAAAACGCATAAAATTTGCAAAATCTCATCGGTTCTTTATTTGAAACGTTAGATTGGTCCATGACATTTACTTTTTGAAGATAATTTCATTTAAATGTTGACCGCGGCTGCGTCTTAGGTGGTCCATTCGGAAAGTCCAATTTTGGGCAACTTTTTCTAGCATTTCGGCCGGAATAGCCCGAATTTCTTCGGAAATGTTGTCTTCCAAAGCTGGAATAGTTGCTGGCTTATTTCTGTAGACTTTAGACTTGACGTAGCCCCACAAAAAATAGTCTAAAGGCGTCAAATCGCATGATCTTGGTGGCCAACTTACCGGTCCATTTCTTGAGATGAATTGTTCTCCGAAGTTTTCCCTCAAAATGGCCATAGAATCGCGAGCTGTGTGGCATGTAGCGCCATCTTGTTGAAACCACATGTCAACCAAGTTCAGTTCTTCCATTTTGGGCAAAAAAAAGTTGGATATCATCTCACGGTAGCGCTCACCATTCACAGTTACGTTACGATTCGCATCATCTTTGAAGAAGTACGGTCCAATGATGCCACCAGCCCATAAACCGCACCAAACTGTGACTTTTTCTGGATGCATTGGTAGCTCTTGCAATGCTTCTGGCTGATATTCACTCCAAAATCGACAATTCTGCCTATTTACGTACCCATTGAGCCAAAAATGAGCTTCGTCGCTGAACACAATTTCTTTCTTTCTGAACTTTCTTAACAGAGCACGCATTTTGATAATAAAATTCAATGATTTGCAAGCGTTGCTCGTTAGTAAGTCTATTCATGATGAAATGTCAAAGCATACTGAGCATCTTTCTCTTTGACACCATGTCTGAAATCCCACGTGATCTGTCAAATACTAATGCATGAAAATCCTAACCTCAAAAAAATCACTCTTTATTTGGAAGTGAAATTTGCAATATTTGTATATTTTTACCTTTAATTGAACATATAAGCTGGTATTATCTGACTTGTATTTCCAAAAAGATAGTACATTTATATTAGTAAAACAAATAAATAAAAAATAACCATAAAAAAAATTTAATATCGTTTACGAGTTCACAAAGCCTAAATACAACAGAACATGTTATACATAGCCCCTCCATAAAATGTTTGTAAAATTGTAAATAATATAGATACATAATCTGTTGTATTTCACCATACAACGTTGACGAATTATATATACTTTGTAATAGAGTTGGGTGTAATGTTCTTTAGTCCTGCCTTTATTATTTTGTATTTAAAATATTTTTTATTATCTACCGATTGAGGTGAAAAATATTATAATATGATTATTTAACTTGTAATTGAATATTTACAATAAATGTAAAAAAACAAACAAATATTATGTTATGCAAAGTTCAATCATTTAACGTCTGCCCTGTCACAGTTATCCTGGCTACCATAACACCACAAAAATAATTCCATGTAATGGTCACACAATTTATGAATTGAAATGGAAATAATACCATCAATCAAGAGCCATACAATTTGAAACCCGATAACAAATAAATAGTTTAATTGAAAATTAAATATTTATCAAATGGACAGGTCAGCAGCAACAACCACATTTTTTCACCAACAATTGGTTGGTGGAAAAAATATTATTTAAAACCGTTTGTGATCGTATTTGAGTTCCAACAATTTAAGCACTCTTTAATGTGCCATCGAGGAGGGTATGACCGTTTTTTTCGGTTCTGGTGATAAATCATTTTTATTCCTTGACATACATACATATTTAGAAAGATAATAAATGCGTTTTATATCGCGGCATATAATACATATCTTAATGGCCAAGGATGGTGGTACATACAACACGACCGTTATTATTTGGTGTCCGTTTTATTTATTAAATCGTTTTGTTGGGCAATACAAATTCAAGGTTATAGGGAGCGTATAAGCATTGGGGGCGTGTGTTGCCAAAAATAACACTCATACGCTCCACGGCACAAGAGTAAGGAAAGACAGCATTCGCAGGAAACTTAAATATTTAAGAGGTAAATCACTCGAGTGAGTTTATGGCCGAATCTTGTGTTTATTGTCGTTGAGAGTTTTGTGATAACGCCCCGAATGCAAGTATTTTGTTCAAAATAACTGAATGGAGGAAATAGCTGCCTTGCCAACAGGAGTTATTTATAGAGGAAGTATTTTGGGCCACTCTACTGCCCACAAATCACAGAATTTTTGCTCCTGTTGCCCACGTTAAGGTTCTGTCAGTCAGTCATCCAACAAAATATTTTGCTGGTTTTTTCTTCTCCCCTGTTAAACTAACAAAAGTCCTACATTGCTGTGATATGTTTTTTTCACCCTGTGTTTTTCTTTATTGTGCGGCTTCCATTGTCATGGTGACGGCCAAAGTTGTTTTCGTGCTGTCGACATGACGTTGATGGTCCATCCCTTCATGATTTTATTTTATTGTTTGGCGAATGAGCCAAAAACTGTGGTTTTATAAAATTTCTTAATAGGTTTAGCACTGTAAACAAACGGTTGCCCTACACTACCCCGCACATTGGGGTAAAACATAATTTGGACGCAGCTAAACGGGGAAAACTACCTTTGCTCTAATTATGGGAGTGTAAGGCCGATCAGACTTGCTTATATGTTAAATTAAAGGTACATAAAAAGCTGTTTTTGTGACCAATAAATTGAGAAATAATTGATATTTACAAAAGAGTTTTCTGGCATGAAATAAACCCTTAAAAATCGAAAAACATATTTTTTAGTTTAAAAATAATTAATAATAAAATAATTATTAATTAATAAATTATATAAAAAATATACGAGGAGAAATAGCCACTAAAGGGTCTGGTAGCAGCTAAATTATATTTAAAGGGTGATTTTTAAAAGCTATAGGACAGTTTTTCAAAAAAAAACACATAAAATTCAGAAAAACGCATGAAATCTTTATTTGAATCGATAGTACGGTCTATATAATTTAATGTTTGAAGATTATTTCATGCAAATGTTGACCTTGACTGCGTCTCAAATGGTCAATCCAATTTTTAGTCCAATTTTGGCATTTCCACATTTTTGAGTAACATAGGCCCAATTGCTGCGAACGGCGACGAATCGATAATTGATGGTCATCATTAACACTGGCCGATACATCTGCGATATTTTCTTCAGTTCGCACTCTACGTAAGTGTGTTGGTGGTTTAATGTCCAACAATGTAAATTTGGTCCGAATAGCCGCTTCAATGGGTCGATTAAACTGACCATAAAATGGAAGCGCGCGATGAACTTTCTTAACAGAGTACGCATTTTGATAATAAAATTCAATAATTTGCAATCGTTGTTCGTCTGTAAGACGATTCATGGTTAAATTATAGACCAAACTGAAGAGGTTTGACAGTGAATCAAAACACAAAATGTGCGTCAGCTGTTTAAACCAGTGTTGCCAAAAAGATAATAGCTAAAAAATCACCCTTTATTTATATTCTAGAAAAAACAAAAAACAAGGAATCGTTATTATTTAAATTGCATGAAGACTTTTTCTTTGAATTTTTGGAATCACAATAAAAAAACAAGTAAGGAAAGGCTAAAGTCGGGCGGAGCCGACTCTATGATACACTCCACTTTCTATCCGAATACAAGTCAATTCGGTGAAAACGGGAAGGTTTTTTGTATGCTGTAAATGTATGTGTTTGACTAAACATGTTAAATCGGAAAGGACATTTGTATGACGATATATTGAAAGCTGGAACGAAATAGGTGAAATATAAAATGTATAGTTTGGCCAAAATCGGTTAAACTTTTGGGAGTAACATTTGTATTTGGGCTATATTTTGGGCCAATTTTTGCAGAGGTGTTTCTAGTTAGATTATAAAATGTTGTGCCATATTTAAAGAAAATCGGGTACAATATGTGGTTTCTAGAGCGGAAAAAGTCAAATCGGGAGCGACATTTGTATGGGGGCTATATCTAGATCTGAACCGATCTTAACCAAATTCTGCATAGGTGTTTCTAGTTACATTATACGATGTTGTGCCAAATTTAAAGAAAATCGACTAAATATGTGGATTTTAAAGCGGAAAAAGTAAAATCGGGAGCGACATTTATATGGGGGCTATATCTAAATCTGAACCGATCTTACCCAAATTCTGCATAGGTATTTCTAGTTGGATTATAAGATGTTGTGCCAAATTTAAAGAAAATCGAGTACTAATATGTGGTTTCTAGAGCGGAAAATTTCAAATCGGGAGCGACATTTGTATGGGGGCTATATCTAGATCTGAACCGATCTTACCCAAATTCTGCATAGGTGTTTCTAGTTAGATTATAAGATGTTGTGCCAAATTTAAAGAAAATCGAGTACAAAATGTCAAATCGGGAGCGACATTTATATGGGGGCTATATCTAAATCTGAACCGATCTTATCCAATTTTTGCATAGGTATTTCTAGTTGGAGTATAGGATGTTGTGTCAAATTTAAAGAAAATCGGGTACAATTTGTCGTTTCTAAAGCGGAAAATGTCAAATCGGGAGTGACATTTGTATGAGGGCTATATCTAAATCTGAACCGATCTTACCCAATTTCTGCATAGGTATTTCTAGTTGGAGTATAGGATGTTGTGTCAAATTTAAAGAAAATCGGGTACAATATGTGGTTTCTAGAGCGGAAAATGTCAAATCGGGAGCGACATTTGTATGGGGGATATTTCTAAATCTGAACCGATTTGCCTCAAATTAAATGGAGTTCGTCCTTGATCCACATAACTTAGTTGTGGCCATTTTTGTTAAGATCGGACTATAATTTCCTAAAACTAGATAAATATTTGCTTAAGTTGAGCGCAATTTTGGCTATTTTTTCCTTAAAACAAGTAAATTTTTACTTAAACTGAGGAAAACACATTTCTTAGTTAAAATTTCCTAAATGGATTTTTTTTACTAAACTGAAGTGAAATTGTTTAACTAAATTGTAGTATGGATTTTACTCAGATTAAGGAATGCTATTTTTCTGAGTGTTCGATTATTATCAGGATCACATAGAAATGTGTTTCGAATGCAATTAAATTGTGATTTTAGGAGTGTTTTTAGGTGCACTTTACTCACAATGGACTCTGTTTTGATCAAAAGAAAACTTCATTGTTGTATGTGTCTTCAATCAAAATGGAACTTTTGTATATTTTCACCACCGCTACTACTACTTTATCAATAGTTTAATCTATCCTTTTGTCAAATTTATCATTGTTTCTGAACACTCCAACCTAAGTCCGACCTTAATCCTTCACTACAGTGTTTTACGGACATAAAAAAAAAGTTCTACACACACAGCATGCCGACACATCACAGTTTTTGTTCGAATAAAATGTCAGAAGAATAAATTCGTTTATTTTATTTATTTTTTATTTTATCATTTTCTTCGTTGTAGTAGTTAGGGTTGCAACGAATGTTCACAATAAACAGACGAATTCCCAAAAAAGTTTAAAATTTCTTTAGTCAGGGTACAGTAGCCACTCCCAGTACAAATAAAATATTGATTCTAGACCGAAATATAACCAACGAAAAAAATAAAAATATTACAAAACGTTATTAGCTTTCCATTTTGATAAAAAAGTACTGCAATAAAATTCGCATACGCTTCACATCCCACAACACAATTTTCCATTATTCTCTTTTATTTCCCATATGCCTTTCCCTTCCCCGCATTTGCAAAATGCATATTTTAATATTCGCCATCTCACTGGCTTTTGCAATATGTATGTAGTACATTCGCTAAATCCCTGGCGATGCGGCCTGCATGTCGTGTTTGTGCTGGTTTTATTGGTCTGTCCGCCTTTGTTTTCTTTTGCAGCTATTTTTGGCAAAACGTATATATTTTTTTGGATGTAGTAGCCGAATATGTGGCTTTAAACAATTTTGTTAATAGTCTTACAAGTGTAAACAATTTCCATACATGTATGTATGACATTTTTTTGGGGGGGATGGCAAAAAACATACATAAATTTATTGTGTTTTCGGTAATAATTCTCAAAGTTTTATGCCAGTGGCAACGAGCCAGTAATTTACATGGAGAATTCCGGCGAGAGATTGTCCATAGTCAAGTGAACAGTGGACTTTTTATGACTTTGTTTCATTGGTGTAAATGTTTTGATTGAAAAATTCCTCAACTATAGGGTATTGCGGCGTTGTGGATTTGTATGTATAGGCCAGTGTCTTTCCAGTAAGCCTCTTAAAACACAAATTGAAAGAAAAATGTGGAAATTTGTGTGGGTTTTATAAAAATAGCACTTAAATCGTAAAAAAATGGTTAGCTCACGAAACTTTTGCAAACGAATTTTTGCGTTTTGAGGAAGGTGGGCGAAAATGGTACCAACTAGAAGAATAAAACAAGTAAGTAAGTTTCTGTCTGCTAAACCTACTTATAAAGGGTGATTTTTTAGCTATTATCTTTTTGGCAACACTGGTTTAAACAGCTGACGCACGTTTCGTATTTTGTTTCACTGTCAAACATCTTCAGTTTGGTCTATAATTTAACCATGAATCGTCTTACAGACGAACAACGCTTGCAAATTATTGAATTTTATTATCAAAATGCGTGCTCTGTTAAGAAAGTTCATCGCGCGCTTCCATTCTATGGTCACTTTAATCGGCTATTCGGGCTATTGTGACTAAATTTCGCACGAAATTTACATTGTTGGACATTAAACCACCAACACGCTTACGTAGAGTGCGAACTGAAGAAAATATCGCAGCTGTATCGGCCAGTGTTAATGATGACCATCAATTATCGATTCGTCGCCGTTCGCAGTAATTTGGCCTCTGTTACTCAAAAACGTGGAAATGCCAAAATTGGACTAAGCGGATGGACCATTTGAGGCGCAGTCAAGGTCAACATTTGCATGAAATAATCTTCAAACATTAAATTATATGGACCGTACTATCGATTCAAATAAAGATTTCATGCATTTTTCTGAATTTTGTGTGTTTTTTCTTTTTTGAAAAACTTTCCGATAGCTTTTAAAAAATCACCCTTTATATGAGTCATTCCACGACAAATCGGACAGTTAAAAAAATAGCTGTTGTTTCCTCCATTTTTTTTGCATTTTTTAGTACCCACTAAAACACCCCCTGGTATACTTTGAGTTTTTTCTGATTACTCGTTAAAAAGATATAGCTTTTTCAAAAATCGTTAAATAGTAGTTCTTTTTTTCAGTCTTTTGCTCATAAGTATTTATATTTAGTATTTTTGTTTTTTTTTTTGAAGTACTTTTCAGAAAAAATATTGAAAAAAAAATACTAACAATGTTTTTCTATACAAATTATGATTTTTTAAATTAAAACTTTATTTTTTAATTGTTTTTCGAAATTTTTTTTTAAACATTTAAATATTATTCTGTAAATTTTGAGGCTTGGTTGAAAGTGGGCCTACAATTACTACAGTTTTTATTTTTTTGAAAATTTGGAAACACGAAAACCGATTTTTGGATTATTAGGTAGGATTAGAGGTACGTTTTAAAATTGCAAAGACAGTAAAAAAATCAACATTTTCCATTATTAGCAGTCATATATCAGGAACGCGAATTGATAGGGCAATTCTGAAGCCAGATGCAGACTCTGCATACCGAAATCTTTCCAAATGTAAATGGGTACCATAATAACTGCATCAAGTTGACTTGACCAGAAAAATATTTTTGTCCATTGGGTAAAAATCAATAGATGATTTTGTTTAACTTTTTTTCTAGATTTACAATATATCTTGCTATCAAATTCCATCATTACGTCGTCCATTGATTTGTTTTATCACATTTTGTCAAGGCAAACTAGATTTGTACTAGGACATATGTTGGGTGTAAAGTCAAAAAATGTGAAAAGGGCCACTAGAAACACCAGCGTAACTTTTTATCATAGAGAATGCCAATTTTTTTCGCCATTTAATTTCTGACTTAATGGGGAATATTTGTGGCAGAACAGTTTTTTTATCCCTCTATCCCCATTTAACCCCTTAAAAGAACGAATTTAGAAAAAATACTTTTATATTATGTATCTACTCTATTAGAGGAATGTACACGCCAAATTTCTTGTTTCTATCTGTTGTCGTTTGATAGGTACCATTTTTATCCCTTTTTGTCTCATTTCGCCCCCTACAAATAAAAATCACTCTATGGTGCCCTTTTATGCTATAAATGGAATGAGCATTGCAAATATCAAGTAAATACAAGCTAATATGTTCAAAAAACATTCTGAAACACTCTAAATATTAGAGGTATTTTCAGTCCTTGTGAGGGAAAAATTTTTCCCTCTGGGCCGATTTCATCCACTTTCAATCCCAACCGATCTACAACCATAAGACACATTTAGGAAAAATTTGAACCTACTAGCTCATTTCGTTCGGCCGCTATCGTGCTTTCAACAGACAGACAGATGGACATGGCTATATCGTCTTAGAAATTTACCACGACCCATAATATATATACTTTATGGGGTCTCCGATGAATATTTCAAGGTGTTACAAACGGAATGACAAAGTGAATATACCCCCATCCTGGAGGTGGAGGGTATAAAAACAATGAAAAATCTAAAAATATTGGTTATGGAAAAATTTATATTTTTTAATTTTTTTGTATTGTGAGATTGCACCATCAGAAAAAATTTAAAAAAAAAAAAATTTCCGCAACCTTGGATTTTTCATTGTTTTTTATACCTTGTGCTTATTAACTAATGAAAAATTATAGTTTTGATGATTTTTCACTGTAATTGATTGATTTTTTTGCTTGATTTTGTAAAAAATAAATCGAAAAAAAAAATCATAAAAAATAGAAGCCATCATTTCACCACTTTCAAACTCACCTAGTCGCTTAAAAATAAACCTAAGCACGCTACTTTAAAATTTGAACAAAATGGTTTGGTGAAATCATTTCGAAAATCAAAATAAAAGAATTCAAATTGCAAAAACTTTAAAAAATCTAACCCTGCTATAACACAGCACCTCAATATTTTAAAAGTAAGTGAACTTACCTTCAAAACGGGGTATAACACATTCAATTCGGTACAGTGTTTCAGGATTTACAGGCGATTGAATGGACACACCTTTTGAAAACAGTAGTATGTTCTTCACTGTTGAATTGGTCAGAACTCGTGAAAACAAATTTTCAAAATTTTTACCAAAATATTTTACAATATTTGTCTAAGAAGAATACATACACAAACTTTCAAAACAAACGCAGCTATCGAGGTCAAAACCCGTACATAGACATTTTTTCTTCAGCTATACAAAATAAAACAAATATTTAAACCTTGAGTTAATAAAAAATTACCATTCTGACAATTTTTCATTGAAATTCTGGGTGTATTTGAAAAAAAATCATAAAATATAGAAGCCATCATTTCACCAATTCCAAACTCATACAGTCTCTAAAGAGGACACTACTTTAAATTTTCAAAAAAATTAATCAATATAATCATTTTGGAAATCAATATAAAATAAATGAAATTGTAAACATTTTAAAAATTCCAATTTTAAAAGTAATTGCAAATGCCTTCAAAACCAGGTATAGTACATTAAAATCGGTCAAGTATTTTAGGAGTTACAGGTGATTGATTGAACACACCTTTTTGAAAAAAATTGATTTTTTCACTGTTAAATCGTTAAAAAATTCTAATTTTTTACAAAAATTTGTATTCAAATATATTTGATTTATTTAATTCAACTTGCAATTCAAAGCCATCCAGGCCAATTTAAAACGAATTACAAAATGCATTTACAATACTTTATTTAACATGGCTAAAAATACTACTCAATATACAAACTTTCAAACCAATCGCAGGTATCGTGGTCAAAAATCATACCGCTTGACATGGATTGACTCTTATGTGTAATACAATGGCACACATGGTAACATCTAAAAATATGATTTTTTCAACTCAATTTTAATATTTATGAAATTCACAGCAATATTTTGTTCAAACCTTTTCAATTATCTTTAATTGGAATGTTCTCCAAGTGTTCTCAATTAATAAATATAAAGACTGTGGGCCTTTGAATAAAAACAGATAACCTTGTTCCGATTCGAACCTTGATATATTCGCATAGTACGTATGTAGCACTAGGAAGGGTCACGAAAATATATTGCAGCGGTTACCAGAAATGAAGATTGGATTGTTTAATGATGATCTGCCAAATATTGCATCGTTGGGTCGAGGCATATGCGAGCTAAACGCTCCTGAAAACACCTCTAAAAATCATGTTTTCCAGTGTAATTTTTATCCAATTCTTTTTCTGAATTAGTAGACCCTTGGAAGCATTTTAAATATAAATTTTTGTTCTTGTCTTAGAATGGGCGTTTATATAGATTTTTGTGGCTTTTGTGAAGTGACATTTAAAAACTCATATTTCCTGGAAAGATTTTATAAAAATTATTATAAAAAATAAATAGAAGAATTCAATACCTTTCGAATGATGCCTAAATGATGAATAGCGGACGTAAAATCACGTCACAGACCCCATGTTTGTAAAATAATTTAATACAGGAGATGGATTTTTAGAGACAAAAATTTCAAACTCTCTTTACAAAAATGAGGCGTCAATTTCATTCCGATATTCATCATTTAGGCATCATTCGAAAGGTATTGACTTCCGCTACTTTTTATGAAATGCTAACACCATGTCACTATGAAAAAACACAAAAATACTATAAAGTTTCAATTTTTCGACCTATATGTTACTCAATGACAAAAATCAAAATTTATATTTCAAGTACTTTCAAAGGTCTATTATATCAGAGAAAAATGTTGACAAAAATGCACCACAGAGACATGATTACACGGGAAAAACATGCAGTTTAGGGGTATTTTCAGGAGCGTTTAGCTCACAGACGGCTTGATCTAGTGGCGAAATATTTTTCAAATCATCATTAAACAAGACAAACTTTATTTTCGTGGGATGACTGGAAATTGATTTTCCATTTGTGTGGACCGCGACCCAGCCTAATATATACTTTACGGAGTCTCCGATGAATATTTCAATGTGTTACAAACGGAATGACAAAGTGAATATACATACCTCCATCCATAGGTGGAGGGTATAAAATGAATTTGTTGTACTCTGATAGCCTGAAATAAATAAATGAAATGAAATTTAAGTTAATTTTTTACTTGAATGTAGTATGTACGTGCTTAAATTAAGTAAAATGTACTCAATGATTTTTATTTAATTCTTTGAAATATAAATTTATTTAAATTGAGCTTTTTTTAGAATTCATTTTAATACGATTGTATTTAGTTAATTTTACTACTTTTAAGAAGATTTTAATTAAACATGAGTAAATTTGATGTATGTATTTTACTATTTTTGGGGGTGACCGCAGCAATTTATTTTCGTGATCCATCCTAATACACACTACCTACCACCACAAGGCGGACGCATAATTCCATAATCATAGTTATTTATAACACATAATTGCTGCTGTTTTCAATACATCTGCTGCAGTACTTTGATACCTGATCCCTTAATTATCCTTCATCAATTTGTATAGACGATTATCGCAAAGTGTTTGCTTTGAGGATTTGCTTTCCCTTTGGGCTATACAAAACATCACAGAAAGTACACACAAAGTGTTTAATAAGGACACGTGCAAACTCCTACACGCAAATAGGTCCTGTGTTTGTAATAAGGATAAGGATTGACTGAAAGTAAGATGAAAATACTTTCTCTTTGGTGAAAGAAAGAAATTCGTTGGAAAGCCCAAGAAACCCAAAAAACAAATCACTTGTAAAGTCAATCGTCAATATTGGAACTTAAATGTCAAACCACGAGGTGAGTGGCCTAGTTGATAACATGATCTAAGGATAATACTCATTAAAGAGGAATACTAAGAAATTATACTTCTTGTATTAATAATACTTAATTTATTTAAAATCTCATGTATCCTGCTCAAGGGACTTCCTTTCCTTTTAATTATCGCTTGATTTTAATTTATTTTTATTTTATATCTTAGACTTCCATAGACCACCTTAAAGAGTTCTTAACAATTATATGTACACATATTTTTTACAAATTTTAATCATACTCTAATGCTGTAACTTGAGATAACAAAAGCAACGGTCTGGCTTAAAAACAAAGAGTTCTTGTGTACAGCGGAAACGGAAACAGGAAATGACAGCGATAAACAAGCAAAGCCCAGAGTCCCTGGATTGTTTATGCTGCCCCTATAGTTGTATGTAGTTGTACACAATGGGACCATTAAAGAAAATATTAACAAGGATAGCATTTCTTCTTCTGATTGGCCAGCCGAAGGACATGGTTTGTTGTTCTTAACAGAACACCATCACCACTGATAATCTCTAAGTTTCACAACAGAATAGCAGTAACCCAGCAGGTATTTAATTATAAAATAAACCTAATGAATGAAATTCAATTTAAGCGAACGTTTAAATCTACCGGAAATCGAAGTTTTAGGTCGTCGTTGTTGACAGAACTAATAAAATAAATATTGACATTCTTAATTGCGTCCAACCCAAATAAAGCGGAAATTATGGAAAATATTGAAGATTGTGGGCGAGAATATATTTTTGGTTTCTGCTGAAAGCCCTAAGCTCAGTGTGAGAGCATATATTCACGAAAAGCATATTCACAGAAATATTACATATATTTTTGGTTTTATTTTGACGCAAGGAAACAATGCTTATGTGTAAAGTGTAGGTGGGTGAAGGACTATTTGATGCCGGCCTTATTGTAGTTTTCCTGGAAGTATTTCACGACGAAGTAGGTTTTTTATTGTACTTTTCCTGGAAGCATTTCCAAAAACACGACGAGGAAGCAATGTTTATGTAAAGTGCAGAAGTAGGATGATACGGTGAATAGTTTAGTTTTCCTGGAAGCATTAAAAAAAAAACAAGTAAGAAGGCGTTAAGTTCGGCCGGGCCGAATCTTATATACCCTCCACCACGGAGTGCATTCCACAGTATTACCAGCAGATTAAAGGATGTCGACATAGAAGTACAGAACCATATTACGAAAATTATGATATTTTTATGTACATTACTATATTTGATCAATATGTCAAACTATAATGTATACTTATGCGCGCTGTTTAAAATCTACTATTATAAATAAATACAATGTTGTAATTGTGAAAGTGAACATGCCGAAAATATTAGGCGATTGTCAGTCTCCATTAGGGAGAAGCATTTTCAGATACAGACAAAGTGACTGCATTATTTTGATAAGATAAAAAGTACAAATTTTAAAAATATCCCCATTCGCCCCATTCTCCGCCCAAATATACAAATTTTGAAAAAAAAACCTTTTTGTTTCGAGTCTTCATAGTCAGACCTCCGAATACACACCGAATTTCATGATATCAACTTCAGCGGTTTGGAAGGTCCCATTTGTATCCCTCTTTTTCGATTATATCCCTTAAAAGTACGAATTTCGAAAAATCCCTATATTTTACATGTTTATGCAATTAGAGGGATGTACACACCGAATTTCATGATTCTAGCTATTGTCGTATCATTGGTACCATATTTTACACATTTTTGTCCCATTTCGCCCGCTAAAACATTTATTTTCTTTGTGGTGCTTCCAAACTACAAGAGGAATGTCCGCAACAAATTTCAAATGTATGAAAATCAGAAATTTAATTAGTAAGCCAAGGCTACCAATATTTTTATACTATGTATATATATAATGGAAATAATACTTCAATTCATAAAGTAAATATAAGACAGCAATCATAAATACCCTAAATATTGGGGGATAGAGAGAGTATTTTCAGCTGCAGTCCTTTGGTTGGTTGTATTTCCATCTATTTTAAATTCAAAAGTATAAATTTTGAAAATATCTTATCTCTCGCGTACGCAGTATAAGACAACTTCAAGATTCTACCATTTTTGTTGTAAAAGCAACAAAATAAAGTACGAATTTGGAAAAAAAAATATTTTACGTGGCTATGCACTCAGAAGAATGTATATACCCAATTCCATGAAACTATCTGCGGGCATTTTGTTGGTACCATTTTTATCCCCTTTTTCGCATTTTACTCCTTAAAAGTACGACATTCGAAAATTTCATCATTCTAGCTGCAGCCTTCTAGTTGGTACCATTTTTATCCCTCTGCTCCCATTGAATCCCTTGAAAGTACAAATTTGGAAAAACTTTTTTTGTGTCACTCAGTCAGAGGAATGTATGCCGTGAATTTGATGGTTCTAGCTGCATCCATTTGTTTGGTACAATTTGTATCCCCTTTTTCCATTTTACATCCTAAAAGTACGAATTTCGAAAATTTCCTTTATTTTATGTGTGTACGCAATCAGAGGAATATATACACCGAATTTCATTATTCTAGGTGCAGCCGTTAGGTTGGTACTATTTTTATCCCTCTGTCCCCATTTAACCCCTTAAAAGTACAAATTTAGAAAAAATACTTGTATATTATGTATCTACTCTACTAGAGGTATGTACACTAGAGCGTACCAGGTTACAAGTAAAAAAAAAAAAGTTCGCCGTACACCTTCGAATATGAAGTATTATTGAAAGGTAGTTTCAAAAAATTTTTTTATTTTTTTATGCCGAACGTAGGGGTCGCGCTTTTACATTTTTCTATATAACTTCTGCATTTATAAACGGATTTTAAAGTGTGATACATCGATGTTTTTGTCCGATTTTTTTGTCTTTGAAGTCATTGAGCTCAAACATGATTCATGATTTTATGCGAGCTTTAATTTTCGATTATTAGAGTGGTACATTAGGGTAGTAGCAACTGAGAAATGATGGGTAAGTACCAGAAGGGGGTGCTTGAGCTCAATGACTTCAAAGACAAAAAAATCGGCCTCGTCGAGACAAAAACATCGATGTATCACACTTTAAAATCCGTTTATAAATACAAGTTATATAGAAAAATGTAAAAGCGCGACCCCTACGTTCGGCATAAAAAAATAAAAATTTTTTTTTTGAAACTACCTTTCAATAATACTTCATAAATCCGTTTATAAATACAAGTTATATAGAAAAATGTAAAAGCGCGACCCCTACGTTCGGCATAAAAAAATAAAAAAAATTTTTTTGAAACTACCTTTCAATAATACTTCATATTCGAAGGTGTACGGCGAACTTTTTTTTTTTACTTGTAACCTGGTACTCTCTAATGTACACGCCAAATTTCGTGTTTCTATTTGTTGTCATTTTATAGGTACTATTTTTATCCCTTTTCGTCCCATTTCGCCCCCTACAAATAAAAATCACTCTATGGTGCCCTTTTATGCTATAAAGGGAATGCGAATTGCAAATATCAACTAAATACAAGCTATTATGTTCAAAAAACATGCTGAAATACTCTAAATATTAGGGGTATTTTCAGTCCTTGTGAGGGAAAAATTTTTCCCTCTTGGCCGATTTCGCCCACTTTCAATCCCAAACGATCTGCAACCATAAGACACATTTAGGAAAAATTTGAACCTCCTAGCTCATTTCGTTCGGCCGCTATCGTGCTTTCAACAGACAGACCCAGACCCAGAATATATATACTTTATGGGGTCTCCGATGAATATTTTAAGGTGTTACAAACGGAATGACAAAGTGAATATACCCCCATCCTGGAGGTGGAGGGTATAAAAACACTAACGAGTAAGTAATTTTTATGTAAATTGTAGGTTGATTAGTTTAGTTTTCCTGGTAACATTTTCATAAAATATCATAATTATTTTTCGTTCAAATGTTATTTTCGTTCAAATAATAATGGAGTTTTATACACTTCAAAATAATTTTAGACATATAAGAAAATATACTTGTACAAACATTTATTAAGAAGGATTTTAGGTATTATATTATGGTTTAGTTTTCCTGGTAACATTTCCATAAAATATCATAATTATTTTTCGTTCAAATATTAAATAATAATAATGGAGTTTTATACACTTCAAAATAATTTTAGTTATATACGAAAATATACTTGTACAAACATTTATTATGTGGGATTTGAGGTACTAGGGTCACTGTTTATGCGTAAATGTTGTTAGCTGCCAGCTGGAATCTTTGGCATTTTTACACATAACCTTACTCACAACGTCTTTATACCCTCCAACTATGGATGTGGGTATATTCACTTTGTCATTCCGTTTGCAACACCTTGAAATATTCATCGGAGAAATCATGATCGTGGTAGTCTGCAGCCAAGTAATAAATGTCTCCATGCCATTTGTAAATAAATTTGCATTCTAATAAATATAGATGCAAAATGGTCTTGAGCCAGGACAATATCCCAGTTCAAATAAAAAAAATATATATTTTTAAAAGTTTCTTCATTTTACAAATCTTTGTTATATATCAATTCGAATAACAAAGACAGTTTTTCTTGTACTCGAAGAAATCCAAGAAAAATAAGAAGAATTTCTATACAATTTCGAATTACAAGAAACTCAAACAATTGAAAATTGGGACTTCACTTTTGTTTTCACCTTCCTACGCAGACCCAAGTTACCGAATTTGTTCTGTTTTAAATATTCCTTGCTACATATGTAAACAAAAACACGTAAGGAAAGGCTAAAGTCGGGCGAGGCCGACTATATAATACCCTACACCATTCCCTGCTTATGTATCTCGCTTTGATTACTAAACCCATTTATTTCATGGGAGCAATTTTATGTAGTTCATATAAATTATACTATAAATTAATCTTTAGTCATATTTAACGAATATGGTTAATAATATGGTAATTGATCCAATTATCCGATAGACAAATACAAATTATACAGTAGTAATAGGATGAATCGGACCGACATTTCAAAAATGGGCCTATAACTACATTTTGGGCCTGGTCCAAAACATGGGCCTATATATTTCTCATTCACGGTGGGTATTCCTGGTTGAAAAATACCATGATCTGCAAAATTTGATGAAGATCCGATGTAAGATGTAGTTTCTAGAGCTGTAATAGATCAGAATGGGACCCCATTTGTGTTATACCAAAGTATGGATATATGGGCATCTCCCAAACAAGTAAGGAAATGCTAAAGACGGACGGACTTTCTATCTCATTACAATTCAATTTGGTAAAAAAGTGAAATCGGGAAGGATTTTTGCATCCTGTAAATGTATGTGTTTGGCAAAAAATGTTAAATCGGAAAGGACATTTGTATAGGGGTATATTGAAACATGGAACGATGTGATCCGCTTTCACCATGTATGTTTATTGGTGAAATATAATACGTAAAGTTTGGCCAAAATCGGTTAAACATTCGGGAGCGACATTTGTATGAGGGCGATACCTAAATCTGAACCGATCTTACCCACTTTCACCATAGGTTGGATTATAAGATGTTGTGCCAAATTGAAAGAAAATCGGGTACAATATGTGGATTTTAGAGCGGAAAACATCAAATCGGGAGCGACATTTGTATGTGGGATATATCTAAATCTGAACCGATCTTACCCAATTTTTGCATTCGTGTTTCTAGTTCGATTATAAGATGTTCTGCAAAATTTAAAGAAAATCGGGTACAATATGTCGTTTCTAGAGCGGAAAATGACAAATCGGGAGCGACATTTGTATGGGGGCTATATCTAAATCTGAACGGATCTTACCCAATTTTCGAATAGGTATTTCTAGTTGGATTATAAGATGCTGTGCCAATTTTAAAGAAAATCGGGTACAATATGTGGTTTCAAAGCGAAAAAACTGAAATAAGGAGCGACATTTGTATGGGGGCTATATCTAAATCTGAACCGATCTTACCCAATTTCAGCATATGTGTTTCTAGTTGGATTATAAGATGTTGTACCAAATGTAAAGAAAATCGGGTACAATATGTGGTTTCTAAAGTGGAAAATGTCAAATCGGGAGCGACATTTGTACGGGAGCTATATCTAAATCTGAACCGATTTCTTCCAAATTAAATAGAGTTCGTCCTTGATCCACACAACTTAGTTGTGCCAATTTTTGTTATGATATCGTTAAAGAAGACAAAAACCCACAAGAACACCAACTTTGGGCCACTGTAAACCACGAACTACTTTGAGCTACGATAAACGTTTATTACCCGCAACCACAACACTATGGGCCCAAATCCATATTTTTTGGCAGAAATTTAAAAATTTAAATTGGAAATTGTTACATGTGTATATATTTTCTAAATGGTAACACTCCAAGCTATCAAGAAAAAGTATTGGAGAAAACTAAGTGGCAACACTGCAAGTCTGAGAGGCATTTAAAGATTGGCGTTGAAACAAGTGGAATTAATTCGGGTCTAAAGGAGTTATGCAAAATACTTAAAATTAAGGCGTAAAAAGAAAATAATGAAGTGACTATATTACTGAAATTGAAGGCCGGCGTAAGTAGATTAAAAATTATATTTAAGATGTTATGATTACTGTAGTCTTGTCAGTTTTCTTAAGTGTTGTAATTTTGTGATTCGTAGTGAGCATAACCTATAAATGTCGTGGACCAAAAGTTATATGTAGGACTCAACTTGACTCAAAGTGTGAATGTGAAAGTGTTCGTCTGAGTGTGTAGTTTGTGGTAGAATTAATATCTCGTCAGCGTTTTTCGGCAAACTCCTACAATTGCCACTTTATTTTAGAACAATTTCGATTAGCCATAGTACACATATTTAATCATATCTCTGAATCAGATTTGTGTATGAGATCCATCAACATCTCATTTTCAAGGTTTTGTAAGTACCTTTAAAATGGTATATAAAGTCATTCACTTTTCTATACACATGTAGACATTTTATATTATTTCCTGAAATAATTATTTAAATTGCAGTGTCAAGTAGAATATTTGTATGTTATATTTTGCTTTTGTAATAATGTTCAGAAAAACATTGTTCGTCAATGCGAAATAAGTTTCATTATTTTAAGCTTTCATAAAATTTTGTTTTCGGTCACCCTGTACTAATACAGGGTGATAATTATGCTGGTTATTTATTAAGTTTATATGGGAGGTGATAGTGGGCGTGGTCCGAACGGCCCAATTTTATTTTATGATATGTCTAGCAAATGTGCAAAATTGCGAGATTGTATCTTTATTCTTCGACTTTATGCCATAAAAAAGTGGATTTGGGACAAGTGTGAAGTGGAGGGTATAAGAATAATCTCAAATTGAATATAGGTGTACAATTTCCTTAATTTCAGTCAATTGAAAATTTATTGAGTACATTTCGTCTACATAATATCGACACACTTTAATATGCAGGTATTACTGTTGAATTTGATTAGGTTCGGCCGAACTTTCAATAGTTTTATTTGATAATTATTGATTTTAAATTTGTGTTGTTGTGTGTTTAAAATACCACCTTTGGAAAAACAATATTAAAATAATAAAAAGCTGTCAATAAATAACAATAACAGAAAATAGTGCATACCCGCAGGCACATTTTTTGCTTTTCGTTTCCACATTAGGATAAACAAATATTTTGTTTACTCCGCGCACATATAACCCTCCGCACTCCATATTTACATTACACATTAACCTTATATAAAATTCATATTCGCTTAACTGGTTTCACTTCGTGCCCTGTTACCTGATTTATTAATTATTTCGATGTAAACAAAATATGAATGAATAAAACCGTTTGTAATTAATTAATATCAATAACAATATATGCGTTAAAAATATATACATACGTTTTACAATGTAAATTGACATTTCAGCCATAATTAATTACGATTACATACACACGTGTCTACGTAGGCGTCATAAATATATGCAGTATGCAAATATGTTATGTACAACAGGGTAAACTCATTAACATTTGCCAGACCATTTTCAACTTCTACTGCAATAATGTTTTTAATTGTTACAGAGTAAGAGTCTTACTGACAATCTTAACTATTAAAGAAATTTATTTAAAAAATCAAAGTTTTTTCTATAAAAAAATAAGAAAAGAATTAAAACAAGTAAAAACGGCGTTAAGTTCAGCCGGACCGAACTTTATATACCCTCCACCATGGATTGCATTCCACAGAGGTTGTCGGTTTTCGTAGAAGTGCAGTAATATTACAGGAAAATATAATTTTTTTAATATAGACAAACCAAAACAAATACAAATATTACAAAAATAATTTTATAAATAAATGTAATATTTTAATTATTTCAAACCATTATTTATTTCAATTCAAAAAATAAATATTCTTATATTTATATTTTCAAAAAGCTTAAATACCATAAATATTGGTAGATAGTGGTTGCTACAGTTGGTTGCATTTCCATTCTAGTTTAGATCCAAAAGTACAAATTTTGAAAATCCATTATCAGACGTACATAGTGCAAAATAACCTAACTTCATGATTCAACCAATTTTTGCCGTAGAAGAAAAACTACGAATTATTTTGCGTGTCTATGCAGTCAGAGGAATGTATACACCGAATTCCATGATTCCAACTGCGCCAATTTGGTTGGTACCATTTTTATCCCCTTGACGTTTCTACGCAATTTACTACTTTTATCCCTCTGTACGATTGTATCCCTTGAAAGTACGAAAATCGAAAAATCCGTTTATTTTCTGTGTCTACGCAGTCAGAGGAATGTATACACCGAATTGCATGACTCTAGCTGGGGTCATTTGGTTGGTACTATTTTTATCCCCTTTTTCTATTTTGACCCCATAAAGTACGAATTTTGAAAAATCCGAGTATTTTACATGTCTATGCAATCAGAGGAATGTATACACCGAATTTCATTATTCTAGGTACAGCCGTTTGGTTGGTACCATTTTTATCCCTCCGTACCCATTGTATCCCTTGATAGTACGAATTTGGAAAAAAACGTTTTATTTTGCATGTCTACGTAGTCAAAGAAATGTATACTCCGAATTTCATGACTTTAGCTGCGGTCATTTGGTTGGTACTATTTTTATCCCTTTTTTCTATTTTGACCCCAAAAAGTACGAATTTCGAAAAATCAGTTTATTTTCCGTGTCTACATAGTCAGAGGAATGTATACACCCAATTTCATTATTCTAAGTACAGCCGTTTGGTTGGTACCATTTTTATCCCTCTATTCCCATTTTACCCCTTAAAAGTACGAATTTGGAAAATACTTTTATATTATGTATCTACTCAATTAGTGGAATGTACACACCGAATTTCGTGTTTCTAGCTGTTGTCGTTTAATATGTACCATTTTTATCCCTTTTTTGCCCCATTTCACACCCTACAAATACGAATCACTTTATGGTGCACGTTTTTGCTATAAGGGGAATGCACATACCAAATATCAAGCAAATATAAACAGACATATTCAAAAAACATGCTAAAATATTAGGGATTATTATGGGTATTTTTACTTCTTGTGAGGGAAAAAATTTTCCCTTTGGTCGATTTCGTCCCGTTTCAATCCCAACCGATCTACGACTATAAGACGCATTTATGGAAAATTTGAACGTTCTAGCTCCATTCGTTTTGATGCTAGCGTGCTTTCAACAGACGGACGGACATGGCTAGATCGTCTTAGAATTTTATGACGATCAAAATATGTATACTTTATAGGGTCTCAGGTCGATATTTCAAGGTGTTAGAAACGGAATGACAAAGTTAGTATACCCACATCCTGGAGGTAGAGGATATAAAAATATATTTTTATTATTTGACAATTTTTTTGATAAACTAGAAGGTATTTATGTTATATGTCACAAACAAAAAACTAATTTTTTTAAAATTACCCAAAAATACTTCATTTTCCATTCACCCTAGTGTCTACAATTTCTTATTTTTTCGAAATCGGAAAATTCAGCTTTTTTCGCCAATATAAAAGTACATATCTGGAAATTTTCATCTAATTCTGATTTACTCCATACCAAAATATCCATTCTCCAGTTTTTTCTTGATATTACAAAGCTATTTGTTGTCCATCGTTACACCCTAATGTACAATATTTAATAATTTTCAGCATGATTTTTTGGCTGACTGTTCTGTGATCAAATATTAATATTTTTGTGGTTATTTTTAATGAGCAAAGGGATCGGGTGAATAATCGGCCCATTGCTGACTTCTGCACTTTTTACAATCCGCATTTTTTGCTGTTGCTGGTGGCAGCACCAAGCTGCTTGCTTGTCAAACTATATATAATTAATGATTTAATCAATGAACATGTTTGTCTACTGCAGTGGTGATCTTCTTAGTTATCATTACACAGCCTTACAGTGGGATTGCATATCCGCCGTATTGAGCCACTCCTGACTTTATTATTTCCTTCTTTTCAATCGTCACAGTTTTTTAAATGATTTCCTAGAAAAATTTGCTGCAACGATATTGATAAACTTATCTTGGCACATAACGTCACGCACGAGTGACGCAGATACTACTATAATCCACACACACACACACATATATACGTCAAATACGCACGGCTGGTCATTTCTCAATGGCTCAACAAATATGTAGAAGGATGAGGAGAGGATTGCAAAGCACACACATATGGGATAATAGCAAAAAAAACGAAAAACAATATTTGCTACAATTAATCATGGACTATCACAAGCTGACCAAGTGGAAATATTTAATAGACATTTCAAAAAAGGTTGTTGTAACGACCAGAGTTATATATAATCGAACAAAGGGCTATATGAAGCCGGTCGTCGTGGGCTAGACGTCATGATAAAGGCAGTGTATTAAATGTCAGGCATGCCAATTGTAAATAGATTTGTATTCTATAAAATTTAGATTTTGAGCCAGGGCAATAACCAGCTTTTTTAATTTTAAATAAAATCTAAAGTTTAAGCATTTGTATAACTTCCGTCTTAAAAAAAACAACAAAAGTGAAAACTATGCAACAAAAAAGAGAAAAATTATGCCTGGGACATAAAATCCAACCTAAAAATGTTTTTGGAATATTTTTTAATTTATTTAAATTCCAATTTTCGTTTAATATTTGTATTATAATTTAAACAGTGTTTTAGAAACAGTTTAAAAAATGAGGCACAATTTATATTTTTGTTGTATTCTGCTTTATAGATAACAATACCTATTTGAAAATTAACTATAGACAAATGGAAAACTCATGGACATCTTTTCAACGTGAAGATATTCAAATAAATCACGATTTTTTAATTTCTATGTTTAAAAAAAAACAATAAACATAAAAAACTTGACCTCGACCTTGAACAATTACACTACTCAACAAATTGAAAAAAATTTCATGTACTCCGGATGCGATAATTTTTTCTGTGTAGATAACCTTGACATGAGCTCGAAAAACGCAATAAAATTTTTTTTTTTCGTTTGGTTTTTTTTTATTATTTTTTTTTTAATTTTAAAAATTTTTTTTTTGGTTAATTTGTTTCGTCCGGCATAACTCGGGAACCACTAGCCCGATTTAATTGAATTAAATTTTAAAAAATTTAAAATTACAATTCCCTTAATCTGTTCATATATTGTTTTCCTATACAAGCAACAGTTTCCAAGTTAAAAATGAATATATAAAGGAAAAAACTTATTTTTTGCCTAAAGATTTAATTTTTTTTTGTTAAATCCATAAAAAATCCAAAATGAAAAAAAATGTCAAATCTTATTACTTTTACGTAAAGTCACATAACCTATGAGCAAAATGAGACAAAGATCATGAAAATCGATGCACGCGTTTCGCTTTTATTCGCAATTGAGTAAAGGTATGAATTTCAAAAATTTGCTCGACATATGCACAACTTTGTCTATGGTAAGGTTTTTTCTTTTTTTTTTGATTCTCAGAATTAACAAAACGGAATAAACAAAGGGTTATTTAATTTTTATGATTGCGTAAGCAAAGTAATAAACGCTAATAAATGTGCGTGAACAATTAAAAGGAAAAAAAAGGTACTCTTACGATCCAGGAGAGTGGCGTCTTTTCATCGACAGCAACAAGCAGAGCCTTAAAGCAATTTTACTGCACAACGGCAACGAGAAACCTTCGATTCCAATTGCTCATGCCGTTGACACCAAGGAAACATACGAAGTCATGGACAATCTACTAAAGTGCCTTACCTATGAGAGGCACGATTGGAAAGTTTGTGCCGACCTTAAGGTTATCGGTATCCTTTGTGGATTACAAGGTCGATTCACAAAGTACTGTTGTTTTCTCTGCCTTTGGGACAGCCGCGATCGTCAACATCATTACACCAGGAGGAGTTGGACAGAAAGAGTTAACTTCATCCCCGGCAGCGACAACGTGAAATATACACCACTCATAAAAAAGGAAAATGTTTTTCTCCCACCTCTTCACATAAAGCTCGGACTCATAAAAAACTTCGTGAAAGCTATCAACAAAGATGGCGAAGCGTTCGCCTATTTAAAAACCATTTTTCCTCACCTTTCATCGGCAAAGATAAAGGAAGGCGTTTTCGACGGTCCGCAAATTAAAAAGTTGTTGCAAGACCAACAATTTGAGCACATTTTATCACCAAATGAAGCTGCAGCTTGGAACTCATTTCGGCAAATTGTTTCCGGATTTCTTGGAAACAACAAAAGCTCAAATTACAGAGAGATCGTCGAACAACTACTCCAAAATTATAAAAAAATTAGAGCAAATATGTCGCTTAAGATACATTTTCTACACTCGCACTTGGACTTCTTTCCGGACAACCTGGGCGATGTGAGTGACGAGCATGGCGCACATGTAACAAAAATTACTTGGATTGGTATTGCATTCAAATCCTCGCGAACGTTTGCTCATTTTAACTATCGCGTTCGTCGACACTTGTTGAATGAGTAAAATCGATCAATGAAGACCTATTTATACTGTGTATTGTTTAGTATTTTACTGACAGGTACTTATAAATGGGTGTATATTTTTTTACGGTGGCTACATACCTGTTTCACCATGTGTGAGTCTTAAATTTTCCGAATAATGACCACCCTTAAATGTGGGTTGCATTTCTGTAAAAAAATCATACAGGTAGCCAACGGAAAACCCAAATAATTAAAAAAGTCCCCTTTCCTTGTTTCCTTTTAATTGTTCACGCACATTTATTAGCGTTTATTACTTTGCTTACGCAATCATAAAAATTAAATAACCCTTTGTTAATTCCGTTTTGTTAATTCTGAGAATCAAAAAAAAAAGAAAAAACCTTACCATAGACAAAGTTGTGCATATGTCGAGCAAATTTTTGAAATTCATACCTTTACTCAATTGCGAATAAAAGCGAAACGCGTGCATCGATTTTCATGATCTTTGTCTCATTTTGCTCATAGGTTATGTGACTTTACGTAAAAGTAATAAGATTTGACATTTTTTTCATTTTGGATTTTTTATGGATTTAAAAAAAAAAAAAATTTAAATCTTTAGGCTTCTTCAATTAAATCGGGCTAGTGGTTCCCGAGTTATGCCGGACGAAACAAATTAACCAAAAAAAAATTTTTAAAATTTAAAAAAAAAATAATAAAAAAAAACCAAACGAAAAAAAATTTTTATTGCGTTTTTCGAGCTCATGTCAAGGTTATCTACACAGAAAAAATTATCGCATCCCGAGTACATTTTGACTGTTGACTAGTGTTATTATTAATAGTTAAAAATTTAAAAATCTATAAATCTATGCATATGTTGCATAGATTTTCTTCAAATACATATTATTTTCTTCTTTAGGAATTCGGAGTATACATTCCTCTGACTGCGTATACATCCTCTGACACGCAAAATCAAAATTTGTACTTTTGGAATTTAAATAGAATGGAAATACAACCAACTGCAGCACTCACTATCTACCAATATTTATGGTATTTAAGTTTTTTGGAAATATAAATATAAGAATATTTATTTTTGGATTTGAAATAAATAATGGTTTGAAATAATTGAAATATTATATTTATTTATAGAATTATTCTTTCAATATTTGTATTTGTTTTGGTTTGGCTATGATTTTGGGCTACGGAAAATCCAAGAGCAGTTCATCAGCGACCATCACACCCACTTATCCTCCGAAAGGATAATTGGCGCATATATTTTTTTATTGTTAATTTAAGAATGTAATATAAAATCATTACATTTTGGCAATTATCCTCCGTTTCCGTGACCTAAAGTTAGAGGGACATTTATAGCTGTTCGTTTGTATAGAATTTGAAATTGACAACGATTCATCCACTCTGGCTGAGTAATATGAAAATGTCGAATTTAATTTTTATTTGAATAATGATGAATTCCCAATTGTCACTATTTCCTTTCAAATGAAATGAAACCCTCTATTCATTCCCGCACAATGATGGAATGTATAATTAAATATTTTTTACATCACACACAGATAAAATATATTATTTATTTGTCTGTCAAAAATTATAACTTAAACAAAATCGACAACGTTGGTACCTGTAAGGGAACAACTACTTACAAAGGTTGTACTGACTTAGACCACTTTCATGTTTCTCAAAATTGAAAAAATTTAACAAACAAAATTTTTATTTTTTTTTTTTTGCAAAAGTATTATTTCCTTGCCAAAAAATTAAAGAAAACACAAAATATTTTATTTCAAAAAAAAATATATAAATAACTTTGAAAATGCTATAAAAAACTACTGAGTATTTTCTCAAATTTCTTTTTTATTTGAAAGTACAATCCTTCCGGTTAATAATGGAAAATAATTTCATTCAAATGGCTGCCTTGGGCACCCCACAAATAATAGTTCAACGGTTGAATAGTTGAAAAAAAAAAACGTTAGATGGCCGACCCTATATATACATATATACTTTAAAAGCTCGATTTGCGCAACCGATTGGAAATCAAGAAGTTGCATTAACTGAGATTGTTACTCTTAGCAAGACCCAAATTATTTAGATTTAAATAAGTAATATCGTCCTAATAGAGGCCCACTCAATACTTATGTCAAGACCTTTGATAATATACTTATTTTCCTTATAAGAGGTATTTAAGGCTTCAGTTTCCTAAATGACATCTTGAAAGCTTTCGTTGATCCATTCGTCGATATCTCCTGTGGAAAATTTACTCAGTACATTATCAACCGATGAATGTGTTGTGCTGAATATTCTATACATAATCCTCACTTGTCCATTTATCATTGTAAGAACGCTCAAACAGTTTTTAATAGCAATGCCCGATACATTGTCTCACGTGTTTACTAAAAAGGTAGCTTTTGTTTTAAGTCCGTTCTTCGTACATAGATCAATTGCATTAAAATATATAATAATAAAATATCGACCCCTTAGCGCGGAATGATCGCAAGCGCCAAAACACACATTTTACAGGAGAAGGTTTTTATTGATTATTTTGAAATGTTTGCATAAAATGAAATATGTTTTAATGCAAAATGTTTTAATTCCGCCGTACCCAACGAATTATTATTAAAAATTTATCATTTGTTTACATCATACGGTACTTTTGGCGCTTGCGATACAAATATTGTACTTGCGGCTACAAATACTGAAAAAACTGTGGCGCTTACGATATAAGTTTTTTTCGATTAAACCTCGAAATTTTAGAAAAAATACACTTTTTAAAGAGTGATTTTTTTGAGGTTAGGATTTTCATGCATTAGTATTTGACAGATCGCGTGGGATTTCAGACATGGTGTCAAAGAGAAAGATGCTCAGTATGCTTTGATATTTCATCATGAATCGTCTTACAAACGAACATCGCTTGCAAATTATTGAATATTATTATCAAAATGCGTGCTCTGTTAAGAAAGTTCATTGCGCGCTTCCATTTTATGGTCAGTTTAATCGACCCACTGAAGCGGCTATTCGGGCTATTGTGACTAAATTTCGCACCAAATTTACATTGTTGGACATTAAACCACCAACACGCTTACGTAGAGTGCGAACTGAAGAAAATATCGCAGCTGTATCGGCCAGTGTTAATGATGACCACCAATTTTCGATTCGTCGCCGTTCGCACCAATTGGGTCTGTGTTACTCAAAAACGTGGAAATGCCAAAATTGGACTAAGCGGATGGACCACCTAAGACGCAGCCGCGGTCAACATTTAAATGAAATTATCTTCAAAAAGTAAATGTCATGGACCAATCTAACGTTTCAAATAAAGAACCGATGAGATTTTGCAAATTTTATGCGTTTTTTTTAAAAAAAAGTTATCAAGCTCTTAAAAAATCACCCTTTATTATAAAAAAATTATTAAAACAAAATAATAAAATAGATAACAATACTTTTATAAAGGGAAAAATGAACAGAAAAGTAATTCAAACCGTTAATAAAAAACAATTTTAGACACATTTGAATTCCTATGATTAATAGTTAAATTTCATATAAAAGTTTTTAGGTAATATCGATATTGAATTTTTCTTTGAACGAATAATTAAATTAATATTCATTTCATCCACCCTACTATCTGCAAAATATCCATATTTAAATTTTGCGCAAAATCACAGTTTTTCAAACAATTAAATTTTATTTTAATATTTGGCGGTAGAAAATGAATTCCAGTCCTTAAAATCTAAATGATTTAGTAAAATACTTTCATAACACTTCGGTATCGTGCGGGAATTTGTAATCATGGTCGGCCACTCTGAAGGGGCCCAAATTATTCTTCCTTTACAAAATGATTCACTTGTATAGTGTTTAGAATCAACTGACATCATTGTATGACCGGAAAGCAAAAATGTTATGCTAACATTCTTAACGAAATCTGAAGTTTTTATACCCTCCACCTCCAGGATGGGGGTATACTAACTTTGTCATTCCGTTTATAACACCTTGAAATATCGACCTGAGACCCTATAAAGTATATATATTCTTGGTCGTAATAAAATTCTAAGACGATCTGGCCATGTCCGTCCGTCTGTTGAAAGCACGCTAGCAACTAAACGAATGGAGCTAGGACGTTTGGTGTATACATTTCTCTGATTGCGTAGACACGCAAAATAAAGGGATTTTTCGAAATTCGTACTTTTTGGGGTTAAAATGGTAAACGGGGATACAAATAGTACCAACAAAATAACCGCAGCTGGAGTCATGAAGTTCGGAGTATACATTCCTCTGACTGTGCAGACACGAAAATGGGTACAGAGGGATAAAAATAGGTCCAAACTTAACGGCTACAGCTAGAATGATGAAATTCTGTTTGTACATCCCCCTAGTTGCGTAGACACGTAAAATAAAGAGATTTTATAAAGTCGTGCTCTTAAGGGGGTAAAATACGTAAAGGGGGATAAAAATGGTACCAACAAAATGACCTATGCTAGAATCATGGAATTCGGTGTATACATTGCTCTGCAAAATAAAAAGTTAGTTGAATCATTATTTTGCACTATGCACGTGAGATAATGGATTTTCATAATTTGTACATTAAAATATAATGGAAATACAAAAAATGTAGCATCCACTAACAATATTTATGGTATGTAAGCTTTTTTGAAACTATAAATATAAGAACATTTATTTTTTAAATTGACTTGAAGTATTACTTCGTTATATATAGTGTAAACGTGTTGGTAGCCTTGCCTTATAAGCGTGGTTTGAAATAATAAAAATATTATATTTATTTACAAATGTTTTTTTTTCTATATTTGTATACACTCCACGAGAGTATTATGTCTTTGTGCATTTGTTTGTAATACCCAAAAGGAAACGAGATAGACCCATTGTTAATTATACCGATCGTCTTAGAATCACTTTCTGAGTCGATTTAGCAATGTCCGTCTGTCTGTCTGTCCGTCCGTCCATCTATTCTTGTAATCACGATACAGGTCGCAATTGTAGACAGAACCAAATGAAACTTTGCACAACGATGTTTTTCGGGATAAGGACGAACGCTATTTAATCGGTTCAGATTTAGATATAGCCCCCATACGAATTTCACTCCCGATTTGACTCTTTTCACTCTAGATACCACATATTTCAACAGATTTTCTTTAAAAATGGCAAAACATCTTATATTGTAATTAGAAACACCTGTGGTAAAAATGTGTTAGATCGGTTCAGATTTATATATAGCTCCCATACAAATTTCTCTCCCGATTTGACTTTTTCCGCTCTAGAGACCACATAATGTATCAGATTGTCTTCAGATTTGGTAAAACATCTTATATTTCCACTAGAAACACCCATGGTGAATATCGGTCAGATCGGTTCAGATTTATATATAGCTCCCATACAAATTTCTCTCCCGATTTGACTTTTCCGCTCTAGAGACCACATAATGTATCAGATTGTGTTCAGATTTGGTAAAACATCTTATATTTCCACTAGAAACACCCATGGTGAATATCGGTCAGATCGGTTCAGATTTATATATAGCTCCCATACAAATTTCGCTCCCGATTTGACTATTTCCGCTCTAGAAACCACATAATGTATCAGATTGTCTTCAGATTTGGTAAAACATCTTATATTCCCACTAGAAACTCCCATGGTGAATATCGGACAGATCGGTTCAGATTTATATATAGCTCCCAAACATATTTCGCTCCCGATTTGACTTTTTCAGCTCTAGAAACCACATATTGTATCAGATTGTCTTCAGATTTGGCAAAACATCTTATATTTAAACTAAGAACATCTATGGTGAAAATAGGTCAAATCGGTTCAGAGTTAGATATACAAATGTCGTTCCCGATTTGACATTTTCCTCTGTAGAAACCACATATTGTACTCGATTTTCTTTAAATTTGGCACAACATCTTATAATCTTACTAGAAACACCTATGCAGAAATTGGGTAATATCGGTTCAGATTTAGATATAGCCCCCATATAAATGTAGCTCCCGATTTGACTTTTTCCTCTTTAAATGCCACATATTCTAATCGATTTTCTTTAAATTTCGTACAACATCTTATAATCTAACTAGAAACACCTGTGGCTAAAGCGGGCTAGATCGGTTCAGATTTAGATATAGGCCCCAAACAAATGTCGCTCCCGATATGAATTTTGCGCTCTAAAAACCATATATTGTACCCGATTTTCTTTAAATTTGGGACAACATCTTATAATCCAACTAGAAACACTATGCAGAAATTGGGTAACATCGGTTCAGATTTAGATATAGCCCTCATACAAATGTCGCTCCCGATTTGACTTTTGCCGCTTTAAAAGCCACACATTGTGCTCGATTTTCTTTAAATTTCGCACAACATCTTATAATCTAACTAAACAAAACTATGGTGAAAGTGGGTAAGATCGGTTCAGATTTAAATATAGCCCAAATTCAAACGTTGCTCCCATAAGTTTAACCGATTTTGGCCAAACTATACATTTTATATTTCACCTATTTCGTTCCAGGTTTCAATATATCCTCATACACATGTCCTTTCCGATTTAACATTTTTTTGTCAAACACATACATTTACAGGATACAAAAAACCTTCCCGTTTTAACTTTTTCACCTTAATGTGAAATAAATGGTGGTTGCGCTAATCGGGGGTTGCACAAATCGAGCTTATACAGTATATATATATATATATATATATATATAAATGAATCTGTGTTTGTAAGTTTGTGGGTTTGTTTGTTTGTTTGTTCTTTATAGCAGACTAAACTACTGGACCGATCTTCTTGAAATTTTCACAGTATGTTCATGTTGAACCGGTGGTGAAAATAGGCTATATAAATTTTTGATATTGTCAGTGGGCGTGGCACCTCCCACACAAATTGGGGATTTATTCGTTTTTTATAAATTTGCATATTCGGAGTACTGTTGCAGCTAGAGTCTTGAATTTTTGTGAAAGTCCACTAATTGTTAGCCTGCACAGTTTAGCCAAAAATGGGCGGTATTGGAAAAGTGGGCGTGGCACCTCCCATACGAAGCTAACACCTACTATTGAATATTGTTAGTTCTATGACACCTAGAGTGCTGAAATTTTGTGTAAGTGTATCTAGCATCAATGTGCGTAGTTGTGCCAAAAAATGGGCGGGATTGGACAAATGGGCGTGGCACCTCCCATACGAAGTTAAAACCTATTATTGAATATTGTCAGTTCTATGACAGATACAATACTGAAATTTTGTGTGTTTTGTGGGTAGTTATGTCAAAAATTTGCGGTATTGGAAAAGTGGGCGTGGTACCTCCCATACGAAATTAAAACCTATTATTGAATATTGTCAGTTATATGACAGCTATAGTGCTGAAATTTTGTGTAAGTACATGTTCGTAGTTGTGCCAAAAATGGGCGGTATTGGAAAAGTGGGTGTGGCACCTCCCATACAAAGTTATTACCCATTTTCGAATATATCCAGTTCTATGACAGATACAATACAGAAATTTTGTGTGTTTTGTGGGTAGTTATGTCAAAAATTTGCGGTATTGGAAAAGTGGGCGTGGTACCTCCCATACGAAGTTAAAACCTATTATTGAATATTGTCAGTTATATGACAACTATAGTGCTGAAATTTTGTGTAAGTGAATCTAGCATCAATGTTCGTAGTTGTACCAAAAATGGGCAGTATTGGAAAAGTGTGTGTGGTACCTCCCATACAAAGTTATAACCCATTTTCGAATATATTCAGT
Organism: Polietes domitor; assembly: GCA_947397865.1. Taxonomy (NCBI): domain Eukaryota; kingdom Metazoa; phylum Arthropoda; class Insecta; order Diptera; family Muscidae; genus Polietes; species Polietes domitor. The sequence continues at coordinate 128,254,883 of OX377622.1, forward strand.
TCTATGACAGATACAATACTGAAATTTTGTTCGAGTACATCTAGCATCAATATGGGTAGTTGTGTCAAAAATTTGCGGTATTGGAAAAGTGGGCGTGCTACCTCACATATAAACTTAAAACATATTATTGAATATATTCAGTTTTATAACAGTTACAATACTGAATTTTTTGTGAGTGCATCTAGCATAAACCTTCGTAGTTGTACCGAAAATGGGCGGTAGTGGGATAGTGGGCGTTGTACTTCACATACGAAGTTAAAACCTATTATTGAATATTATCAGTTCTATAAAAAATAGAGTGCTGAAAAATTGTCTGAATAGATCCAGTGTAAATAGTTGTGCAAATATTGGCGGAAAGTGGGCGTGGCCCTTCCCATATGAAATTAAAACCGGGTTTAGAGTATATTCGACACCGAGATGGGCGGAAAGTATCCGTGACCCTTCCCATACGAAATTAAAACCTGTTTTAGAGTATATTCGACACCGAGATTCCTATATTGTTATACAAATGGGCGGGATTTGAAAGATGGGGAATTTTTGATTTAAATTTTGTAAAATTACTCATTTTCTTTGGATTTTCTTAGCATAATAGCAAAGAAAGTTTACTAAAAAGAAATATCGCCAAAATCAGAATTAAGTCAAGAAAACGGAAATTATATTAATTTTTTAGTTTTTGTGTTGTTTGATTAGTGAACAATTTGATTGACTTTCTATGTGTTTTGAATGTAGTACATTCGAATTCCAGCTATTCGGTTATGTAAGTTCTTCTTACGTAGGACGTTTTTTGTTTGGGCAATGGAAAGGAGGAGAATCACACTCAACCTAAAATCAACATATCCATTTCTTTTGTATCTCAGGGAAATACCTTGATTATAAGTGGTACATATAATACCGATCACAAGAAAAAACAATATGATTTTTATTTCCGTTTGTTTTTCTGCCTGGCGAAGCGGGCGGGGGTTCAGCTGGTATATATATATATATTTACAGGTTGTTCGTCTAGAAACTTTATAGTGAAATTATTATTTACTTTTCTAATAAATTTATTTTATTCAAATTATCTGAATCACTGGACATTATAAATAAAAAAGTTTGTGTACAACACCACACCACCACAGTGTGGAATTTTGATTTACTCTCTGAGGCAAAGTTGTAAAGGGTGATTTTTTAAGAGCTTGATAACTTTTTTAAAAAAAAAACGCATAAAATTTGCAAAATATCATCGGTTCTTTATTTGAAACGTTAGATTGGTCCATGACATTTACTTTTTGAAGATAATTTCATTTAAATGTTGACCGCGGCTGCGTCTTAGGTGGTCCATCCGCTTAGTCCAATTTTGGCATTTCCACGTTTTTGAGTAACAGAGACCCAATTGGTGCGAACGGCGACGAATCGAAAATTGGTGGTCATCATTAACACTGGCCGATACAGCTGCGATATTTTCTTCAGTTCGCACTCTACGTAAGCGTGTTGGTGGTTTAATGTCCAACAATGTAAATTTGGTGCGAAATTTAGTCACAATAGCCCGAATAGCCGCTTCAGTGGGTCGATTAAACTGACCATAAAATGGAAGCGCGCAATGAACTTTCTTAACAGAGCACGCATTTTGATAATAAAATTCAATAATTTGCAAGCGTTGTTCGTTTGTAAGACGATTCATGATGAAATGTCAAAGCATACTGAGAATCTTTCTCTTTGACACCATGTCTGAAATCCCACGTGATCTGTCAAATACTAATGCATGAAAATCCTAACCTCAAAAAAATCACTCTATAGCTCTTATCATAACGAACAAAAGTAGTGAAAATGTCGTCGAACAAATCTTATAGGCTGCAGTGTGTGTAGGTAGCGTATACATGCTGTTGATTAATGATAATATCACTCATACGCACTCTAGTCGGACTGACCATTAACAGAAACAGTGCAGCAAGATATATTTTTCCTACCTAAACTGTGTTAAGAATCATTCCTAGAACAATCATTCATACCAAAATACACTACACTCTACGACAATTTCAATTTTTTTCCAAAATTACGGGGTTCTGACTCTGACAGATCACATCGGAATATCATTTTATAGACGATTAAAGTTTCCCAACTCTGGCCTCTCCTCGGTGTATCTGAATTTTATTTCCGAACCTCACAAAATAGGGGGTTCTAGCATATCAAAATTCAAAAGTCGTGCACTATCCCACCCCTATTGAACAATAACTAAATTAACCTTAATGGGCAATCTTGAATTTGATTGATTTTTGGTGTTAGTGTTAAGTTTTGGGTTTTTGTGTGTTCTGACATGTATTGTAAAATTTGATGGCCAACATTTCTGTAGAACATTTCAAACCCGCCCTTCCCCCTTTTCGGGGTATTTTAACAATTTGTTACAATAAAGCCAAAAACTGCCGCTATGAGGGGTAGTTAGAAGGTTAATAAGTTCTACATAAATATTCTATCTACAAAGTTGCTAAACATACCCTATGTCTCAGATGTAAAGAAAACATAGTCTTATACACTGATATGCTGCAAGAAGAAGCCAGAGTTAGGAAACTTTAATCGTCTATAAAATAAAAATCCGATGTGATATAAAAAAAACGCCGACACACTTATTTTTTTGTCTCCTCTTTCAGAATCCATTGTCAGAACGCCGTAATTTTTTTTCATTTTGTACTATCATATCGTGATTTGACTTCTTAATGATTTTTTTTTTAAAAATACACGAAAATTATTTAAATCAATAGCAAACATAAGCACAAGAAATTCTAATTAACGTCAAGCACTGAACTCAAGAAACCTGCCAAGGCTCTGCCATAGCAGTTCCAGGTTAATTGAAATTATCCAATGAATGGATGAATATGTTCTTTGTGGCCCATTCACGGAATTGAGTGATTGCTTTATGCTGCAGCATGTTTTGTAAATGGTTCTGAAAACCTAGAAGTTGTTCCATTTGCCACATTTATGTGCATAACCATGCGAGCTAACACGTGTAATACGTTGCAACAGTTTTCAGAATTTGAATAGAAGAACAGAAGGTAATGCTCTCAAGGCTACAAGAGCTCTTAAATGCGTAGTAGAAGATTTCCTCGCAAGGCTCAAGGGCCTAAGAGAGGGAGTTTCTGCTTCGTGAAAAGGTCACTTACAAACAAACAAGTAAACATGTTGCAGGCAGTTAAACCGAATTATGTATAACCTCAATGCCACAGGTGAATATTTATTTGACATGACAGCACTTGCCCTACTGTACATAATCCATACGAAGCGATAGCAGAGTAATCAAATCATTTAGAAATGCACTTTATTAAAAAGACAATTGGTTGACTAATTGATTTTTATCACAATCCCTTTTCCATTCGCCAAACACTGTAAGCAAACTATTCAATTGGTATTTTGCATGCAGAAAACTGCTGCTGTCAATTTGATTAATGCTGGGCGCTGGGCGAACGAACACAGACACAAAAAGCAATTTGAAATTTATTGAAAATTTATTCATTTGCATTTTATCATTTTTTTCTAGTTGATGCACTTTTGATGCCACACAAAATGTCACAGTGGATGTCGTGCACACACACACATATTGACATTTCGAACTTTTGCCCAAAGTGTATTTGTAGATGAAAAGGTATTACAATTTCCAGGAAATTTGTAATTGTAGCTTTTTGTTCGTGGATTCCGCGAATTTGCAAAATGCATTTAATACGTTCTTCCGAATATTTAACACACACACAACAGGACATCAGTCGATTTGTGAGTTTCTGCGAAAAAACATTAATGGTTGTTAGTGTTGAATTCAACGATGCCCAATTTCACCACCTATATGTGCGAAAAGTTTGGGATGAGCTCTGCACAACACATTGTGTTACAAAAACCGATTACTAAAGTCATTCTATGAAGCATTTAAGCTGCATTTGACAAATATTTTCTTAGATATTCTAAAACTACTGAGATAAAATAGGATTTTTGGAATAGGGATAAAAATCGTACCATCGCTGTTAATTAATTAATCTTAAAGCGAGAACGCGAGCAAAATTTTTTTGTTAAGAAATTTGCACTTTTTATACCCTCACCTCCAGGGTGGGGATATGTAACACCTTGAAATATCGACCTGAGACCTCATAAAGTAAAGGGTGATTTTTAAAACTATAGGAAGTTTTTCAAAAAATAAAATTCAGAAAAATTCATGAAATCTTTATTTGAATCGATAGTACGGTCCATATAATTTAATGTTTGAAGATTATTTCATGCAAATGTTGACCTTGACTGCGCCTCAAATGGTCCATCCGTTTAGTCCAATTTTGGCATTTCCACGTTTTTGAGTAACAGAGGCCCAATTGCTGCGAACGACGACGAATCGATAATTGATGGTCATCATTAATACTGGCTGCGATATTTTCTTCAGTTCGCACTCTACGTAAGCGTGCTGGTGGTTTAATGTCCAACAATGTAAATTTGGTGCGAAATTTAGTCACAATAGCCCGAATAGCTGCTTCAGTGGATCGATTAAACTGATCATAAAATGGAAGCGCGCGATGAACTTTCTTAACAGAGCACGCATTTTGATATTAAAATTCAATAATTTGCAAGCGTTGTTCTTTTGTAAATTATAGACCAAACTAAAGATTTTTGACAGTGAAACAAAACACGAAACGTGCGTCAGCTGTTTAAACCAGTGTTGCCAAAAAGCTAAATAGCCAAATAGCTAAAAAATCACCCTTTATATATATTCTTGATCGTCATACAATTCTAAGACAATCTAGCCATGTCCGTCCGTCTGTTGAAAGCACGCTAGCATCTAAACGAAAGGAGATAGGAGGTCCAAATTTTGCATAAATACGTCTTATAGTCGTAGATCGATTGGGATCGGGCGAAATCAGCCCAAAGGGAAAAAATGTTTCCTCACAAGGACTAAAAATACCCATAATAATCAATAATATTTTAGAGTATTTAAGCACATTTTTTCAATATGTCTGCTTGTACTTACTTGATATTGGGTATGTGCATTCCCCCTATAACAAAAACGAGCACCATAAAGTGATTCTTATTCGTAGGGGGCGAAATGGTGCAAAAAAAGGGATACAAATGGTACCTACCAAACGACAACAGCTAGAAACACGCAATTCGGTGTATACATTTTCCTCTTATTCCTCTAATTGAGTAGATACATAATATAATTGAATTTTTTCCAAATTCGTACTTTTAAGGGATAAAATGGGAATAGAGGGATAAAAATGGTACCAACCAAACGGCTGCACCTAGAATAATGACATTCGATGTATACATTCCTCTGATTGCATAGACACGTAAAAAACGGATTTTTCGAAATTCGTACTTTTTGGGGTTAAAATGGAAATAGAGGATTAAAATAGCACCAGCTAAATGAAATGGTTGAATAGTACCAAATATTGAAATTCGGTGTATACATTCCTCTGATTGCATAGACACGTAAAAGAAACGGATTTTTCGAAATTCGTTTTGGGCTTAAAATTGAAAAAAGGGGATAAAAATAGTACCAACCAAATGACCGCAGCTAGAGTCATGAAATTCGGAGTATACATTCCTCTGACTGCGACTTTTGGGGTTAAAATGGAAAAAGGGGATACAAATAGTACTAATCAAATGACCGCAGCTATAGTCATGAAATTCGGAGTATACATTCCTGTGACTGCGACTTTTGGGGTTAAAATGGAAAAAGGGGATACAAATAGTACTAATCAAATGACCGCAGCTAGAGTCATGAAATTCGGAGTATATATTCCTCTGATTGCGTAGACACGGAAAATAAACGGATTTTTCGAAATTCGTACTTTTTGGGGTCAAAATAGAAAAATTGGATAAAAATAGTACCAACCAAATGACCGCAGCTAGAGTCACGAAATTCGGGTATACATTCCTCTGACTGCGTAGAGACGGAAAATGAAAGGCTTTTTCCAAATCTTACTTTTAAGGGAACAATGGGTACAGAGGGATAAAAATAGTACCAACTAAACGACTACAGCTAGAATGATGAAATTTCGTGTGTACATCCCTCTAATTGCGTAGACACGTAAAATAAAGAGATTTTATTAAATCATACTCTTCATCTGACTGCATAGACACGTAAAGTAAAGAGATTTTTCCCAATTCGTACTTTTTACTTTTACGGCAATAATTGGTTGAATCATGAAGTTAAGTTATTTTGCACTATGTACGTCAGATAATGGAGTTTTAACTTTTGTACTTCTAGAAATAAAATAGATAGAAGAAGAAAATAGAAGCATAAAATTTTTTCTTAGAATATCCTACTACTATATCGAACTTTTATAAAAAAAATCGACAACGTCGTTACCTCTAATGGAACTACTGCTTTCAGAGGACGAACTGATTTAGACCACTTTCATTCTTCTCAAAATTGAAAAAGTTAAAAATTTAAAATTTTTAAATTTTGAAATTAAAAATTGAAAAATTTTAATTTCTTTCGCAAAAGTAATATATCCTTACCTGGGAAGGAAAGCACAAAATATTTTATTTCAAAAAATTAAAAAAATATATATATATATAAATATTTCCATGTGGTTCGTCTAGAAAATTTATATTGAAATTATTTTTTACTTTTCAAATAATTTCATTTTATATGTTATTCAAATTATCTGAATCACCTAAGATGGACATTTTAAATAAGAAATGTTAATCAATATAAATAAAAAATATATAATTTTTATTTTTTCTAAGTTGTTTTATTTATTTATTCTTTTCCGATATTTCGATCGTCTTGTAGTTCATTCTCTGGTCATTTATAATATGTAACATTTCAAGCGTATATCTTCTGCGATAATTATTTTCTTGCGTCAAAATGTCTACGTCGTTGAAGTTTGGCTTGTGCCCCGTCAAGGTACAATGGGCTGCCAGTGCTGTCTTTTGTTCCAGTGGTTTGTCAATCGCTTTTTGATCACATTTGTGTACAGAAAGTCGAGTTTCTAGTTTCATCTTTGTAGTACCAACGTATACCTTCTGGCATACGTTGGACTTGTTACCATTACATTTTATCTTATAGACTACGTTTGATTTTTCTTCTTTGTTTATTTTTGATTTTGTCCTGCTAAAAAGGCCATTAATTGTGTTGTTGCTCTATAACGCTAATTGTATGTTGTCCTTATTATAAATGTTGGAGTTTTTGAATCTTTCCGTGAAGCCAGGAACATATATCATCGGTTTGTATATTTTTTCATTCGATTCTCCAGGTTGTTTCTTCATTATATGTCTTATTAATTCCGTAATGGTTTTATTGGAAAAGTCATTCAATTTTAAAATATGTCTTATCTTCTTTTCGTCATTTTTATGAAATTATGCATCGCTAATGTTGAAAACTCTGTTAATAAAGTTAGTCGCGGTGTTGATTTTTATACGTCGAAGATGTTTGGAGTAAAATTTTTTAAATCTTCTAGATGCTGTCTCTTTTTGGTACCAATCCGTTTTGATAACATTGTCTCGTCTATACACTATCGCGTCAAGATATGGTAGTTTATTGTCCTGTTCACATTTCCTTAGTGAATTGTATTTGATTGTTGAATGAATTTAATACATTTAATGTGTTTTGTACCTTTGTCGTCTTCACAATACCAAAAAAATCGTCTACGTATTTTGTTAAGAGTCTTGGCTTTATCGTCAGTTTCTGCATTGAGGCGTCTATTAATTCTTCTATTATAATGTCTGCAACAATGGGTGAAGCTGGTGATCCCATTGGCATTCCTTTTCGCTGCTCGTACACCTTGTCATAATATTAAAAATATCTGGTATCTTTAATACAAAACGTTAATATTTCTAAGAATAAGTCCATTGGTATTGAAGTATAGTCCTTTATATCGTTCCATTTTTCTCTTAATGTTTTAATAGCTAAATTTACTGGTACGCTTGGAAACAATTATATATAAATAAAAAAATAATCAATAAAATCAGTATAGTATGACTTAGACCACTTTCAAACTAACATTAAATTTGGTGTGCATAAAATGAGAAATGTCATTGTAAGGGTACATTTTTATAAATGTCAGAAATAAGAGTTCTCAAATTAGAGATCTGATCAAACTAAAGAGAAAAATTTCTTATCTCAATTTTTTTTGATTTTTGACTTAGACCACTATCATTCTAACTGGCACGTATATAACTGATATTTTTTTATTGGGATGTTCGGAAGCATTGGATCGTATTGCACGGGGAAGAGATAGATAATTAATGTCCACTAAATTTTTGTTGTCCCAAGACTCCTCTATAAATCACCGAATTGTTAAACATCCGTGCCTATGGTCGCCAAAGGGTTAATAGAAAACAAGTAAGGAAGGTTAAAGTCGGGCGTGGCCGACTATATGATATGAATCATTTTAACATAGGTTTTCTTAAATACAAGGCGCTTTCCCAAATTTGATGGAAATCTATTAAATATGTGGTTTCTAGAGCGGAAAGAATTATAGCGGGGGAGTAATTTATATGGGAGCTATATATAAATCTGAACCGCTTTGACCCACTTTCGCCATGGATGTTTGTACTTGAAATATGAGCTGAGTTTGCCAAATTTTAAGCAAATCAGTTCAAATATGTTCAAAGTTCAGTTAACACAAGAACTCAAATATACTATTTCTTCTATTGTGTGGGAGCTATATATAAATCTGAACCGATATGACCCTTTTTGGTTTTAGGTGAATATAATTTGTTTTGCCAAATTTGAAGAAAATCTGTTAAAATATGTGGTTTCTAGCGCAGAAATAATCAAATCGGGGGAGACATTTGTGTGGGAGCTATATATATATATATATATATATATATATATATATATATATATCTTAACCGATCTGGCCCATTGTTACCAGAGTTGTTTCTAGTTCAAATATAAGTTGTTTTGCTAAATTTGAGGAAAATCTGTTGAAATATGTGGTTTCTAGAGCGGAAAAAGTAAAATCGCTATATCTAAATTTGAACCGATTTTCTTCAAATTAAACAGCGTTCGTCCTTATCCCATAAAACTTCGTTGTGCAAATTTGCATTTAGTTCTAACCACAATTGCGACCTGGACTTTGATTACAACAATAGACGGACAGACGGACAGACAGACGGAATAAATCGACTCAAAAAGTAATTCTAAGTCGATCGGTATAATAAACGATGGGTCTATCTCGTTTCCTTTTGGGTGTTTCAAACAAATGCACAAAGACATTATACCCTGTGGTGTAGGGTATAATTAAAATACCACCTTATTTGTACAGAAACTCTTACAGGTGAATGTGAGCTAGATGTGTTCGAAGTCGCCATGATTTTGTAGAGAATCACATTGGTCCAAGTTTTGTATATATAGACCCCATACAAATATTCCTTCCGATTTGTATTTCTACTGACATTTTAAATCATTGGTTTTTCGGTTAATAAAAACATTGTAATGTTTTCCCTTATTTCTTTTATTTCTTCCTGTGGCCAAATCACCATATGCAATCTCTACTTTAGTGTAGCGCAAACGCAATCATACATATGCATGTTTAAAAATGTCTACAACAAATTTGTAATTCATGTAAAATATTGCTTGTTGAAAATTTCACATGTGATCCGGAGGCTAAAGTCAATTGCAATTGGCCATGTTTACATTCGTTTATTTGCTTTGCATTTTCTGTGGTAATTTGCAAAAATGTGTTTATTTTCTTTTGAGAGCAAAATTTGTTTTTTTACGATTCATAAATTTCACAGTGTTTGTGTCTTTATTTGCTGCGATTTCGTCTACATTTCGTGTCTGTCGATATGGAAAATGTATGTATGTATGTAGCAGCCACATTTTAAGTATCCTGCTCTTGTTGTTTCCGTTTCCTGTGTTTTCACACAATTTTCGGGGATTTGCTTTGTGTTGTTGCTGCACAAATTCTCTGAATACAAACATCATACTTTTCAATTCGAGTGAAAAACAATATGCGCAATTAAACTGGCACAAAACTAAAATAATAATTTTAAAAATATTTGTAGTGCCTGCAAAGTGGACGCAGAAAATGGCCATAGATTTAATGTAAAAAATCAATATTTGAATCGAGTATCGCTGTAAGCTCTAATTCATCACAATCATCATCATTCCTCAGCTCTACCAGCCATAACATAAGCATCACTCCATGGTGGTGGTGTGGCCTGGCCATTGGTATTCCTAAATGGTTCTTTCGACTTCCTCTTCTGAAACACATTTTTAACCAGAATTTGTGCAGCAATTTTAGAGAAAATTCCATTTAAACATTTTTTCAAATGTAGCTGTTCTGTAATTATTATTAACTTGCTCTAATTGGCATTTTTAGTTTTGCAACACCCCATCACCCCCTTCAGCCCCTCTTTACTTTTCTAAGTGCAGCATGTTCTATCCACAGCTTGTTAATTAGCTATTTTTAAGTAGCACAGCAAGGAAAAAGTTTACGAAAGGGTTGTCGTAAGTGTTCTCAATTAATTGCATTACATAGCTGGCATCATAATTGGTAAATACAATAATAGTATCAGTCTGATTTGCTGGCTGCACGATGGTGTCTTGTTGTCTCGCAAAGGTGGTGGTGATGCCACTCGTAACAGACAGGTGCCTTTTTGAGTAGACAACTCAGTTAACGTGATTAAATTAAAATCAATAGACTTGTCGTGATTTTAATAAACGTGATTGAGTTTGAGAGGAGACTGCTGTGCCATTTATTAGAGGGGTGCTAATAAAAATTAATTTTAAAGTGGGAAAAAAAAAATTTGGACAACTATAGCAAAATTAAATTGTTGCTTTAAGAGGCCCCTGGTTTATAGTCCCAGTGGGGAGTTAAATAAAAAATGTTTAAATTTGTCATACCCTGCATAAAATTGAAAGTCATTTGTCATTCTGTTTGCAACACCATCGGATATAATAATATATCGGATATAGCTATCTATCTATCTATATATAAACATCAATGTGTGTCTGTATGTTACATATAGGACGCTAAAACGGCCGATTCGTCTGAACATTTTACAGTAGCTAACCAGTGGACTGATGATGGTTTCTGGCTATAAGAGGTCATGATCGGACAAAGGAGCGAAGACGGAAGAATGAATTATATATATATTATTATTATATATATCTGAGTATATTCAGAGTCAGAAAAATATATTGTTCAACTGGGGAGATAAAACCAAAAATATTTAAATTTGTTATACTCTTCATAATACTGATTTTTCATTCTGTATAATATTTATATATAATATACATCGGATATAATAATATATATCCGACCCCGAATATATTTCAGGGTAGTGGTAAAATTCTAAGATCATAACCATAAAGTAGCAATCAAATGTCATATTACGAGATTCACATTTTCAGGTTTGAAAATAGGTGATACGCTTCAGAGAGAAATTAAAAATATTTAATACAAATAATTATTGGACACGAATGGACAGTGAAAAAGGCAAAATATTTTGGGACAACATATTAAACATTTTGGGACAAACAAAGATTGGTCGAGATTGAAAGTGGGCGAAATCGGACCTGAGGTAAAAATTTTTCCCTCACAAGGACTGAAAATACCCCTAATATTTAGAGTATTTCAGCATGCTTTTTGAATATGTCTGTTTGTATTTACTTGATATTTGGAATGCACATTCCCCTTATAGCATAAAAACGCCCCATAAAGTGACTCTTATTCGTAGGAAGTGAAATGGAGCAAAAAGGGTAAAAATGGTACCTATCAAACGACAACAGCTAGAAACACGAAATTCGGTGTGAACATTGCTCTAATTGATTAGAAACATAATATAAAAGTATTTTTTCCGAATTCGTACTTTTAAGGGGTAAAATGGGAATAGAGGGATAAAAATGGTACCAACCAAACGACTGCACCTAGAATAATGAAATTCTGTGTATACATTCCTCTGATTGCGTAGACACGTATAATAAATGGATTTTTTCGAAATTCGTACTTTATGGGGTTAAAATGGGAAAAGGGGATAAAAATAGTACCAACCGAATGACCGCAGCTGGAGTCATAAAATTCGGAGTATATATTCCTCTGACTGTGTAGACACGAATAATAAAACGTTTTTTCCAAATCCATACTTTCAAGGGATATAATGGGTACAGAGGGATAAAAATAGTACCAACTAAACGACTACAGGTAGAATGATGAAATTCGGTTTTATATCCCTCTAATTGCGTAAACACGTAAAATAAAGAGATTTTAGAAAGTCGTACTCTTAAGGGTGTAATATAGGAAAAGGGGGGTAAAAATGGTACCAACCAAATGGCCGCAGCTAGAATCATGGAATTTGGTATATATATTGCTCTGACTGCATAGACACGTAAAATATTTTTTTTTTTCAAAATTTGTACTTTTTTCTTTTAAGGCAAAAATTGGTTGAATCATGAAGTTAGGATATTTTGCTCTATGTACGTGAGATAATAGATTTTCAAAATTTGTACTTTTGGAATTAAAATAGAATGGAAATACAACCAACTGTAGCACCCACTATTAATATTTATGGTATTTAAGATTTTTTGAGAATATAAATATAAGAATTTTTATGTTTCGAATTGACTTGAAGTATTATTTTGATATATATAGTATAAACGTATTGGTAGCCTTGCCTTATAAGCGTGGTTTGAAATAATAAAAATAATATATTTATTTATAAAATTATTTTTTTCAATATTTTTATATGTTTTGGTTTGGCTATATTAAAATAATTATATTTTCCTGTAATATTACTGCACTTCTACGAAAATCGAAAGCCTCTGTGGAATGCAATTCATGGTGGAGGGTATATAAAGTTCGGCCGGCCAAACTTAACGCCTTTTTTACTTGGTATTTTAAATTTATTAAATTTTATATATATGTATATACACATACTTACATATAAAATGCAAGGCAGATATTGAGAAAGTGACTTGTGCTTCTCATTCGTTTCTGACAACCGCTTACTTAAAGAGGCGTAGCCTTTCATAAGCCAAAAATTAAGTGTGTAGCCAAGTAATAAATGTCACCATGCCATCTGTAAATAAATTTGCAATCTATAAAATATAGATGCAAAAAGGTCTTCAGCCAGGACAATAGCCCAGTTTAAATCAAATTTATTAAATTTTTCGCTAGTTCAGTATCAGTTTGTCTCTTGAAAAATTTCCTCGATCCTTATTTATGCCACAACTATATTTTGTTGCATAAATGTTTCAACAACAATTTAAAAGCTGCTGCTACCAACTGTTGTCCTTTACCATTTGTCAACATATATAAAGTCTGCTGTGGACATTTACAGAAAAGAAAGAGATACACGAGAGTATCAGGAACAATAGTTTAAAAAAGAAAACTTCTGTGACATATTGAAGGCATGTCCAAAGTCATTCTTTGAGGGATGACATGCCAGAGTCCTTTATCAAAAGTAAACAAAGTGTAGGCATAGTTTACGAAATTTATTCGCACAGATATAGTTGTTGTCTCTTAAAACGGGTAATTAAAATAGTTAGACATATTTTCCTCAACAAGTCATAGGAAAAATGACTTTTACAAAATCCTGTTATGGGGCCAAAATGGGAAAAATTGTGATAAAACTGGTACGAAGCAAACGGCTCAGTGAGAATCATGAAATTAGTGGACCCTACAGTGGACCCTACAGGGCCGAACCTAACGTCCTCTTTACATGTTTTTAATTATTTCGATTACATAAATTAACACTACATACATAGAAGACTTCCAAGACATTTCCAATTAGTCTTATTAAGTAACCCTTTAAAAAATAGTATAAAACAAATATCGACACAACAAATTTATAGATACTACTCCAACACAGGAAGATAGATACTGTCGATTAAAAATTAAAAGAGTTTTGATAAAAGAAAGGACGAAAGGAAATGGCAACACAACAAAAGCAGAGAAGAATAAAGAATGGAAAACATTACTCTTCAATTAATAGACATAAGACCTCTCACATATGGAAGTGTATAAATTTGTAAATTATATATAACGGGTGATTTTTTAAGAGCTTGATAACTTTTTTTTTAAAAAAAACGCATAAAATTTGCAAAATCTCATCGGTTCTTTATTTGAAACGTTAGATTGGTCCATGACATTTACTTTTTGAAGATAATTTCATTTAAATGTTGACCGCGGCTGCGTCTTAGGTGGTCCATCCGCTTAGTCCAATTTTGGCATTTCCACGTTTTTGAGTAACAGAGACCCAATTGGTGCGAACGGCGACGAATCGAAAATTGGTGGTCATCATTAACACTGGCCGATACAGCTGCGATATTTTCTTCAGTTCGCACTCTACGTAAGCGTGTTGGTGGTTTAGTGTCCAACAATGTAAATTTGGTGCGAAATTTAGTCACAATAGCCCGAATAGCCGCTTCAGTGGGTCGATTAAACTGACCATAAAATGGAAGCGCGCAATGAACTTTCTTAACAGAGCACGCATTTTGATAATAAAATTCAATAATTTGCAAGCGTTGTTCGTTTGTAAGACTCATGATGAAATGTCAAAGCATACTGAGCATCTTTCTCTTTTACACCATGTCTGAAATCCCACGTGATCTGTCAAATACTAATGCATGAAAATCCTAACCTCAAAAAAATCACTCTTTATATAAATGTTATATATATATAATTTTATGGGTACGTTAATGTGGTTCTATGTCCCTAAAAATAAATCATCTTATAAATATTAAATATGTTATGATGATTTCCAGTGTCTGATTGCAGTGACTTCAAATGCCAGAATCCTGAATATAAATGTTGATTGAAGAGACGTAATATCTCGAAACTTGAACAGACTCAGAATTAGTTGTAAAAATTGACTGTTGTAAAGATTTAGATGTCCATTGTGTTAAACAGAAATATAAATGTTGATTGAAGAGACGCAATTTCTCAAAAACTAAAACAGACTCAGAAGTAATTGTTAATTGACTCTTGTCAAATGCCAAATTTTATTTTTAGAATATGATCCTTTGGTTGATAAGCTGTTTCGAAAAGAAAACATATTTCCCTAGATAAAAATTAATATCCATAATAAATTTCTTCTATAATATATGTACTTTTGTAATGCATAATATTTATATTCTCTGAAGTTTGAGGCAAACCCCTCAAGCCTTGTTAGTTCCACTTGAAGGCTTACCCACTTATATTTTTTACATTTAAATCAATTCCGTAAGCCGTCCATACCATAGCGGACTGACAAACCATCTGTGTAAATAAGTTAGTATAGTCGGCGTAAGCATGTAAACCTCCTATCTCTGCTGCTACCATTTGATACCATTTAATATTCGATGTCACATCACTTTCAATTCAATATTTAAAACGCGCCACGGGAATTGTCACTGCCATCATCATGACGTTGAGGTGTTGCTGTCTACATTGGATTACGCTGTGGTGTAATCACCATATGTTCATTGCTAATACACCCTTAAGCACTTTACACTTTCGACATGATACTCAGCTTCGTTATCACGGTTAAATTAAACAAATTCTAACACACATGCATACACACGGGCATCACACTTGAGACATTAGTGACGAGCAAGGAAAATTCATACCAGGACGAAATCATTTTGATATATTTTTAATTTTAGTTTCGGATTTCAATAGAATCTCTAGTCTTCCACGGAACTATAAATAAATATAAAGCGTATACAAAACAACAAGTTAGAAAGGAGTTAATTTCAGTTAGTCGAATCTGAATACCTTCCACTATGAAGTTCATTCCACGCACTTACCAGTATATATGTACATAAGAGGGCGTCGGCAATACGTTCAAGGTCAATACCATATGTGCACAAATGACAATATGTATTTAAGCAAATTTTGGTAAAGGCGCGTCCATTTTCGGCACAGTTTTAACCAAAATACATTAGTCTAGAATGATTTTATCGATTATTTACTGATATATTTTAAACTCGAAAAAAATGTATATATAATGTAAATTTTTTTAAATTTTTTATTTAACAAAATTGTCATCGAAGTATTTGGGCTATAGGTTTACAACGATAAGTTCGGTCACATCAAGTCAATTTAAAGATAAATATTTATTACTTGACAGCTCACTATCACTTTAATTATTCAGTGACTTTTCAACAAAATACCCGGACTACAAATGTTACCATTTCCACTTTCACTTAGAAACAGTGGTTAAGAACATAAAATAGAAAAAACTCGCAACAAAATATTTTGTTTTATTTTTTAACAACTAAAATTCCAACGTGGATCTCAGTATCAATATCTAACAGATCATTGTAGACAAGAGAATATAAAACGACTTATATATACCCTCACTCTCATGGAACATTTGTATGGAAGGACTTAAATTTTACTTAGTGCCGGATTATGTGTGTAGGAGGTACTGGAAGTTTGTGGCAATTGGACCCAGCTTCCACATTCGTAAATAACTGAAAAACAAGTAAGGAAAGGCTAAAGTCGGGCAGGGCCGACTCTATGATACACTCCACTATCTATCCGAATGCATTTTAATTCTGTGAAATAGTGAAAACGGGAAGGATTTTTGTATCCTGTAAATGTATGTGTTTGACAAAAAATGTTAAATCGGAAAGGATATTTGTATGGGGGTATATTGAAATCTGGAAAGAAATAGGTAAAATATAACACCGTAAGACAAATTTCAATTTTTTTTAACACATGAGCAAGACCTTATACACGTGAAACTAGAGGCTCTCTGGAGTAAAACTGCGTTTACAGTTTTTCATTCTCTGGTCATTTGTCCTTTTTAGAGGACTTTAAAGTTTTAAAGGACATTTAAATAGAAAAAATATTTTATATATTTCTACTCATCCTACGATGCTGAGATAAAAAGCAAATGAAAGAGGAGACTCCCCTCGATTTGGCAAAAATATTTGTGTTGTTATATCAGGACAAAAGTACCTTATTCAAGTCCTTTCAAAATTTTGTCCTTTAATATCCTTGAGAATTTCTAACCATTTCATCCAGAAAAAATATATGTTAAGGACATTAATATACGCTAACACGTTGCTGAATTTCATTGTACTCACTTTGTTAGTTTAGTGTACAAATAATATTTCATAAATTCAAATAAAGAAAATGTCCATTTGGCGATTTTTCATAAATGAAATCTTGAAATTCTTTTGTTACATCTTAGAAATGTTTAGTAATCACAAATGTAGCCTGGGCACTCAAAATCTCGATTGTGACCTGTGCTGTTTGGCATGTAGGGTTTTGGATTTCCCGGACTTTTTTCATTTCTCGGGAAAACGGGAATGAAAGTATCATTCCCGGGAATCTAGCGAATAATTTATTTAAGGTATGTCCAATATTGTTTAAAATATCAACATTTAGTAACTGGTGTGTTTTTTTATAAACACTGACCTTTTACTAAATAAAAATTAATGTTTTTGCCAAAATATTTTTCAAATTACTAATTATTTGTTATTTTACTTTAGACTAATCCTCAGAATTGAATGCTTCAAAAAATTGGACATTTAAATCACAAATGTCTAAGGAAACAAAGAATACTTATGGTTGAGAAGATTCATTCGTCTACACAATTTCCGAAAAACAATCAACGAATTGTACTTCAGATATTCCATTTGAAATTCAGAACTCATCTATTAATATTCAGAAATTCCATTTGAAATTCAGAACTCAACATTTCAATATCAACTGATGTTTTCTGAATTTCGATAGATCAATTCTCAACTTTATTTGGAAGTGGCGTAGAGACGCAAATTTATTCCAGAATTTGGTTTAAACTGCTAAAGCAATATAAACAATTTTAGTATTAATTAAATAAATTCATAAAAACAATTAAATATGTAGTCCAGTGATTTGTTCTTACAAAGGTCCATTTAAATATACTAGCCTAAGGTATATTACTATTAGATCTCTATTGAAAGTTTCAATGTGAACAAATTTTATTTTATCACTATTTTTAGACTATTTCTTTCAAACGGGTTTCATATGTAAAGTAAATTCACGGCTAACTTTCTGCTCCTTCCCATTATATTTCGATAGAAAAATCTACTTTACTCTTCCACTTCACTCTAATATACATACAAATCTAATACGAATGTATAACAACGCGTGGCTGCCAGTGGCACTTATCCTCTGAATTGCGTGCTCATCCTGGCAACAGTTTTCCGAAGAACTGCCAATTAAAAATCACTACAACAAAGCCCCCCCCCTTTTCAACAAGGCTATGGTGGGCTTTAATGCGCCGAATAAGAATTGTTAGGATGTGAAGTATGTAATATCGCAATGGATGTGAATAGAAAACGGGAACACGTGGTAACGGCGATATAAGTTTGGAAATATGTCAGGACAGCATGGCGATATCAATATCTGCGCTGAAGCGAATCTGCAGAAAATGTCAAAAACACATGGAATTCTCAGAAGAAGCATCCACACAAATATAAGCAATTGCCATTGATAATAAAATTCGAAGAAAAAAATATATTCAACTTTCATCGAACCAAGTCTAAATGATCGAACACTTTGCAACAAAAATAAAAATTGATCACTAAGCTAACAACACAAAAAAACTAAGAAAAAATAAAAAAAATTGGTTCGACATCAAGAAATGAAATTTTTGTGTGGACTGAGGCATACTGTTTCGAATTCGAATTTTTTCAAAGGTACCTTTAATAGTCCTCATTTTCTTAATCACAAGGCCAGTCATTAGAAAATGAAATAAAATTGTTTTTCTATTTTTTCTATTTTTATGTTTTTATATTTTTATATTTTTATATTTTTATATTTTTATATTTTTATATTTTTATATTTTTATATTTTTATATTTTTATATTTTTATATTTTTATATTTTTATATTTTTATATTTTTATATTTTTATATTTTTATATTTTTATATTTTTATATTTTTATATTTTTATATTTTTATATTTTTATATTTTTATATTTTTATATTTTTATATTTTTATATTTTTATATTTTTATATTTTTATATTTTTATATTTTTATATTTTTATATTTTTATATTTTTATATTTTTATATTTTTATATTTTTATATTTTTATATTTTTATATTTTTATATTTTTATATTTTTATATTTTTATATTTTTATATTTTTATATTTTTATATTTTTATATTTTTATATTTTTATATTTTTATATTTTTATATTTTTATATTTTTATATTTTAGTTTTTTCGTTTGTATTTTTTTGGTCTGTAATCAATATTTGATTTGAACTGGGATATTGTCCTGGCTCAAGACCATTTTGCTTCTATATTTAATAGAATGCAAATTTATTTACAAATGGCATGGTGACATTTATTACTTGGCTGCAGACTACCACTATCATGATTTCCACCCTGTCTAAAGGTTTCATTCAGGTGGCTTCGCAGCGACTTTTCAACATCAAACCCGGCCTCTATAAGGAGATGATTTTCACAAACGAACGAGAATCACAACTCACTTGCCGAATTTGCGTTTAAAAAATCGCACCAAGTAATAAAGTACGCATGCCATCTTACAAGCATCTCATTGAGTTGCATATGTAAGTATGTGTATGTGCAGTAGAGCGTACCAGGTTACAAGTAAAAAAAAAAAAGTTCGCCGTACACCTTCGAATATGAAGTATTATTGAAAGGTAGTTTCAAAAAAATTTTTTTTATTTTTTTATGCCGAACGTAGGGGTCGCGCTTTTACATTTTTCTATATAACTTCTGCATTTATAAACGGATTTTAAAGTGTGATACATCGATGTTTTTGTCCGATTTTTTTGTCTTTGAAGTCATTGAGCTCAAACATGATTCATGATTTTATGCGAGCTTTAATTTTCGATTATTAGAGTGGTACATTAGGGTAGTAGCAACTGAGAAATGATGGGTAAGTACCAGAAGGGGGTGCTTGAGCTCAATGACTTCAAAGACAAAAAAATCGGCCTCGTCGAGACAAAAACATCGATGTATCACACTTTAAAATCCGTTTATAAATACAAGTTATATAGAAAAATGTAAAAGCGCGACCCCTACGTTCGGCATAAAAAAATAAAAATTTTTTTTTGAAACTACCTTTCAATAATACTTCATATTCGAAGGTGTACGGCGAACTTTTTTTTTGAGGTACGCCCTAATGTGCAGGTATGGTTATCCAGCAATACTTCTGCCGTGCCAACGCTCATTTGTTTTAGTTTTTTCGTTTGTATTTTTTTGGTCTGTAATCAATATTTGATTTGAACTGGGATATTGTCCTGGCTCAAGACCATTTTGCTTCTATATTTAATAGAATGCAAATTTATTTACAAATGGCATGGTGACATTTATTACTTGGCTGCAGACTAAAAGTCGCTGCGAAGCCACCTGAATGAAACCTTTAGACAGGGTGGAAATCATGATAGTGGTAGTCTGCAGCCAAGTAATAAATGTCACCATGCCATTTGTAAATAAATTTGCATTCTATTAAATATAGAAGCAAAATGGTCTTGAGCCAGGACAATATCCCAGTTCAAATCAAATATTTTTATATTTTTATATTTTTATATTTTTATATTTTTATATTTTTATATTTTTATATTTTTATATTTTTATATTTTTATATTTTTATATTTTTATATTTTTATATTTTTATATTTTTATATTTTTATATTTTTATATTTTTATATTTTTATATTTTTATATTTTTATATTTTTATATTTTTATATTTTTATATTTTTATATTTTTATATTTTTATATTTTTATATTTTTATATTTTTATATTTTTATATTTTTATATTTTTATATTTTTATATTTTTATATTTTTATATTTTTATATTTTTATATTTTTATATTTTTATATTTTTATATTTTTATATTTTTATATTTTTATATTTTTATATTTTTATATTTTTATATTTTTATATTTTTATATTTTTATATTTTTATATTTTTATATTTTTATATTTTTATATTTTTATATTTTTATATTTTTATATTTTTATATTTTTATATTTTTATATTTTTATATTTTTATATTTTTATATTTTTATATTTTTATATTTTTATATTTTTATATTTTTATATTTTTATATTTTTATATTTTTATATTTTTATATTTTTATATTTTTATATTTTTATATTTTTATATTTTTATATTTTTATATTTTTATATTTTTATATTTTTATATTTTTATATTTTTATATTTTTATATTTTTATATTTTTATATTTTTATATTTTTATATTTTTATATTTTTATATTTTTATATTTTTATATTTTTATATTTTTATATTTTTATATTTTTATATTTTTATATTTTTATATTTTTATATTTTTATATTTTTATATTTTTATATTTTTATATTTTTATATTTTTATATTTTTATATTTTTATATTTTTATATTTTTATATTTTTATATTTTTATATTTTTATATTTTTATATTTTTATATTTTTATATTTTTATATTTTTATATTTTTATATTTTTATATTTTTATATTTTTATATTTTTATATTTTTATATTTTTATATTTTTATATTTTTATATTTTTATATTTTTATATTTTTATATTTTTATATTTTTATATTTTTATATTTTTATATTTTTATATTTTTATATTTTTATATTTTTATATTTTTATATTTTTATATTTTTATATTTTTATATTTTTATATTTTTATATTTTTATATTTTTATATTTTTATATTTTTATATTTTTATATTTTTATATTTTTATATTTTTATATTTTTATATTTTTATATTTTTATATTTTTATATTTTTATATTTTTATATTTTTATATTTTTATATTTTTATATTTTTATATTTTTATATTTTTATATTTTTATATTTTTATATTTTTATATTTTTATATTTTAGTTTTTTCGTTTGTATTTTTTTGGTCTGTAATCAATATTTGATTTGAACTGGGATATTGTCCTGGCTCAAGACCATTTTGCTTCTATATTTAATAGAATGCAAATTTATTTACAAATGGCATGGTGACATTTATTACTTGGCTGCAGACTACCACTATCATGATTTCCACCCTGTCTAAAGGTTTCATTCAGGTGGCTTCGCAGCGACTTTTCAACATCAAACCCGGCCTCTATAAGGAGATGATTTTCACAAACGAACGAGAATCACAACTCACTTGCCGAATTTGCGTTTAAAAAATTGCACCAAGTAATAAAGTACGCATGCCATCTTACAAGCATCTCATTGAGTTGCATATGTAAGTATGTGTATGTGCAGGTATGGTTACCCAGCAATACTTCTGCCGTGCCAACGCTCATTTGTTTTAGTTTTTTCGTTTGTATTTTTTTGGTCTGTAATCAATATTTGATTTGAACTGGGATATTGTCCTGGCTCAAGACCATTTTGCTTCTATATTTAATAGAATGCAAATTTATTTACAAATGGCATGGTGACATTTATTACTTGGCTGCAGACTACCACTATCATGATTTCCACCCTGTCTAAAGGTTTCATTCAGGTGGCTTCGCAGCGACTTTTCAACATCAAACCCGGCCTCTATAAGGAGATGATTTTCACAAACGAACGAGAATCACAACTCACTTGCCGAATTTGCGTTTAAAAAATCGCACCAAGTAATAAAGTACGCATGCCATCTTACAAGCATCTCATTGAGTTGCATATGTAAGTATGTGTATGTGCAGGTATGGTTATCCAGCAATACTTCTGCCGTGCCAACGCTCATTTGTTTTAGTTTTTTCGTTTGTATTTTTTTGGTCTGTAATCAATATTTGATTTGAACTGGGATATTGTCCTGGCTCAAGATCATTTTGCTTCTATATTTAATAGAATGCAAATTTATTTACAAATGGCATGGTGACATTTATTACTTGGCTGCAGACTAAAAGTCGCTGCGAAGCCACCTGAATGAAACCTTTAGACAGGGTGGAAATCATGATAGTGGTAGTCTGCAGCCAAGTAATAAATGTCACCATGCCATTTGTAAATAAATTTGCATTCTATTAAATATAGAAGCAAAATGGTCTTGAGCCAGGACAATATCCCAGTTCAAATCAAATATTTTTATATTTTTATATTTTTATATTTTTATATTTTTATATTTTTATATTTTTATATTTTTATATTTTTATATTTTTATATTTTTATATTTTTATATTTTTATATTTTTATATTTTTATATTTTTATATTTTTATATTTTTATATTTTTATATTTTTATATTTTTATATTTTTATATTTTTATATTTTTATATTTTTATATTTTTATATTTTTATATTTTTATATTTTTATATTTTTATATTTTTATATTTTTATATTTTTATATTTTTATATTTTTATATTTTTATATTTTTATATTTTTATATTTTTATATTTTTATATTTTTATATTTTTATATTTTTATATTTTTATATTTTTATATTTTTATATTTTTATATTTTTATATTTTTATATTTTTATATTTTTATATTTTTATATTTTTATATTTTTATATTTTTATATTTTTATATTTTTATATTTTTATATTTTTATATTTTTATATTTTTATATTTTTATATTTTTATATTTTTATATTTTTATATTTTTATATTTTTATATTTTTATATTTTTATATTTTTATATTTTTATATTTTTATATTTTTATATTTTTATATTTTTATATTTTTATATTTTAATATTTTAATATTTTTATATTTTTATATTTTTATATTTTTATATTTTTATATTTTTATATTTTTATATTTTTATATTTTTATATTTTTATATTTTTATATTTTTATATTTTTATATTTTTATATTTTTATATTTTTATATTTTTATATTTTTATATTTTTATATTTTTATATTTTTATATTTTTATATTTTTATATTTTTATATTTTTATATTTTTATATTTTTATATTTTTATATTTTTATATTTTTATATTTTTATATTTTTATATTTTTATATTTTTATATTTTTATATTTTTATATTTTTATATTTTTATATTTTTATATTTTTATATTTTTATATTTTTATATTTTTATATTTTTATATTTTTATATTTTTATATTTTTATATTTTTATATTTTTATATTTTTATATTTTTATATTTTTATATTTTTATATTTTTATATTTTTATATTTTTATATTTTTATATTTTTATATTTTTATATTTTTATATTTTTATATTTTTATATTTTTATATTTTTATATTTTTATATTTTTATATTTTTATATTTTTATATTTTTATATTTTTATATTTTTATATTTTTATATTTTTATATTTTTATATTTTTATATTTTTATATTTTTATATTTTTATATTTTTATATTTTTATATTTTTATATTTTTATATTTTTATATTTTTATATTTTTATATTTTTATATTTTTATATTTTTATATTTTTATATTTTTATATTTTTATATTTTTATATTTTTATATTTTTATATTTTTATATTTTTATATTTTTATATTTTTATATTTTTATATTTTTATATTTTTATATTTTTATATTTTTATATTTTTATATTTTTATATTTTTATATTTTTATATTTTTATATTTTTATATTTTTATATTTTTATATTTTTATATTTTTATATTTTTATATTTTTATATTTTTATATTTTTATATTTTTATATTTTTATATTTTTATATTTTTATATTTTTATATTTTTATATTTTTATATTTTTATATTTTTATATTTTTATATCTTTATATTTTTATATTTTTATTTAATTTATTTTCTATTCTATTTCCGATTTCTATATATTTCCGATTTTTTCTATTTTAAACTATATTTAAAAAATATTTTTTTTCCTTTTGTAAAAAGAAAGAAAAAACATTTTTTTGAAGGAATATTTTTCCAGTTTTTGTGGGTGTTTTCGTAGCAACGAACACTGTTCTAAAAAATACTTCTATTTTTTCCGTTTTTATAGAATTGTTCGTGCCAAAAAAACTATTTAATTTTTTCTCAATTTTTTGGTGACTCTTCCTAAAACACTATATCTACGTGAAAGCGATGGGATCGGCCTTACAATCCCAATATTATAGTATAAATATTAAAAAAAAGCTTTTCAAGAAAATTGAAATTTTAAAATTTGCCAAAATATCTTTTAAAAGTTAAAAAAATATATATATGAGCAAATATATATAAATAACGTTTGTAAACTAGTGTAATATGTCGACGATAATGGTGTTGCTGTTGACGCTGATGATGATAATGTTGAGTAGTGATAAAAATACAGTGATTTTGTTTTTATTGACGTTATCTAAATGCATTTGGTTAAGTGTCTGACGTGTGCGCGGCTGATGTGGTTAAATAAAAGTTTTCCTTCCAACCAGCCCTCCCCCCACCTTCCCACGATTAGAGTTTAAATGGTTTTGTGCCCAAAAACATTACCACTGATTGGAATACCAACCACTAAGTGGCACTTTGGGGGCAAAAAACATGAACAGGTGATAAACCACTGAAATCAACATGTTAACTAAGGGATCAATGATAAATGAAAATGTTGTACTTTTTTTGGGGTGGCTGTGATGGCTTGATATGATTGATATCGATGTACGTTGATGTGAATGATAATAAATTCAAAGTAAAGTAAAGGTCATATGATAAGTGTGGTGTCACACGGTTCAAAGTGAGATTTTGGTACGATGAAGACAAAAATATGAGAGATTCTATTGATTTTTTGTAAATAAGAGAACGGCCCCTTTAGGGCCGATCCCTGCCTATTACAATTTTTGAAAAATATATTTATTTATTTTCACACTCAGAGGAATGCATACACCGAGTTACATTATTCTATATGCAGCCACTTGAATGGTACTATTTTTATTCCCCTTTTGCCCCATTTGAACTTAAAAGTATAAATTTCTAAAAAGCCCTCTATTTTATGTCTCTACGCGAGGGATGTTTCCATTGGGATTCATGTTTCGAGCTGTTTTCCTGTGATTGGTACCATTTTAATCGCTTTTGGCCCTATTTCATACCCTAAAAGTTTAACTAAGTACATGTGAATTTAAAGCTGAAGTCTTCAACAAATTGTAAATATTCTAAATATTTTCAGTCCTTGTAAGGGAAAATTGTTTCCTTTGGACTTTTCGATTTCATACTTTTGCAAACCCAACACTCTTTATTAGATGTACTCTTATTTGGATCTCTTAGCAGCTTTCATTTAGGCGATAGATAATAGGTTGTGTTGTATATTTGATTCACTTCCAACCCAATGTTCATACCCTCCTCGTACATATTACCAATCATGCCTGTAAGCAGTAGTTACATACATACGCCTACCAAATGATTTATAATCTGACACAAAAGAGCACTGATAGTTGTGATTTTGTATTGTGTATGTGAGAATGAGAATTCATTTCCACACTTGTAAGTGGATTTGGTGTGGATTTCTTTAATTAACACTTTTGATCAGATTTATTACATTATGGAAATTATATTTGTATTATCTTATTACGAAAAAACCCCTACATTAATTTATTATGCTGCAAAAAAAACATTGATTGATTTAGTCGTAGATTTATTGCTCGTGTCGGAGTAATCTTATCATGGGTCTCCTTAGTGTGGATTTTTCACAAATTTGTTGCCGCCGGCAACATATGCCAAAGTAAAGGGACGATTTAATTCGATTTTGTGCCCCATAAAACCGTCGAGGGGTTTGCTATCATAAATTTTGAAGCAACACATCACATAAGGTGGGGCAAACTTTATTCAAATCAAGCCAAATTGTTTTTATTTCGGATTTTGTCAGACGACTGTGTGAACTGTGACACAAGTTTACAATTATTTTGCACGAAAGTCTGGGTATGAGATTTTCTTATGTGTTTCGGCGTTCTAAACTAGAAAATGATATTAATATATTTATCTATATAATGATTAATTCTCGTCGTTCCATTATGGAACATAAGACCATAAATATCCTATTGGATTTTTTATACCCTCCACCTCCAGGATGGGGGTATACTAACTTTGTCATTCCGTTTGTAACACCTTGAAATGTCGACCTGAGACCCTATAAAGTATATATATTCATGATCGTCATAAAATTCTAAGACGATCTAGCCATGTCCGTCCGTCTGTTGAATGCAGGCTAGCATCTAAACGAAAGGAGCTAGAATGTTCAAATTTTCCATAGATGGATTGAAACGGGACGAAATCGGCCCAAAGGGAAAAAATTTTCCCTCACAAGGAACTAAAAATACCCATAATAATCCCTAAAAATTTAGCGTATTTAACCATGTTTTTTGGATATGTCTGTTTATATTTGCTTGATATTTGGTATGCGCATTCCCTTTATAGCAAAAACGTACACCATAAAGTGATTCTTATTTGTAGGGGGTGAAATGGGACAAAAAGGGATTAAAATGGTACATATTAAACGACAACAGCTAGAAACACGAAATTCGGTGTGTACATTCCTCCAATTGAGTAGATGCATAATATAAAACTATTTTTTCCAAATTCGTACTTTTAAGGGGTAAAATGGGAATAGAGGGATAAAAATGGCACCAACCAAACGGCTGTACCTACAATAATGAAATTCGGTGTATGATTGCATAGACAAGTAAAATATACGGATTTTTCAAAATTCGTACTTTTTGGGGTTAAAATGAAAAGGGGGATTGAAATAGTACCAATCAAATGACCGCAGCTAGATTCATGAAATTCGGAGTATACATTCCTCTGACTGTGTAGACACGGAAAATAAACTGATTTTTCGAAATTCGTACTTTTTGGGGTCAAAACAAAAATAGGGATAAAAATATTACCGGACAAATGACCGCAGCTAGACTCATGAAATTCGGAGTATACATTCCTTTTACTACGTAACCATGAAAAATAAAAGGTTTTTTTTCAAACTCGTACTTTCGAGGGTACGGAGGGATAAAAATGGTAAAAACCAAACGGCTACGCCGTTAATATTACCAATCAAATGACCTCAGCTAGATTCATGAAATTCGGTGTATACATTCCTCTGATTGCGTAGACGCTTCAAATAAACAGATTTTTCGAAATTCGTACATTTTGGGCTTAAAATGATAAAAGGGGATAAAAATAGTACCAATGAAATGACCGCAGCTAGAGTCATGAAATTCGGAGCATTCCTCTGACTGCGTAGACACGGAAAATAGACGAATTTTTCGAAATTCCTACCTTTTTGGGTTAAAATGGAAAAAGGGGATACAAATAGTACCAACCAAATGACCGCAGCTAGAGTCATGCAATTCGGAGTATACATTCCTCTGACTGCGTAGACGGAAAATAAACGGATTTTTCGAAATTCATACTTTCAAGGGATGCAATGGTACAGAGGGATAAAAATAGTACCAACTAAACGACTACAGCTAAAGAGTGATTTTTTTTGAGGTTAGGATTTTCATGCATTAGTATTTGACAGATCACGTGGGATTTCAGACATGGTGTCAAAGAGAAAGATGCTCAGTATGCTTTGACATTTCATCATGAATCGTCTTACAAACGAACAACGCTTGCAAATTATTGAATTTTATTATCAAAATGCGTGCTCTGTTAAGAAAGTTCATTGCGCGCTTCCATTTTATGGTCAGTTTAATCGACCCACTGAAGCGGCTATTCGGGCTATTGTGACTAAATTTCGCACCAAATTTACATTGTTGGACATTAAACCACCAACACGCTTACGTAGAGTGCGAACTGAAGAAAATATCGCAGCTGTATCGGCCAGTGTTAATGATGACCACCAATTTTCGATTCGTCGCCGTTCGCACCAATTGGGTCTCTGTTACTCAAAAACGTGGAAATGCCAAAATTGGACTAAGCGGATGGACCACCTAAGACGCAGCCGCGGTCAACATTTAAATGAAATTATCTTCAAAAAGTAAATGTCATGGACCAATCCAACGTTTCAAATAAAGAACCGATGAGATTTTGCAAATTTTATGCGTTTTTTTTTTTAAAAAATTATCAAGCTCTTAAAAAATCACCCTTTAGAATGATGAAATTCTAATTGCGTAGAAACGTCAAGGGGGCAAAAATGTTACCAACCAAATGGACGCAGCTACAATCATGGAATTCGGTGTAAACGTTCCTCTGACTGCATAGACACAAAAAAAAAGATTTTTCCAAATTCGTACTTTTACGGCAAAAATTGGTTGAATTATGAAGTTAGGTTATTTTGCACTATGTACGTCTGAAAATGGATTTTCAAAATTTGTAATTAAAATAGAGTGGAAATACAACCAACTGAAACACCCACTATCTACCAATATTTAATATAAATATAAGAATATTTATTTTTTTATTTGAAATAAATAATGGTTTGAAATAATTAAAATATTATATTTATTTATAACATTATTTTTTCAATATTTGTATTTGTTTTGGTTTGGCTATATTAAAAAAATTATATTTGCCTGTAATATTACTGCACTTCTACGAAAACCGACAACCTCTGTGGAATGCAATCCATGGTGGAGGGTATATAAAGTTCATCCGGCCGAACTTTACGACGTTTTTACTTGTTTTATTTTCAATTTGAAATTCTTGTTAAAACTACGTTTTTCCAAATTTCAAAATTTTGGTCAAACCAATTCACATCTCACAAAGTTTTACGAATTTAAGATCCAAAAATTCATCAAACCGCATACAAATGATGAACAAATTGCTATATATTTGCAAATTTTGCAATTTTGTTCCAAAAATTGGGATTTTTACTAAAATGTGTTTGCTTGATAAATACATAGAGGTTTCTCAAATTTTCTTTAATGTTTAATGTTTATAACTCCGTGAGACAATTTTAAATTTTTTATGAGACCTGAACAAGACCATATTCATATGAAATTAGAGATCGTATGCCGAAAACTGTGTACTATTTTTTCCATTTGGTGATCTCTTCACTTTTTTCCAGAATTTCCGAATTTCCAAAGGATATAGATATTTTAATAATTTATTTCCATACTTATGCAAGTCCTGCAATGGCGTTATGGGTCAAGAAGAACATCTGCTAAAAATACATTAATTTCAAAGCTTATATCTGTATTAGTTTAGCAGTTGCACATATTTTCTATAAACGATCTCCTGTTTAATTTGTATATTTATTTCATAATTACCGTAAAGTTCTAGTCTAGCGTATATTTTGGTACAACATTTATAAGGCAGGGTACAATTTTCAATTTTCACAGCGTTAACTACTGCATCAATTTGTCTTTACTCTGGATTAATTCCTGAGTTGCTCGGATTGTAAAATCGTGTATAAGCTGTTATTATACAGGGTTTTCCAACAAGAGGTGTTATTTTGAGTCACCAGGTATTTCGGTAGCAGCCTCTTTTGAAGCTTTTATTCTTTGACATTTGACAAGTAGAAACTACGCCATTACTAAAAATGGAACGATACACACTTCGACAACGCACTGAAATTATTAAAATTCACTACAAATATGGTGAAAATCTTGCAGTCACAGTTCGCAAAACTAAAGCGTTTTTGGGTGGTCGTGAAGCACCTTGTTGGACCGCAATACAGAAATTGGTGGAAAAATTCGAGCTGTTGGGAGAAGTTAGTGATGTGAAGAATAAAACCCGTGCACGTCGCTCAAGAACAACTGAGAATATTGCAAAGTGTTGAAGAAAGCCCAGGTTTGTCCATTCCTCGTCGTTCTGTGGAATTGGACATTCCACAAATGTCATTATACCGTATTTTGCATAAAGACTGGGGTTCAGTTAACACAATAACTCAAGCCGGCCGATCATCAACAACGTCGTGCCTTTGCTGATTGGATCCTTGAGATGAATGAAAATGATACGGATCATCACCATCGAAAAATCATCTTGACTGTTGAGGCCCATTTCCACCTCGGTGGCTACGCCAACAAGCAAAATTGTCGCATCTTGGGCTCGGAAAACCCAAGAGTTATTGTTGAGAAGCCTCTCCATCCTCATGGTGTGACAGTTTGGTGCGTTTTATGGTCCGGCGGGGTCATTGGACCTTACTTTTCAAAAATGAGTTTGGATCAGCAGTTACCGTGAATGGAGATGATTAATGATTTTTTATGGTCGGAGTTGGATGGTATTGATGTGGACAACGTTTACTCTCAACAAGACGGCGTTACGTGCCACATAAGCAACGAAACCATTGCTGTTTTACGGTAAAAGTTTCCGGACCGTGTTATCTCTCGAAGAGGTAAACACAATTGGCCACCGAGATCTTGTGATTTAACACCTTGCGACTTCTTCCTTTGGGGCCACGTGAACGATAAGGTCTACGCCAACAGCCTAGCGTCGATTCAAGACCTCAAAGATAGAATTGGTGAGGCTATCGAGGAAATAGGGCAGCCACTTTGCGATTTGATTATGGAAAATTTCATGAACAGGATATGGTCCTGTATGCGTGGTCGTGGTGGCCATTTGGCTGATGTTGTTTTTCATTATTAACGGCATACCATCCTCTTTATTATGAAATAAACATTCCATCATTTATCTCAAAAAATGACATTTTTCTTTGAATACCAAAATAACACCTCTTGTTGGAAAATCCTGTATAATTAGGTTATTTATAGCATGTCATCACTTCCAAGGTGTCCTTTAAAAGGCTTTCACATCTACTGCTACTTCACTTTCATATTATATACAAAATCAATCTATCTTACATCAGCAGGAACATCATAGAAATTGGAGGAGGATGGGATTTTTCCGTCATTCCCAGAGTCACAAAGGTACAGATATTACTGCTTGTCGCTCCCCATGCCAGCTAATTAAACGTTCATAATAGTAAAGTACTTATATAACTAATTATTTTTTTTCGTATAACTTTAATTATAAATGTGCATTTAACGAGTACAACTTGGCTGTTGATTGTTTTCAAGGTCCTCCTCTATTTCTCACACTCTCTATCTATCACGTGGCATAGAAAGTTTTCAATTTTAATATCGATTAAGTCCCCCATCAATGCTAAAATTTCTTTGTGTTTTGTGAAGGCACAAAGTGAATGTTTTTTTTTGCCACGTAATTAAATTGCGATTTTCTTAATTTCTGTTTTAAATGTAATTTAACTGACTTGAATATTCAAATGACTAAACATTTGTTGCCACAGATGGCACACTAATGATGCTACAGGTGTTTAAGAAACAAGTTGGCTGCGTAGAAATTCAAATTGAAATAAATCACAGAAAAATGTTTTTAAATTATACTTTTGTGTCATTAATGTTTGAATATTATTTTGGGCATGTAGTTAACCTTTCCCACTATGCTCAAGGTGTTGGCGGCGTATAAATTTAAATTGAAATAAATCTCAGAGAATTGTTTTTAAATTATACTTTTGTATCACTAATGTTTTAATATCATTTAGGGCATGTACGCACCTTTCCCACTGTGCAACCTCATTTAATCAATTCAATTGTTGTCTGCTCCCAAGTATTCATTAATTCTACGTAATCCTTTGATGTCATTATTTTCTAAAGTGCTAAGATCTTGTCTTTCAATAGAATTGAACAATTTTGGCGAAAACTCAAAATACGCTAACCAAGTTAAATAACAATCTGGCAATTTATGCAAATTTCGTTAATGTAGTACATTGAAATGAAGAACTCAATTGGAAATGGCGCAGTACATTCAATCTGGGAAAGCGAAACAATTGGCTTTTAATTAAAGTCACTTTTACAGCATTGAATATAGCGAATAGAACAATGAATGAATGGATGGTTGTTAACGAGGCGTAAAATTTTATTGTAATCACATTAGCCAAACACTGGTGCACAAAACTGTTATGACTGGCGATGGGTGAATGAATGTGAACCGTGATTTTCAAAAGGATGTCGATAGAAGGGATCATAAACGAACGAAACGGCAAACGCAGATAAACAACATTATACAAAAACAAATAATCAACCATTATTTTTTTTTGATTTAATTCATTAAAAAATCAATTAGCAAATTGAAAACTAGACGAGTATTTTAAAACTATTTTAGATTATGATAGCGAGATACATACGTAGTCCACAAAAGCACTGTATTATCAGGGAAAAGTGTGGTTATTTAAAGTATGTTATTTAAAATATTAAAAAAATACGATTTAACGTAATAAACGTTCAACATAATACCATACATCTTTTGTTTGGTGCCCCTGTACGTATGAGCATTATTAGCATTCAAGTTAAATAATATTAATCATACGCTAACAAACGTCAAAGCATGCAACGGTAAAATTGGCAAGAAAACCTTTTAGATTGTCTTCTCCTCGGATACGATGCACCAAAATTCACCTCGCTTCTCTATGAAGGACTGCCAAAAGGCCTAATCGTCAGCCTTTAGAAATCTTATAGATAGATCCAATGTACTTCCTTCTTTGTCTTGCTTTGGAAGCCTGCACTTATCATAATTTATCACCAACCTGGACTTGTTTTCTTCGTCAAAATGTCAGCTATAAGAAAATAAAAAATATCTTATTTTCTGGTTTTAATGGGTTCTTACGGTGACAAAAAACGATATATTAAAAATAAAACATGTTTTTTTAACTTTTTTAAGCAAATATATTTTTCAAGTAAGATTTATTTTGTACTTTAGAATACTATTTATTAAAAATATTATTTTTTATTAATTATTTTTGGCAACTGTTTCTAAAACACTGAAGGTGATATTCAGAAGATTTTCCTTCTGTTTAATGTATAACAATGCATTATCGGACTTATACTGACACACACAGAAAACAGATTCATTACCACAACCGAATTTTTTGCCAACCGAATTTTTGTAGTTCTACGTACTAGCGCAATATTGCATGGGTGATTCCATCAGTCTAACCGACTTTTTTTGCAACATTAGCATTTTCAGTACTGTGAACTGAAATTATTTGCTGCGGAGACATTAAATATAGAATTTTTTGGTACATCGAATTATCAAAACGGTATCTGCAATTAAATTGTTGTATATATCTGTTGTTATTATCACTTGTTGGTTATATGTTGTTTTCAAATTTTGTAGTCCAGATTACGATTTTCGGTTGTTGTGAACATTTGTTGATTGGATACATTTTTTTGTATTCGATTATTCTGACCGAAATTACAAAAACATGATTTTACTATTTTAAATGTTTTATTTGTTACATTTTAAAATACAGTATAATATAATACCTAATATTTCCATATAACAAATACCAAATATGTGATGCGAATTTTACATATAGGATCTTTAATTTAACTCTGTAGGGGAAAACATTTCTATCGAAGTACCATGTTTGTATAATTTTAACACACTAGAATTTTCACATTTCAGAATAATATGCTCAATTAATTCAATAAATTCGTATGGGGGATATATCTAAATCTGAGCCGATTTTCTTCTGGCTACAATTGCGTGATTATTACAATAGATGGACAGACAGACGGACATTGCAAACAATACCCAAAATATTCCCTAACAATTTTTTTTATTTGTTTGATATTTGGTATGCGCATTCCCCTTATAACAAAAACGTGCACCATAAAGTGATTCTTATTTGTAGGGGGTGAAATGGGGCAAAAAAGGGATACAAATGGTACATATTAAACGACAACAGCTAGAAACACGAAATTCGGTGTGTACATTCTTCTAATCGAGTAGATACATAATATGAAATTATTTTTCCCAAATTCGTACTTTTAAGGGGTAAAATGGGAATAGAGGGATAAAAATGGTACCAACCAAACGGCTTCGCCTAGAATAATGAAATTCGGTGTACACATTCCTCTGATTGCATAGACAAGTAAAATACACGGATTTTTCAAAATTCGTACTTTTTAGGGTCAAAATGGAAAAGGGGATAAAAATAGTACCAACCAAATGACCGCAGCTAGAGTCATGAAATTCGGGGTATACATTCCTCTGATTGTGTAGACACGTAAAATAAATGGATTTTTCGAAATTCGTACTTTTTGGGGTCAAAGTAAAAAAAGGGGATAAAAATAGTACCAATCAAATGACCGCAGCTAGAGTCATGAAATTCGGAGTATACATTCCTCTGACTGCGTAGACACGGAAAATAAACGGAGTTTTCGAAATTTGTACTTTCAAGGGACACAATGGGTACGAAGGGATAAAAATGGTACCAACCAAACGGCTACACCTAGAATAATGAAATTCGGTGTATACATTCCTCTGATTGCATAGACACGTAAAATACAGGGATTTTTCAGAATTCGTACTTTTTGGTGTTAAAATAAAAAAAGGGGATAAAAATCTGTCATGAAATTCGGGGTATACATACCTCTGATTGCGTAGACACGTAAAATAAATGGATTTTTCGAAATTCGTACTTTTAGGGGTTAAAATGGAAAAAGGGGATAAAAATAGTACCAACCAAATGACTGCAACTAGCGTCATGAAATTCGGAGTATACATTCCGTTGACTACGTAGATATGGAAAATAAAACGTTTTTTACAAATTCGTACTTTCAGGGATACAATTGGTACAGAGGGATAAATAAGGTACCAACCAAACGGCTACACCTAGAATAATGAAATTCGGTGTATACATTCATCTGATTGCGTAGACACGTAAAATAAACTGATTTCGTACTTTTTGGGGTTAAAATTGGAAAAGGGGATACAAAAAGTTCCAACCAAATGACCGCAGCTAGAGTCATGAAATTCGGAGTATACAGTCACCAACTATTAGCACCCACTATCTACCAATATTTATGGTATTTAAGCTTTTTGAAAATGTAAATATAAGAATATTTATATTTTGAATTGACTTGAAGTATTATTTCGATATGTAAACGTATTGGTAGCCTTGCCTTATAGGCGTGGTTTGAAATAATTAAATTATTATATTTATTTATAAAATTATTTTTTCAATATTTGTATTTATTTTAGTTTGGCTATATTAAAAAAATATATTTTCCTGTAATGTTACTGCACTTCTACGAAAATCGACAGCATCTGTGGAATTCAATCCATGGTGGAGGGTATATAAAGTTCGGCACCGAACTTAACGCCGTTTTTACTTGTTCATTTTCTAGTCTAGTTCGCGTTTTAAAGAACTTGACATTTTTGAGGGATATAATTCATCAACAATTTATTGTAATTTTTCTGCTAGTCCCAAACAAGTGACCAAATGAGGGCAAGAGGGCGATCTAAATATTTTGAGTAGTTTTGGAAATCATTCATTATTCATAGACAATTTTTTCAAAAAATAACTATTTTATTGGCCTTACTGTTCTACGACAAATATCCAAACTTCACCTCTCTAAGTCAATTAGTTTAATTGTTATAGCTATTTCCAGTTACTCCCACATTTCCATGTTTGTTTATGTTGTAACAATTTGCAATTATCTGGCTTACACTGTATATAGATTATATCAACTAAATTTTTCTCTTTCCCTGAAATAACTACCACCTAATTACATTTAATATTGTGATAATCAAATTTCGAAATAGACACTTTCATTAGCAATAACATAAAATTATAGGCTTCTTTGTCATGATATTATGAATACATAGTGTTTTTTTTTGGCAGAGAATTTCATTAAATGAATTCATAGAATTAATTATATATAAATGTTTGTTTGCATTTCCATAATTATGAATTTAATGCGTGCTAACCGCAAAATTTACGCTTGTTATCATGGCCATCAACAGAAATGGACACTTTATTATTAACATAATCGCAATTATTGTTGACATTCCTATTCCAAGAGCGCTGCTGCCTTTGAGCGACGACGGAATGTTTCGGAGCTTCGGAGGTGGGAGGTGTTAATTGATTTTTAATTATTTTTTGATTACTGCTGATGGCGGTGTCATATCGCAGTTAAATTGTTTGTGGTATCTTCACGGCAGGGCAAATACAATTTATTTTCATTATTATTAGTATAATCATAAGCGTATTAAATTTGTTGCAAAATAACTGAAATAAAACAATGAAATACCACAGTTATTGACAATAAAATAGACAACCATGAAAAATAATGACTAGAAGGAATGTTTTATAAACATCAAGGTTATAACAAGGGATTCTGATAGAGGGGGTAATAGAAGAATATTTGCATATTTACGTATGGTGGTCATTTTAGAGGGGGTTGAACCCTCTTTCCACTTTTTGCACATTCTTATGATGAATTAGTATAGGAAACCTTGTGATCCTTATATTTTAAGTTTAGCATGTGCTTAGCAATATTACTTAGAACACTACGAGGAACATTTTTGTGGAAGAGTTTAACCTCAATAAAGGTGTCCTTTTGGACCCTTTTGTGCAAGTGGGTAAAAAACACCGCTAACGCAGGCATTTAACGAGTGAAAATACTCTACAAAAGTTTTCCCATAATATTCTATTATAAGTCTCAGTTCCAAATTTTTGGTTCATAAAATAGCTCTACGATTAAAATAATAGAAATAAAACAAGTAAGGAAAGGCTAAAGTCGGGCGGGCCGACTATATAATACCCTGCACCACTCCCTGCTTGATTACTAAGCCCAGGTATTTCATGGGAGCAATTTTATGTAGTTCATATAAATTATACAGTTACTATAAATTCATCTTTAGTCAAATTTAATGAGTATGGTAAATAATAAAGTAATTGATCCAATTTTCCAGCAGATATTCCGAGTAAAGTAAATAGATCATGTTGATCTGGAAAAATTTATCAAGATTCAATGACAAATACAGATTATACAGCGGTAATAGGATGAATCGGACGGACAATTGAAGGTTTCCTATAACAATACTTGAGGCCTGTGCCAAAACATGCGCCTATATATTTCTTATTCTGCAAAATTTGATGAAGATCCGATATAAGATGTAGTTGCTATAGCTGCAATAGAGCAGAATGGGGCCCCATATGGGTTATACCAAAGTATGGAAATATGGGCATCTCCCAAACAAGTAAGGAAAGACTAAAGACTTACGGAGCCGACTATATGATACACTCCACTTTCTATCTCACTACAATTCAATTCGGTAAAAAAGTGTAATCGGGAAGGATTTTTGAATCCTGTAAATGTAATTGTTTGACAAAAAACGTTAAATCGAAAATGACATTTGTATGGGGGTATATTGAAACCTGGAACGATGTGACCCGCTTTCACCATGTATGTTTATTGGTGAAATATAATATGTAAAGTTTGTCCAAAATCGGTTAAAGATTCGGGAGCGACATTTGTACTGGGCCTATATCTAAATCTGAACCGATCTTACCCACTTTAGCCATAGGTGTTTTTAGTTGGATTATAAGATGTAGGGCCAATTTTAAAGAAAATCGGGAACATTATGCGGTTTCTAGAGCGGATAATGTCAAATCTGGAACGACATTTGTATGGGGGCTGTATCTTAATCTGAACCGATCTTACCCACTTTCAGCATAAGTGTTTCCAGTTCGATGTTATGCCAATTTTAAAGAAGATCTGGAACAATATGTGGTTTCTAAAACGAAGAAGTGAAATCGGGAGCGACATTTGTATGGGGCTATAGCTAAATCTTAACCGATCTTACCCACTTTCAATAAAAGTATTTCTAGTTCGATTATAAATTGTTGTGCCAATTTTAAAGAAAATCGGGTACTATATGTGGTTTCTAAAGCGGAGAAAGTGAAATCGGGAGCGACATTTGTATGGGGGCTATATCTAAATCTGAAGCGATCTTACCCAATTTTTGCATACGTGTTTCTAGTTGGATTATAAGATGTTCTGCAAAATTTAAAGAAAATCGGGTACAATATGTCGTTTCTAGAGCGGAAAATGTCAAATCGGGAGCGACATTTGTATGGGGGCTATATCTAAATCTGAACCGATTTCTTCCAAATTCAATACCGATGGTCCTTGGCCAGAAAAAATAACTTCTGCCAAGTTTCATGACAATCGGACAACAATTGTGGACAGCAGACAGACGGACGAACAGACAGACATCGTTAAATAGACTCAGCTGGTGATTCTAAGCCGATCGGTATACTTAAAGGTGGGTCTAGCTCGAGTATTTCTTGGTGTTACAAACATTTGGCGCGAAACTAACTTATAATACCCTAGTCCACGAAGTGGTGTAGGGTATAAAAATTGGACACTTATAGTAGAAAAGTAAGGGTCACAAAATATTTGTATACCCTCCACCTCCAGGATCGGGGTATACTAACTTTGTCATTCCGTTTGTAACACCTTGAAATGTCGACATGAGACCCTATAAAGTATATATATTCTTGATCGTCATAAAATTCTAAGACGATCTAGCCATGTCCGTCCGACTGTTGAAAGCACGCTAGCATCTAAAATAAAGGAGCTAGGACGTGCAAATTTTACATAAATGCGTCTTATAGTCATAGATCGGTTGGTATTGAAACGGGGCGAAATCGGCCCAAAGGGAAAAAATTTTTCCTCACAAGGACTAAAAATACCCACAATAATTTTAGCGTATTTAAGCATGTTTTTTGAATGTGTCTGTTTATATTTGCTTGATATTTGGTATGCGCATTCCCCTTATAGCAGTGCACCATAAAGTGATTCTTATTTGTAGGGGGTGAAATGGGACAAAAAAGGGCCAGAAATGGTACATATTAAACGGCAACAGCTAGAAACACGAAATTCGGTGTGTACATTCCTCTAATTGAGTAGATACAAAATATAAATGTATTTTTTCCAAATTCGTACTTTTAAGGGGTAAAATGGGAATAGAGGGATAGAAATGGTACCAACCAAACGCCTGTACCTAGAATAATGAAATTCGGTGTATACATTCCTCTGATTACATAGACAAGTAAAATACAATAATT
This sequence comes from Polietes domitor, assembly GCA_947397865.1. Lineage (NCBI taxonomy): Eukaryota > Metazoa > Arthropoda > Insecta > Diptera > Muscidae > Polietes > Polietes domitor. The sequence goes on from OX377622.1 coordinate 128,294,464, forward strand.
CAAAATTCGTACTTTTTGGTGTTAAAATTAACTAGTAAATCAAAAAAAAAATTTTTTTTCAAATCCATGCTTTATGCAAGCAGAATTCTATTGGGCCTAGAAATTCTTTTTTAGTTATCTTTTGTAGAAGGAAAAATTACTGCGTTATCAGGAGCAGAAATAATAGATTTTTAATTTGTGGTTTGTATGGGAGGTACCACGCCCCTTTGTCCAATTGGTCAAATTTTTTCATTTCCTTGTATTGTCATCGAAAATGATTAAGTGTGCAAAATTTGAGCAAAATTGGTTGAGAAAAAAGCTTTCAAAAATTGATTTCAAATTTTGTGGCACACAAACATATATATTTAGAAAGTAACCTTATATAAAGCATGGAAAAAATGGATATAAACAGTACCAATGACAACAGCTAGAGTCATGAAATTCGGAGTATACATTCCTCTGACTGTGTAGACACGGAAAATAAAAGGCCTTTTTCCAAATTCGCACTTTCAAGGGATACAATGGGTACGGAGGGATAAAAATTGTACCAAACAAAACGGTTACACCTAGAATAATGAAATTCGGTGTATACATTCCTCTGATTGCGTAGACACTTCAAACAAACAGATTTTGCGACATTCGTACTTTTTGGCGTTAAAATGATAAAAGGGGATAAAAATAGTACCAATGAAATGACCGCAGCTAGAGTCATGAAATTCGGAGTATACATTTCTCTGACTCCATAGACACGGAAAATAGACGGATTTTTTGCAATTCGTGCTTTTTGGGCTTAAAATGGAAAAAAGGGGATACAAATAGTACCCACCAAATGACCGTAGCTAGAGTCATGCAATTCGGAGTATACATTCCTCTGACTGCGTAGACACGGAAAATAAATGGATTTTTCGAAATTCGTACTTTCAAGGGATACAATGGTACAGAGGGATAAAAATAGTACCAAATAAACGACTACAGCTAGAATGATAATTGCGTCAAGGGGGTAAAAATGGTACCAACCAAATGGGCGCAGATGGAATCATGGAATTCCATTCCTCTGACTGCATAGACACGCAAAATAAAAAGTTTTTTTCCAAATTCGTACTTTTTCTTTTACGGCAAAAATTGGTTGAATTATGAAGTTAGGTTATTTTGCGCTATGTATGTCTGATAATGGATTTTCAAATTTTGTACTTTTGGAATTAAAATAGAATGGAAATACAATCAACTGTAGCACCCACTATCTATCAATATTTATGGTATTTAAGCTTTTTGGAAATATAAATATAAGAATATTAATTTTTTGAATTGGCGTATTGGTAGTCTTGCCTTATAAGCATGATTTGAAATAATTAAAATATTATATTTATTTATAAAATTATTTTTTCAATATTTGTATTTGATTTGTTTTATATTTTGTAATTATATTTTCCTGTAATATTACTGCACTTCTACGAAAATCGACAACCTCTATGGAATGCAATCCATGGTGGAGGGTATATAAAGTTCGGCTCTGTCAAACTTAAGGTTGTTTTTACTAGTTTTTGTCTCGGGCACAATTTTTTATTTCTTTTGTTGCATAGTGTAATGATCTCCTCAAAACATCACTAAAACTCATGTTTTTCATGTTGTATTTTGACGTTGCAATTTTGCCTAGACTTTCAATTTGAATGTCGAGGTCCTTGAAAGGTCTTATTTGGTCTAGAAGGTTTGAACCAAGGTCGAATATTTATTTTCCAAATAACAATTAAACAATTCCAATTTTATTTATTGAGGAGCAGCATTTTTTTGCGACCCAGCCTAATATGGGTGATCCATCTAATGCTATTTGAATTATATGTTTTTTGACAATTGCAGTTCTTTTGCGCTCGAAATCTGGACAGAAAGTCAGTATCAATAATATGCCGAAAAAATATTTTCTGTTCATTTTTGCATTTTTAAAAAGAAATTTGTATTTGGACTACACTGTATGCATCCGTCCTCATGCTGTAGCACATTAATGAAACCACTATAGTTTATGCAAAGCCATGTCTCTCTTTGAAGTAGCTGGATTTATCCTCATCCATTGTCTAAGTTCCTGAGACAGTTTCATTGACAACCCTCCTTTTTTCCCAGAGGAGGTCTCTCTTTGCAGCTGAGCATACAAACTTTTTTAATTAAGAGCCTTTCGATAATGCTTTATAGACAAAGTTTATTTATTTGTCTCGAGCAACAGCCAACAACTAAGACAATGGGAATATTGGCATTGTCGCCTAGTGAGACAAAAATTATTTATAACAAATAAAACATTTCAGCAACAAGGGAATAACGAAAGACGCAATATTTAAAGGTGATTTAAGTAAATATACAAAAATATCAGAATTCAGATAAAAAGTAGAAAATTAAAAGAAAAATAATGACCAAAAGGGTCATTTATGAAGTAAAATGACAGAACCCATTAATTTCCATTTCTGAATCAAGTATTTAAAAAATATAATTTACAGCACTTTACAGCACAACAAATTACTGTAGGTGCTTTCCACTAATGAACCCATCTTCAAAAATAATGTTGCCTTATAATCTAAATACATTTTTAATGGTTTTTCGTCAACTTTGAAAATCAAATAAACGTTACCCTTACATTAGCCGTGTCAATTACATTTCATTATCAGAACCACACGCAAAAAAAATGAAATGATTACTTAAAAACTCTTGGGATTTTGTGTAGCTGTCGTTGCTGACAGCTTAACGAACGCTTCTACATGATATGTGAGAACTTTGTAATGAAAATTAATTAAATTGTTTGTTTTCTCCCAAAAGATGAAAGGCGGCGAGAGTTAGGACATCTCGGATGGTGCCGAAATAACAAAAACGCAAAACACCAGCAAACAAAATACGCACTAATTGAGCAAATTATGATGAGGCGAAATGTTTTAAAAAATTTAGAAGCCAACGTCAACGTTGCTTCCTACTGTTAATGTTTTGTACATTGGGGTGTATAGAATATTTGTATAGAATATTTTGTAATAGCAGAAACTTGAGGTGGTTGTCACAGATAGTCAATAATAGTCGGTTGTTTGAGTCTTATTGCCGTGGAAGGGAATTACACTGTGCAACAAAAAAATAAAAATTTATGATCGAGGCCTAAAAATGTATTTTTGTGTTCATTTTGTGGTACATTAAATCAACACAAACCATTTTTTGTGAATATTTTTTTATTTTATCAGCTAATTCGATCAAGCAATTTCTTCTTAAGAAGGAAATCGCACTCATTTTTTTATTTTTTTAACTAAAATTTAATTTGTCGAATGTAAAATGTGTAATTTTGGAAATATTAGAGCATTCACGTATAGTTATAGTTTTAATTAATGGAAATTATGTTGGCTATAAATGCTGCAAACTTCAATATCACATAGAGACAATTGTTTAGAGACATTCGCCAAATATTTAGGAAAAATGAAATTTTGCTGGGACGAAAAATAGAAAAAAAAATTTTGTTTATAATTTTAATAGATAACATTCGAAACAAGAAATACACCTTATACACCTTGTACAAATTAAAAAAGTCCATTTACACTGTACCATCACAGTTTAATTTATAGGCACAAAATGCAAACAAAATTTTAAAAAAATCATATAAAGCTGTGATAATTATACCCTCACTACAGAGTAGGAGCGTATATATCATTTGGGATAGAAAAAAGTGTAACACATTGAAGGAGAAAATTAAAACCATAAGTATGTTCCACGTCCCTTTCACGTCCGTCTGGCTCGGTGGTATACACGAAAACTCTGGAAGGGACTTAAAGAATTTATTCAAACTCTGTACATAGTATTTTTTCCAAGACTTAGTTTAAATTCGGAGATGGGGGAAATTGATATACATCTTATGTTACCCCCACACGTATAGTCGATATATACACCGAATTTCATGATTCTAGCTTCAGCCATGTTGTTGGTACCATTCGAATATAAAAAGGTACGAATTTCGATAAATCCATTAATTTTGTTTTTCTATGCATGTACAAACAGAACTTCATCCCTAAAAGTACAAATTTTGCAATCGCATTCGCGTTTTAGTATGTGTTCCAAATTTCAAGATTCTAGGCCCAGTCGTTTGGTCAGGACGGTGGTACAATTTGTAACCCATTTAATCCCTTAGAAGTACAAATTTCGGAAAATTCATTGTTATCACTCATTTACACTGTAAGACAAATATGAATACCGAATTTTATTATTGCAGCGTCATCCATGTTGTCGGTACCTTTTATATCCCGCTTTTCTCGTATACCTTTAAAAGTACGAATTTCGAAAAATTTGCGTTTGAAAGCATTTTCAGGGATATACTCGTACATGCCTAATTTCATGATTCCAGCTCCGTCTGTTTGATTGGTACCATTTTTATCCCTTTCTACCTGATTTCACCCACATAAAGTACGAATTTTGAAAACTATTTTCTTAGTCACATTCGTGCTGTAAAAGTAATGCCCGTTCCGAATTTCATGGTTCTAGGTCGTTTGGTCTGGGATGTGGTACAATTTTTATCCCATTTAATCCCTTAAAAGCACAAATTTCGAGAAATGCCTTCTTGTCAGTGATCTGCGCTGTAAAACGTATATTCGAATTTCCATATTATAGCGTCATCCGTGTTGCTGGTACCTTTTTTCCCCCTTTTACCCGTTTACCTATTAAAAGTACGAATTTAAAAAAATTCAGCCATTTTGCGTTTTTAAGCATTTTGAGGGATGTACACACCGAATTTAATGATTCCAGCTCCATCCGTTTAATAAGTACCATTTTTATCCCTTTTTTACCCGATTTCACCCACAAAAAGTACGAATTTTGAATAATATTATGTTGGTCGCATTCGTGTTATATGAGTAATTTCAAGATTCTAGCTTCAGTCGTGTTGTTTGTACCATTTTTGTCCCTTTTGTCCCTTCCAACTAATACTAATACTAATACTAATACTAATACTAATACTAATACTAATACTAATACTAATACTAATACTAATACTAATACTAATACTAATACTAATACTAATACTAATACTAATACTAATACTAATACTAATACTAATACTAATACTAATACTAATACTAATACTAATACTAATACTAATACTAATACTAATACTAATACTAATACTAATACTAATACTAATACTAATACTAATACTAATACTAATACTAATACTAATACTAATACTAATACTAATACTAATACTAATACTAATACTAATACTAATACTAATACTAATACTAATACTAATACTAATACTAATACTAATACTAATACTAATACTAATACTAATACTAATACTAATACTAATACTAATACTAATACTAATACTAATACTAATACTAATACTAATACTAATACTAATACTAATACTAATACTAATACTAATACTAATACTAATACTAATACTAATACTAATACTAATACTAATACTAATACTAATACTAATACTAATACTAATACTAATACTAATACTAATACTAATACTAATACTAATACTAATACTAATACTAATACTAATACTAATACTAATACTAATACTAATACTAATACTAATACTAATACTAATACTAATACTAATACTAATACTAATACTAATACTAATACTAATACTAATACTAATACTAATACTAATACTAATACTAATACTAATACTAATACTAATACTAATACTAATACTAATACTAATACTAATACTAATACTAATACTAATACTAATACTAATACTAATACTAATACTAATACTAATACTAATACTAATACTAATACTAATACTAATACTAATACTAATACTAATACTAATACTAATACTAATACTAATACTAATACTAATACTAATACTAATACTAATACTAATACTAATACTAATACTAATACTAATACTAATACTAATACTAATACTAATACTAATACTAATACTAATACTAATACTAATACTAATACTAATACTAATACTAATACTAATACTAATACTAATACTAATACTAATACTAATACTAATACTAATACTAATACTAATACTAATACTAATACTAATACTAATACTAATACTAATACTAATACTAATACTAATACTAATACTAATACTAATACTAATACTAATACTAATACTAATACTAATACTAATACTAATACTAATACTAATACTAATACTAATACTAATACTAATACTAATACTAATACTAATACTAATACTAATACTAATACTAATACTAATACTAATACTAATACTAATACTAATACTAATACTAATACTAATACTAATACTAATACTAATACTAATTTTCCAGTTTCGCTCATGAGTAGTGAAAGAACAATATTGGTCAAATGCATTTCTTTTGACGGAATTGATAATTCTTGTACTTTCTAAACAGCTGAGGGGTGGTACAAATTAATTAATTAATTTTAATTAATTTTCATATATTTAAATTTTAAAGAAATGATTACAAAATTCCCAATTTTTGATAGTAAAAAACCTTCATAAAATTCTGTGATTTTTTCATAGTAATTTGAATCTTCTCCGATTTCTTCGATTCTTTTATATTTTATTTTTTTTGAAGTCTCTAAAATCATTTTTAATCGGTAGTCAATACTTTTTGCTGATTTTTATTAACTTAGTTAATTTATTTCTCCTTTGGAGAAATTTTCTGAAAGTAACCCTATCTGATATGTGCATTGATTAATTAAGCCAGTAAATGCTGCATAAAAACCTATAATATTTCTGATTTTAACCTTCCAATTTTGTCCAATCCATTGGTTACTTTCACTTAGATTTTTTAATTTGTAATAAATTCGGCGTGTTTAAACTGAAGACAACTGGTACCGGCAGAGACATTTAAATTTTCAATCTATATTCGAAAATATGTTCCTTCCTATATAAATATTATATAAAAGTGGTCAGTTTTCCCATTTTTCGAATAAGTTCTGACGTACTTTGTCTATAACCCTATTACAAACACGAACACTGGAAAGTAATGAAAATTATAAAAAATAATTACTGTAAATAAACGGAAAAAGTTGAAGATATTTCCATTGATGTTCTATAAAATTTTTCTAAAAATTCTCATTGTTAATTATTAATTATTAAATTATTAACTCTTATTAATGGCGTGGGGCTTTTTGGCGTGTCCAATAATATATATATTTTCTTAAAAAAATCACCCGATATTAGAAATTTCGAAGATATTTTCATAGTAGCTAAAATTTATTGTTTGATTAATCGATCATTTGGTTAAAATGGCTTATCGTTTTCCCCTTTTGGTCCCAATTTGTTTCTATTATAAAATAACATTAAAACCCCAAAATTCAATCCCAATACGACCTATTGTGCATACTTTCAACACCAATTTTCTAGGATGGTTGCCATCATTAACAGAGACGTGCCTGACACACGTTGATTGTGAGAAGACAATTAAATTGTAACAGAATATCCTTATGAAAATATTTGAAAGTGGATGGAAGGAGATACACACTCCCAAACTGGGTATTATGTGTGTGACAATACAACAGAAGGTGGTCGTGCGTAAGGACTCTATGGACAAACAAGCACACAAAAAGGGAGTCAGATTTGGCCGAGACGAAAGTCGTATATCTCGTGGAATGAAAAGCTGTCCACAGCTCACTGCCAAAATGTATATTGTTTTGAACAAAACTTTGTATTCACTATGAAATTAAAAGAACTTTATGTTTTTGTGAAAAATATATAATTTCAATTTAGTTAACATAATTTAATTAGGCAAACCGAAACTAAAAACGACATTAAAAATATTTTTAATTCTATATTTTTTAATTTCTTTTTGGTAAAATTCTAATTTCAAAGAAAGCTTTAATATTTATAAACTCATTTTGCAAAAATACGATAACACTGTGCAACATTTTTGAAGTCATTTCAAAATAACCATATACGGACACCGCTACATGATAAAAGACCAAAAAAAAGACCCGTGTTTTTTTTCCCCCAAAGTCATGCACTTTTTTTTTATGGGCCCCCAGAGATTTGAGGCCTCGGTGTAATTTTTGGAAAAAAGTGATCATATTCTCAGGCTCATATCTTGCAAACCGTTCAGAATTTTGATTTACTCTCTGAGGCAAAGTTCTAGCTCTTGTCATAAAGAACAAAAATTGTGAACATATAAAATCAAAAAAACTTCATCTTCAAGGTCAAAATCTTAAAAAAATTCGATTTTTTTAACCTTTTTTCCCCTGTTCAGGTCCATAGGTAGCAAACCGTTGAAAATTCAGGGAAACAATCAACTACAAAAATGTACCTAAGATCTCAATAAACAACTTTCTAGAACATATGAACTTCCTAGGAATTATTCTTAACACCGTTTAGGTAGCGCTTAGGTAGCCGCAAAATTGAAAAATTACACCGAGGCCTCAAATCTCTGTGGGCCCATAAAAAAGTGCATGACTTTGGGGAAAAAAAAACACGGGTCTTTTTTTTTGGTCTTTTATCATGTAGCGGTGTCCGTATATGGTTATTTTGAAATGACTTCAAAAATGTTGCACAGTGAAATACTGGAATAAACAATTTTTCACTTTTGCGGCTACCTAAGCGCTACCTAAACGGTGTTAAGAATAATTCCTAGGAAGTTCATATGTTCTAGAAAGTTCTTTATTGAAATCTTAAGTACATTTTTGTTGTTGATTGTTTCCTTGAATTTTGATCGGTTTGCTACCTATGGACCTGAACAGGGCAAAAAAGGAAAAAAAATCTAATTTTTGGAAAATTTTTCACTTTTGCGGCTACCTAAGCGCTACCTAAACGGTGTTAAGAATAATTCCTAGGAAGTTCATATGTTCTAGAAAGTTGTTTATTGAGATCTTAGGTACATTTTTGTAGTTGATTGTTTCCCTGAATTTTCAACGGTTTGCTACCTATGGACCTGAACAGGGGAAAAAAGGTTAAAATTTTTTTAAGTTTTTTGCGATTTTGACCTTGAAGATGAAGTTTTTTTGATTTTATATGTTCACAATTTTTGTTCTTTATGACAAGAGCTAGAACTTTGCCTCAGAGAGTAAATCAAAATTCTGAACGGTTTGCAAGATATGAGCCTGAGAATATGATCACTTTTTTCCAAAAATTACACCGAGGCCTCAAATCTTTGGGGGAAAAAAAAACACGGGTCTTTTTTTTTTGGTCTTTTATCATGTAGCGGTGTCCGTATATGGTTATTTTTTTCGTGTTGCACTGTGTAATTAATGACATCGGTTACCATTTTTATTTTTGTTGCATAGTGTAATTAAGGTGATAAAATATAACCTGCCAACATTGTGGTGAATCATATAAAAATATGATTAAATCTGTTTGAAGCTGACCCTCTTTCTTTGGAAGTATTTTTGCAAAATTTATTTTTTGGAATTTTTATTTTCAATGTTCACAACACGTTTTGTGTGGTTTTTAATGGGAATGCCAACATCAACAGGAAACGGATGTCTTCCTCGCATTCCCTAAACGTAATAAAATAAGTTTTCCATAGAAGCCATACAAAGGACTACGAGCAGATTTCCATTTCCGCAGCAACCACTTGCAAATGTTTTGGACAAAGGACAATACCAGCAGCATTCGTATCGAGAAGCCCATGTTGTGTTTCCTATTTGGAAATATCACAGAAAAAATAAATATTCTTTGCTACCTTTTCTGATTATATGCTATAAATAGAGGTCGTCCGACCACCACCACACAAACTAATAATTCATGAGTTCGGCATTGTCGGCATTGTCTTCGTTGTTGTTGTGAAAGATGAAGTGAAATGAAATGAAGTGAGCGAATCATTGGAATTAAATCTGGAGCACACAATGAACTGAATGCTATGCTTGTGAATAAGAGGATTTAGCCCGAACAAAGGTCATTCATTAATGGACGATGGTAACGAGAAAGCAAAGGCATTGTAAAATGTCAGGATCTACAAATAAAGAAACGATATTAGCAACAACTTCATATGACTTTACTGACAACAAGGTTACGACAAGATTTTCCATTTCTTTTAAATACAGATGAGGCAATATCTTTATTGTCATTTTTATACCCTCCACCTCCAGGAGGTCAACTTTGTCATTCCGTTTGTAACACCTTGAAATATCGACCTGAGACCCTATAAAGTATATATATTCTTGATCGTCAAAAAATTCTAAGACGATCTAGCCATGTCCGTCCGTCCGTCTGGCCGTCTGTTGAAAGCACGCTAGCATCTAAAGGAAAGAAGCTAGGATGTCCAAATTTTGAAATAAATGCGTCTTATAGGGCGAAATCGGCCCAAAGGGGAAAATTTTTCAATATGTCTACTTGCACTTACTTGATATTGGATATGCGCATTCCCCCTATAACAAAAACAAACAACTAAACAAAAAAGGGATAAAAATGGTACCTATTAAATTGTTTCCAAAAATTCCAAAGAATCACGTGGGAGACATTTGGTTGCAACAAGACGGGGTCACATGTCACACGGCCAAGGCAACCATATATGTTTTACGCACTGTTTTGAAAATCGATAAATCAGCCGAAATTGTGATGTCAGTCGGCCGCTTCGGAGTTGTGATTTGAGCCCTTCGGATTATTTTTATACCCTACACCACTTCGTGGACTAGGGTATTATAAGTTAGGTTAGCGCCAAATGTTTGTAACACCAAGAAATAATAGAGCTAGACCCACCTTTAAGTACACCGATCGGTTTAGAATCACCAGCTGAGTCGATTTAACGATGTCTGTCTGTCCGTCCGTCCGTCTGCTGTCCATCTAAGCTTGTTCGCACTCTACAGGTCGCAATTGTGGTCCGATTGTCGTAAAACTTAGCCCCCATACAAATGTCGCTCCCAATTTGACTTTTTCCGCCCTATAAAGCACATATAGTAACCGATTTTCTTCAAATTTGGCTTAACACCTTATAATAAAACTAGAAATACCTATGCTGAAAGTGGGTAAGATCGGTTCAGATTTAGATATAGCCCCCATACAAATGTCGCTCCCGATTTCACTTTTTCCGCTCTAAACTCCACATCTTGTACCCGATTTTCTTTAAATTTGGCACAACATCTTACAATCCAACTAGAAACACCAATGCTGAAAGTGGGTATGATCGGTTCAGATTTAGATATAGCCCCCATACAAATGTCGCTCCCGATTTCACTTTTTCCGCTCTAGAATCCACATATTGTACCTGATTTTCTTTAAAATTGGCACAACATTTTATAATCGAGCTAGAAACGCCTATGCAGAATTTGTGTAAGATCGGTTCAGATTTAGATATAGCCTCCATACAAATGTCGCTCCCGATTTGACTTTTTCCGCTTTATAAACCACATATTTTACCCGATTTTCTTTAAATTTGGTACAACATCTTATAATCCAACTAGAAACACCAATGCAGAATTTGGGTAAGATCGGTTCAGATTTAGATATAGCTCCGATTTGACTTTTCCCGCTGTAAAAACCACATATTTTACCCGATTTTCTTTAAATTTGGCACAACATCTTATAATCCAACTAGAAACACCTATGCAATATCAATATACCCCCATACAAATGTCCTTTCCGATTTAAAATTCAGCTAAAAACTCACATTTCTTGGAAACATTTTGTAATTGGCGTTATGAAAAATAAATAGAAGGCATCAATATCTTTCAAATGATACATAAATGATGAATATCGGACGAAAAATGACGTCACTGACTCGATGTTTGTAAAATAATTTAATGCAGGAGATGGATTTTCAATGCCAACATTTTCAAACTCTTTTCACAAAAACGACCGCTGTGGCTTCAATTTTCTTCCGCTGTTCATCATTTGGGCATCATTCGAAAGGTCTTGATTCCTTCTATTTATTTTTCATAATGCCTCTTACAAAAAGTTTCCAAGAAATGTGAGTTTTTAGCTGTCATCTTATTATAAAATACTAACCATTTGTTGTTAGTATTTTCATTTAATTTCATTTATTAAGTCTATGGAAATAACTCTTTACAGACCTGCAATGTATTACAATTCAATAACAATATTATACTGATAACAATAATATTATTTAATATTTTTTTTAAAAATAAGACTAGAAATAGTAAAATCTACAAATTCACAAATAGTATTATAAAGTTGCATCGATCTAATTAAGGATTCATTAGAAGAATAATTAGAAATATGTCTATCGATATGAAAAGGCTAGTAATGTCTCGAAGATCGTGACGGCGCACTAAACTGAATGAGAGAAAGTAACTCTGAACAATCCACAGTGGCATTTATAATACCATGTAAAAACAACAGTGCAGCTATATCTTGTCTAGAGGCCAAAGATTTTAAAGAAAGAAGTGAACATCTACTTTCGTACGATGGAATTGGTGCAGAAAAGTTTAAAGCAAACTTCATAAACGTTTTCTGAACTTTCTCAACACGATAACTATGTACTGAAGCATTTGGGCTCCAAATAGAAGAAGCATATTCAATTTTTGACCGAACAAAAGAACAATATAAAACCTTTTTCGTATAAGGATCTGAGAACTTAGCAGTATTTCTACGTATGAAATTCATAACTGAATAAGCCTTAGGGATGATATAATTTAGATGACTGAGGAAAGTTTCCAACACAATATCCAAATTATGATCTGAAATATTGTATTGAGAAATTATTGGATTACTACATCTGTGGAAAGACATTTAGAATAGTTGACTGGAAGACCATTATAAGTAGACTAAAGTGAATATCTATCAATATCATCCTGCAATAATTGAATGTCACTAAAAGACCGAATAGCCCTGAAAATCTTTAAATCATCAGCATACATAAAATGCCTAGAATTCAAAAAACAACAATTAATATCATTAACAAAAATATTGAATAACAACGGACCCAATACACTTCCTTGTGGGATACCAGAAGTTGGAACATAAGTATCTGAATAGAAATCATCTAAAAATGCCGAACAGTGTCTTTTTATCAATAATTTCCGAACGAAAGTCAATTTTCATTAATTTATATAATAATATATTATAAGGAACTCTGTCGAAAGCTTTGGAGAAATCAGAGTCCACTTGAACACCACTCTCAAAATTCGAAATGCAATATTTTGTAAAAACTGCTAAATTGCTAGTTGTAGACCTTCCATGGAAAACCCCATGTTGAGCAGGACTTATATAGCTCTTAAATCTAAAAGACAATTTATCACAAATTAAGTGTTCAAAAAGTTTGGCAATATTTGACAGTTTTGAAATGGGTCTATAATTAATTACATTATTTTTTGACCAGATTTAAATATTGGAACAACTAAAGTTTTTTCCACTTTTGTATAAAATAGCAACAACATAAAGATTTCGTGACTATTATCTTAAGTGGTAAGATTAACGATTCACAACATTCTTTTAAGACAAAGGCAGATACTCCATCAATATCATTTTTGTATGAAATTGACAGTTTTGAAATGCCTGAATAAATATCTTCATCAAAAATGTGCAAGTTAGTGTTATCTGCAAAAGATGTAATATTAACAAACATGGATTCATTAACACGAGGAGACACATCACAAAACATGGATTGAAAATAGTCTTTAAAGAGATTGGCTGATTCCAACAGAGAATTAGAAAACTTCTGTTCATATAACATGGACGAAGGAATAGAAGAACAACTTTCGCTATAACCCATAATATATGATTGTAAAGAGTGATTTTTTTGAGGTTAGGATTTTCATGCATTAGTATTTGACAGATCACGTGGGATTTCAGACATGGTGTCAAAGAGAAAGATGCTCAGTATGCTTTGACATTTCATCATGAATAGACTTACTAACGAGCAACGCTTGCAAATCATTGAATTTTATTACCAAAATCAGTGTTCGGTTCGAAATGTGTTTCGCGCTTTACGTCCGATTTATGGTCTACATAATCGACCAAGTGAGCAAACAATTAATGCGATTGTGACCAAGTTTCGCACTCAGTTTACTTTATTGGACATTAAACCAACCACACGAATGCGTACAGTGCGTACAGAAGAGAATATTGCGTCTGTTTCTGAGAGTGTTGCTGAAGACCGTGAAATGTCGATTCGTCGCCGTTCGCAGCAATTGGGTTTGTGTTATTCGACCACATGGAAGATTTTACGCAAAGATCTTGGTGTAAAACCGTATAAAATACAGCTCGTGCAAGAACTGAAGCCAAACGATCTGCCACAACGTCGAATTTTCAGTGAATGGGCCCTAGAAAAGTTGGCAGAAAATCCGCTTTTTTATCGACAAATTTTGTTCAGCGATGAGGCTCATTTCTGGTTGAATGGCTACGTAAATAAACAAAATTGCCGCATTTGGAGTGAAGAGCATCCAGAAGCCGTTCAAGAACTGCCCATGCATCCCGAAAAATGCACTGTTTGGTGTGGTTTGTACGCTGGTGGAATCATTGGACCGTATTTTTTCAAAGATGCTGTTGGACGCAACGTTACGGTGAATGGCGATCGCTATCGTTCGATGCTAACAAACTTTTTGTTGCCAAAAATGGAAGAACTGAACTTGGTTGACATGTGGTTTCAACAAGATGGCGCTACATGCCACACAGCTCGCGATTCTATGGCCATTTTGAGGGAAAACTTCGGAGAACAATTCATCTCAAGAAATGGACCGGTAAGTTGGCAACCAAGATCATGCGATTTGACGCCTTTAGACTATTTTTTGTGGGGCTACGTCAAGTCTAAAGTCTACAGAATAAGCCAGCAACTATTCCAGCTTTGGAAGACAACATTTCCGAAGAAATTCAGGCTATTCCGGCCGAAATGCTCGAAAAAGTTGCCCAAAATTGGACTTTCCGAATGGACCACCTAAGACGCAGCCGCGGTCAACATTTAAATGAAATTATCTTCAAAAAGTAAATGTCATGGACCAATCTAACGTTTCAAATAAAGAACCGATGAGATTTTGCAAATTTTATGCGTTTTTTTTTAAAAAAAAGTTATCAAGCTCTTAAAAAATCACCCTTTATAAGAATTTATTGAGAAAATTAAATTCTCTCATATAATGAACATACAATCTTTCATCATTAATATCATGATTCGCTTTAAATTTCTTATAAAATTTATTTCTAAGATTTTTCAGCCCTTTCAATCCCTTAGTGTACCATGGTAGTTTGTAAGCCCTAGGTTTTAACAGAGAAATATTACTTTTAAAAATTTCAGTAATTATTTTTAAAAATTTATCATAACAAATTGCTACAATATCACTATCTAATACAACATTCCAATTATTATTAGAAAGTAATGAGTTTAATGAATCAAAATTACATGAGTTATAATCATAATGAACTTCATAACGATTATAACTGGGTAAATATTCATAAAACTTTATTCCAATTTCTAATGCCGAATGGTGAGTATTCGCAGGAGAAATTGGAAAAGCGCATTCTGAAACAGAACAATTTAAATCAGAACTTACAAAAATTAAGTCCATCATTTTCCTCAGTCTATTATAAACACAGTTTACTTGTAGCAAATCAAGACTAAATAGAGAATCTATAAAGTTAATTTCAAATGGTTTATTTACATTATCGGGAAGAAAGCTTTCAGTATTTTGAGTTCTAGACCATATAATACCACTTAAATTAAAATCGCCAAGAAAGCCGCAACAATCAATATGTCTCATAGTCTCGGCCAAATGTAAAAAATTCTGAATATGACCCATATATATAGTATCAGAACTATTTGGAGGAATATACGAAACACACAAATACAAATTTGCACTTGAAGATTCAATTATGACAGTTAATTGATCATACAACAAGTTTTATAAAAAATATGAAAAAAATGGTCAGTTGTCACTATTGAAAAATACAAAAAATTACTATAAAGTTCCAATTATTCGACCAATAAGTACCAATAATCGTCGTCGAATATAAATTTATATTTAAAGTGCTCCCGAGGATCTATTATTTCAGAAAAAATTGACAAAAATGCAGCACAAAAAAAATTGCACGAGAAAAACGTGATTTTAAAGGGTATTTTCAGGAGCTTTTAGCTCACAGACGGCTAGATATAAGGACGAAATATTTTGAAAATCATCATTAAACAATCCTAACTTTATTTTCTTCGGGTGACTGGAAATTTTTTTTCCATTTGTATGGACCTCGACCCCGCCTAATATTTATACGTTTGCTATAATTTTGGGAGTATATATTTATTTCATACAGGCCTTGGTTTCTTCGTTAGAAGGGCAAGTCGTATGTGGAAAAACTGCATACTTTGTTTTTCGTTTTCTCCTTTTGCAGGACTTTTAATTTCCAAATGTAGATATATGTAGATGTTTTAATAATACGAAATGAGTATCAAATGAAAGAGAAGAATGTTTGCCAAAAATACTTCAAATTGCATGCTTCTATCTGTATTAGTTTAGCATTAACAACCATGTGTATTGAAAAGGTAAATTTATCAACTAAATTTCGCATATATTAACTAAATAAAAAATTATACCTTCCTAATGTGAGTGAGTTTCGAAAAAAAAACATTAAGTCCGTTTGCTGTCTTCTCTGTATCTCTATTGCCATTTAATAAATTGGTAATTGTGAAAACCTCCTCTTCCATCATTGCTGGCTTTCGAAAAATCGCTTTGCTAGCAATTCATTTCATCTGGAGAAAAATTACATCAGCTATTCTCTACCGAGGAAAACTCAGCAACTTAGAAGTCACAAAGCGTCTGTTAACTCGAGCGCAAAAACCTTGCATGTTATTCGAAGTAATTAAAACCGCTTTTTGCCGTTTTTAATTTTCATCGTAACACGTCCTTCGGTATGCAAAACTGCAAACGAATCTGGCAAGACAAACCAGGAAACATGTTAACGCTACGGCGACATAGCAATTTACGCTTAAGCGGAAACGGAAACGAAAACGGAACTAGAATATGGAAGCGCACATGCCAAGGGAGCAAGTGTTAATATTACACTACTAGTCTAGATATATGACTGCTGTTTTTGTTGTTGTTGATGTCGTGCACATATATTGCACACGAACTATAACGTAGTTCTTGTGCTACAAAAGCATAGAATAATAATGTTTAAATAGTTGGGGGCAGACAAAGAGCACTAGTGTTAGGAATACATTAAATCAAGCGTGAAAACTACTTTTTTAGTTACAAAAGAGTGAAGTAGAAAATTAGGAAAAATTAAACTCGTTATACATTGATGCTTGAAATTTGAAGTTTTTGGGACAGAAAAAAAGTGTAATGGATTGAAGGAGAGACATAAGGCCCTAAGTATATTTGGACCAAATCCGTTTTACGACTTTTAAAGTCGTTTGGTCATGCCCGTCCGTCAGTCTGGCTGGCTGGTGTACACCATAACTCTCGAAAGTAATCAAGACATCGATTCAAACTTTGCACATGATAATATTTTTCCCAAACTTAGCATAAGTTCGAGATGGGCGAAATTGCCAAGCCCCTTAGGGTACCTCCCACACAAATAGCCCATATTCCAATGTTAAATTAAAACCCATATCACTTCCACAAGGATTTTCCAAATCAGCTCTATTTTGTTATTTGATATTTTTTTATAATCACTTGAAGTGTACCAAGTATGGCGGGATTTGCCACGCCCCTTCCAGTAGCTCACCCTAAACTACCTAAAATTAAAGCTGGTATAACTTCTATATGGATGATTGGAATACTGTGAAATTTGGTATTTGACAATGCTTTTATAGTGGCCATATTCGCATGGAATATGGGCGATATTGCCACACCCCTTCTGGTACCTCCCACACAAAGTGGCATAAACCTTGGTTACAATGAAACCGACATAGCATCCATACGGGTAGTCAAAATCAGTTGCAATTTGATATTTGCAAATGTTTTTATAATCACTTTAAACCTGAACAATATTTACGTTTTAGCAACGCCCCTCCGTGTACCTACCACACAATTCACCATAAACGACGTAAAATTAAAGCTGGTATAACTTCTATATAGACGATCGGAATACTGTGAAATTTGATATTTGGCAATGGTTTTATAGTGGCTACATTCGCATGGAATATGGGCGATATTGCCACACCCCTTCTGGTACCTCCCACACAAAGTGGAATAAACTTTGGTTACAACGAAACCGACATAACATCCATACGGGTAGTCAAAAGCAGTTGCAATTTGATATTTGAAAATATTTTTATAATAACATTAAACATAGCAAGTAAAAACGACGTTAACTTTGTCCGGGCCGAACTTTATATACCCTCCACCATGGATTGCCTTCCACAGAGGCTGTCGATTTTCGTAGAAGTGCATTAATATTACAGGAAAATATATTTTTTTTAATATAGCCAAACCAAAACAAATACAAATATTGACACAATAATTTTATAAATAAATATAATATTTTAATTATTTCAAACCACGCTTATAAGACAAGGCTACCAATACGCTTACATATCGAAATAATACTTCAAGTCAATTCAAAAATCAAATAAATATTCGTACATATATCTCTATTTTCAAAAATGCTTAAATACCAAAAATATTGGTCGATAGTGGGTGCTACATTTGGCTGTATTTCCATTCTATTTTAATTACAAAAGCACAAATTTTGAAAATACATTATCTCACGTACATAGTGCAAAATAATCTAACTTCATGATTTAACCAATTTTAGCCGTAAAAGTAAAAAGTACGAATTTGGAAAAATCGTTTTATTTTGAGTGTGTATTTAGTCAGAGGAATGAATACACCAAATTCCATGATTCTAGCTGCGGCCATTTGGTTGGTACCATTTGTAACCCTTTTTCCAATTTTACCCCCTTATGAGTACGACTTTCTAAAATAACTTTATTTGACGAGTCTACGCAATTAGAGGGATGTACACACCGACTTTCATCATTCTATCTGTAGCCGTTTAGTTGGTACTATTTCTATCCCTCTGTACCCATTATATCCCTTGAAAGTATGAATTTGAAAAAAAAAACTTATTTTCCGTGTCTCCGCAGTCAGAGCAATGTATACTCCGAATTTCACGACTCTAGCTGCTGCCATTTGGTTGGTACTATTATTATCCCCTTTTTCCATTTAACCCCAAAAAGTACTAATTTCCAAAAAACCGTTTATTATGCGTGTCTACGCAATCAAACGAATGTCTACACCGAGTTTCAGTATTCTAGAGGAAGCCTTTTGGTTGGTACCATTTTTATCCCTCTATTCACATTTAACCCCTTAAAAATAGGAATTTGGAAAAAATAGTTTTACATTATGTATCTACTTAATTAGGGGAATGTACACACCAAATGTCGTGTTTCTAGCCCTTTTTGTTTGGTAGGTACCATTTTTATCCCTTTTTTGCCCCATTTCCTCCTACGAATGAGAATCACTTTATGATGCACTTTTTTGTTATAGGGGGAATGCGCATTCTCTATATCAAGTAAGATAGATCGAAAAAACACGCTTAAATACTCTAAAATATTAGGGGTTATTATGGGTATTTTTAGTCCTTGTGAGGGAAAAATGTTTCCTTTTGGGCCGATTTCGCCCAGTTTCAATCCCAACCGATCTACGACTATAGGACATATGTATGGAAAATTTGGTCATCCTAGCTCCTTTCGTTTAGATGCTAGCGTGCTGTCAACAGACGGACGGACGGACATGGCTAGATCGTCTTAGAATTTTATGACGATCAAGAATATATATACTTTATAGGGTCTCAGGTCGATATTTCTAGGTGTTACAAACGGAATGACAATGTATGGGGGTATACCCCATCCTGGAGGTGGAGGGTATAAAAATGATTTACGCTTTAGCCACGCCCCTCCCACACAATTATCTATATCCTAGGTAAAATTAAATCTCTCATATCTTCTATACTGACACATGGAATCCACTATGACTTGATATGTGATCATGTTTATACAATTATTTTGCAAATGTCAAAGCTGGGACCTTGTCCCACGAACTTTCTAGTATCTTACCCACAAATTATAAAATTTAATTCCTTATAACTTCGGTATATATGTTCAAAGATATATATATGTTCAGTCGGCTTAGCCGTCTGAAGCTTACTTACTTGTTTTTTTGCAAAGATTTTTTCCACTTGAATGCTCGGCATTCGGACTCTGAGTGACCGAAATTTGCTCACAAATTCATGTTATGTTTGGGTTTATTTTCATTAGTTTTAGCTGGTTTACTCGAATTGCTATTTAATCTAACACCACTGTAAATTACGAACTGTGTGCCTGCGTGCAGCCATTATAAACTAGCAAAACTTTATAGAATAATTTAAAAAATTACAGCAACAACTTCAACAAAAACTGTAAATCGCTGCAACAACAAAAAAGCGCACGCACTCTTGCCGGTCTGACCACGGGCGTAAATGTATTCAATTACAATTAATAGTGGAAACACTTTTTCCATACCGTTTCAACAATTTAACCAATTCAAATGCGGTTTCTTTTCATTAAGCTTAAAGTGCTGTTTGGAGTTTTTTCATTGGATTATATGTAATATTTAAAATTAAAATGCTGTTGGCGTTTATTTAACAGTATGAAATGTCAATATTAATTTATTAATATTTTTAAAATATCTAGGGATTTTTCAACAAAATAGATTAAATAAATAAAATCCTTTCAATATGATAAATATGAAAACAATGATATGAAAAAGCGAAAAAAATGCCACATGCTTTAATATAAAATTTAGTTTTAAGGCAAATTTCCTTGGGCTATATGAAAAAAGTACACATGAAAAAGATATGTGATGTTGCCTAACTTCATTGGGGTAAAATAAAAACAAAAATAAAAAACATGAGAACAGTTAAACCTCCCTCGCTTTTGTCGAATATCGTATCAAAAACTAATAAATAGAATACAAACAAAATAATTCATGAATTCATGAAACAAGCAGCACAATTGCCCTGCGCCCAGGTTGCGTATACTCAATTCGCATAACAATCATACGCACCAGTGGTCAAATTAATCCAACGCTTGCATTGCCCAGTTTATCGAGTTTTGGTTGGGTTAGAGAGAAATAGTATTGAAATCAATAGCTATTCACTAAGACTCTAATAGAATAAATTAAATTAAATTCTTCCACTTTTCAAACATCAGCCCTGTTGGCAAAAAATCTGTACGTATGAACTTGGCCAATGCCAGAGTATTATTCATAGAAATAATTTTGTTGCCAAAAAATTAATTGAATATACCATCGAGCATGTGTGATGTGGCCACATGTGTATTTGTATTTGAATTTCTATGTGTATGAGACATTCCATAACAAATTGATAAAGATGAAATTATATAAATCCTTGTAGGAAAAAATACAAAGTAAATTAAGCTTAAAAATATATACAGCACTTTTTGAACCCGAACAAGATCGTATGCACGCGAAACTAGACGCCGTATATAAAGGGCGATTTTTAAAAGCTATAGGAAAGTTAAAAAAAAACACATAAAATTCAGAAAAATGCATGAAATCTTTCTTTGAATCGATAGAACGGACCATATAATTTAATGTTTGAAGATTATTTCATGCAAATGTTGACCTTGACTGCTCCTCAAATGGTCCATCCGCTTAGTCAAATTTTGGCATTTCCACGTTTTTGAGTAACCGAGGCCCAATTGCTTCGAACGGCGACGAATCGATAATTGATGGTCATCATTAACACTGGCCGATACAGCTGCGATATTTTCTTCAGTTCTCACTCTACGTAAGCGTGTTGCCGGTTTAATGTCCAACAATGTAAATTTGGTGCGAAATTTAATCACAATAGCCGCTTCAGTGGGTCGATTAAACTGACCATAAAATGGAAGCGCGCGATGAACTTTCTTAACAGAGCACGCATTTTGATAATAAAATTCAATAATTTGCAAGCGTTGTTCGTTTGTAAGACGATTCATGGTTAAATTATAGACCAAACTGAAGATGTTTGAAAGTGAAACAAAACACGAAACGTGCGTCAGCTGTTTAAACCAGTGTTGCCAAAAAGATAATAGCTAAAAAATTACCCTTTAGAAGAACTGTGTACTCAGTATTCCATTTGGTGATATTTTCTTCTTTTTTTGCAAGACTTTTAATTTCCAAAGGATATAAAAGCTTAAATAATTTATTTTCGTATTTTCCCGAGACGCACAATAATGATATGGACATACAAATAAATAAACTGTAACTTTTGAAGGGGTAATACTTAAAATGGTTTTTATACCCTCAACCACCAGGATGGGGCTGTACTAACTTTGCCATTCCGTTTGTAACACCTTGAAATATCGACCTGAGACCCTATGAAGTATATATATTCTTGATCGTCATAAAATTCTAAGACGATCCAGTCATGCCCGACCGTCTGTACTTCTATTCAAAGCACGCTAACATCTAAACGAAAGGAGCTAGGACGTCCAAATTTATAGTCGTAGATCGATTGGAATTGCAATTGGCCGAAATCGGTCCAAAAGGAAACATTTTTCTCTCACAAGAACTAAAAATACCCATAATAACCCCTAATATTTTAAAGTATTTTAGCATGTATTTTAGAATATGCTTAATAGAAATATTCTTTGCAACATTCAATCAGCAAAGTCGAAATTTGGGCGCATGCAATTTGGGAGTTTTGGCCGCTGATAATCCCACTGTGCGACACACAGAGCGATTTGTTCATACAAAGTTTGGCAAAAAATATAAGGAGTGTTCGTAGAATGTTGAAATTTTGCTCAGAGCAGAGCCTTTGGTTAGCTCCATTAAGAAAAATATAAAGTTTCATCAAAATTAAACACGCCCATTACCCACCGTCCATAGAACCCAAAATTTATTTTTGGCCCAAATTTGAAATTTGGCACAGACCCTTTTATTACCTCAATTAAGAATAAAATAAAGTTTCATCAAAATTGGCCACGCCCACCTCCCACCGCCCATAGAGCCCAAATTTATTTTTGGCCCAAACTTTTTGAAATTTGGCACCGAGCCTTTTATTACCTCAATTAATGCTCACCGCCCATATAACCCATATTATATTTTTTCCCAAAACTTTTTTGTTTCTTTAGCAAAACTAATTTTTTGTAAATAAATTTCAGTACATGCATTTAAATAAAGACTTTTATTCATCATCTATCTGTATTTCTGTAACTATATCATCAAGTTCCAGAACCTGTTTACGGGGTTGACATCTAATGCTACTTATAAAAGGAGCTGACGATACTAGAAGTAGATGAAAAACATCTGTATTTGTTGCAACTCTATCACACATTCTGGAGAGCCTTAATCTACAATTTCTATAATCTTTTATCTTATTCTATATCTTTTTGTAATTTTTTAAAATTAAAAATTTCATTAATTTGGACACAAATTTTATGATTTTATAAAAGATTATTATTATGATTATTATATTATATTATGGAGTCTTAGCTTTCATTTTGTTATAGCGGGAGCACCTAGCACGACCGATCAACATTTTTTTTCTTCCAAGGATGTTTGCAATCACGGCACATTATAGAACAAATTTTATTCATCATATTAAATGATATGATATACCATATGAGCGAACTTTATAATTTTGTTAAATACACAGAAAAGGCTATAGTTGAAAACAAGTAAGGAAAGCCTAAAGTCGGGCGGGGCCGACTATATAATACCCTACACCACTCCCCGCGTATATACCTTTATTACTAAACCCAGGTGTTTTTGGGAGCGATTTTATGTAGTTCATATAAATTATACAGTATACTATAAGTTCATTTTTAGTCACATTTAACAAATATGGTAAATAATTGATCCAATTTTCCGGCAGACAAATACAAATTATACAGTAGTAATAGGTTGAATCGGACCGACATTTGAAAGAAGGCCTATAACAACACTTGGGCCTGGTTCAAAACATGGACCTATATATTTTTCATTCACAGTAGGTATTCATAGTTGAAATATATCATGATCCGATGTAAGACGTAGTTTCTAGAGCTGTATTAGAGTAGAATGGGGCCCCATTTGGGTTATTCCAAAGAATGGACACATATATTTGACTTTGTATTCTTAGTTGAAATAGAATATAATCTGCAAAATTTGAAAAAAAAAATCCGATGTAAAATTTGCTTCTTGAGGGGTAACAATTTAAGGGCTCTACATTAAAAAGTGGTTCCATATAGATCACTTTCAAAGTAGGTTTTCTTAGTTGAAATATGACATGATATGCAAAATTATATCGAGATCTAAAGCACGATGTGGGTTCTAGAGATGTAATAGAGTAGAATGGGGGCCCAACTTCTATGGGGGTTATACCAAAATATGGACCCATATATTTGACTTTCATAATATGTCCTCTTAGTTGAAATATAATACCAAATTCAAAATTTGTTAAACTTCCGATGTAAATTGTGGGTCCTACAGGGGTAATAATAAAAATGGGGGCCATTTATAAGGGCGCTACATTAAAAAGTTGGCCCATATAGATCACTTTCAAAGTAGGTATTCTTAGTATGAAATATGAATATAATATAATCTGCAAAACTTGAAGAACTTCCAATGTAAAATGTGGGTCCTAGAGAGGTAATAATTCATATGGGGGCCCACTTTTAAGGGCGCTACATTAAAAAGTGGGCCTTTATATATCACTTTCAAAGTAGGTATTCTTTATTGAAATATAACATGATCTGCAAAATTTTATCAAGATTCAATGTAAGATGTGGGTTCTATAGCGATAATAGTATAAACTGGGGGCCCATTTGTATGGGGGCTATTCCAAAACATTGACCTATATAGCAGGCTTTCAAAATAGGTGTTGCTAGTCTAAATATAACATTGTGTGGGAAATTTGATAAAGATCCGATGTAAAATGTGCATCTTAGAGCAGTAATATTGTAAATCGGATGTAGATTTATATGGGGCTATATCAAAACATAGACCCATTTGGTCCACGTTCCCGTCAGCTGTTTCTAGTTCAAATATAACACGATCCTGAAAATTTGGTCATGATCCCATGTAAAATGTGTATTATAGAACAGTAACAGTGTAAATTATATATATATATATGTATGGAGGCTATATCTAAATCTGAACCGATTTTCTCCAAATTCAATACCAATTGTCCTTGGCCAAAAAAAGTAACTTCTGCCAAATTTCATTACAATCGGACCACAATTGCGACCTGTGGAGTGCGAACAAGCTTAGATGGACAGCAGACGGACGGACGGATGGACGGACGG
This sequence comes from Polietes domitor, assembly GCA_947397865.1. Taxonomy (NCBI): domain Eukaryota; kingdom Metazoa; phylum Arthropoda; class Insecta; order Diptera; family Muscidae; genus Polietes; species Polietes domitor. The sequence goes on from OX377622.1 coordinate 128,319,552, forward strand.
ACAGACAGACATCGTTAAATCGATTCAGCTGGTGATTCTAAGCCGATCCGTATACTTAAAGGTGGATCTAGCTCAATTATTTCTTGGTGTTACAAACTTTTGGCGCGAAACTAACTTATAATACCCTAGTCCACGAAGTGGTGTGGGGTATAAAAATAACTAGTAAATCAAAAAAAATTTTTTTTCAAATCCATGCTTTATGCAAGCAGAATTCTATTGGGCCTAGAAATTCTTTTTTAGTTATCTTTTGTAGAAGGAAAAATTACTGCGTTATCAGGACCAGAAATAATAGATTTTTAATTTGTGGTTTGTATGGGAGGTACCACGCCCCTTTGTCCATTCCCGCTCATATTTGCAGCAGCACTTAAAAAATGCACACCAAACCGACGTACCAAATTTTGTTCAAATACCGTTATCAGGAGCAGAAATAATAGATTTTTAATTTGTGGTTTGTATGGGAGGTACCACGCCCCTTTGTCCAATTGGTCAAATTTTTCCATTTCCTTATATTGTCATCGAAAATGATTAAGTGTGCAAAATTTGAGCAAAATTGGTTGAGAAAAAAGCTTTCAAAAATTGATTTCAAATTTTGTGGCACACAAACATATATAGAAAGTAACCTTATATAAAGCATGGAAAAAATATGGGGTATAATACTATTTAAATTTGAGCAATAAAATTATCTTTCTTACAAACACTATAGAAGTACGTCAACAGTTTTCAGTATTTTGCACCAAAATTTATATGTGACTTTACTTCATTATTTCAAACGCTTTTTTTGGGATACAATTTATGGATTCTTCATACTGAATCAATTTTCTACAAAACTGCCTCATTAAATTTTTAAATTTTATGTGTCGAAAAAATGAACTTATTGCACACAAAATCCCACTGTGCAACGTTTAGGCACTTCTACAAAAAATGTTCAAATGTTCTTCAACAAGGCCTCCTTATATTCGACTATTTGTTCTCAATAAATCATTTTTTTAGTTTTTTTATTTTGAATCTCTTTTCGTGAAATCTTTAACTTCAAATTAACGTACACATTGTAATGATCCCCTAATATAGGTTGGACCATTTAAAATTTTAAATGGGCTATAAAACAATACTGATTATTTTTTTTAAATTTCTTGATTTACTGGAAATAATGGAACGCAATATCATTCATATGACTACCACGACTGGCTCGGCAGTACGTCGTCCGATCAACCCAACTTTTCAGTACATGGCCCAAAATCCACAGCAAACAGTGACTCGTTGTGGATGCATTGGCTTCTCAATAATCACATGTGGGTTATCTGAACCCCATATGCATCAATTTTACATAAGAGCGTCATGAAGGCGGATCTCTTCTCGAAAATTTCTTACAGTTTACATTAAAGACTCACTACTTTCGAAGTAAGTTTTTAATATTTCCTAATTTTATTCGAGCGTATAGCGTCCCCTTTTTCAAATGTCAAACATAAACCAGAAAATAAAAATTAATGTTATTCTACCTTTCAAAGTCAAAGTAATCTCTAGTTCAAATTTAAAATGTTACATGGCCCACCCTCTAGTACATAATAATGCAAATATCAAAGGCAACTTCGATAAAAATGGGAATTTTAGTAAAAAAATATAGATATACTACTTTTGGTATTTATTTTAATATTATAATTTTATTATTAATAACTTTTTAGTTACCGGACTCAATTTTTTCTTTTTCATTACATAGTATTATTAGGATGATCAAAGATGCACGGCGCTATCAACTCACATGACCGAGGGACATTCTTTCATGATTTCGATTGCCGAAACTTTGCATAATCTTGCTCTATACCATTTAAATCTTTTGTTCAATGTCCCATATCGTAACATATACCACACATATACATAGTACATATGAACACGTTCGCATATGCAAAAACAGGATATTGGAAAAATAAAATATTGGAAAATTAAAATTGTTGTTGCGAACCAAAAATCCAATTTTGCTAAAACAAGGAAAGCATTTATGTACTCGGTAAAGAGCGAATTGTTTACGGATTTTCTGGGTTATATGCATTTTAAGAATTCCCTTCAAAATTGCATTCATGTGGTATATTGTAAATTTTGTACATTGATTCATAGGATAAGTTTTAGTGGAGTGATATGTGTAATCTTAAAAATTGATGGTGCAACCATGATGGGTGCCAACCTGTGTGTCTCACGTTACACTTTATCTGGGCGAAGATTATACTGACCAAGACGGTCATGTCTTCAAAAAAATTAATCCAGTGTCACTAAACGTCTTATAGCAAAACCGACATTGCCCCATTTTTTTGGTAAAAAATCCGGAAAAAATGTCCACAAATGTACCGCCATAAATGCGTAGCCTGTATTTATTTCTTCATTTTCTCAAAATCTTTATGTCGTGCTTTTACTGTCGTAATTTTTTTCTGATCCACCAATTTTTTTCTCGAGTTTAAAGCACTCGCATTGATTGCTTGGCATTCATCCGAAGAAGAATTTTTCGGGATGGGGATAAATTTCCTCAAGCAAACTTTCAGCTCTTCTCTTTTGGCGAAAGATTGCGGACAGGATTGACACATAGTATTTGCATGTTCCTTGTTGTGAATGTTTCACATGGAATCCATGGATTTGGGAGAGCAAACAAAATGTCGATCATAAAGAAGAAATACTTTGTATTGCATTTGGAAAATGTGCAACAAAATGCAACGACATGAAATATGCAACAACATGAAATATTCAAAATGGTACAAATGCTGTTATAGTGGAATGGTTTGCAAACCATGAGGTATTAAATATTTCAATGCAAACAAGTAAGGAAAGGCTAAAGTCGGGCGGGGCCGACTCCACTTTCTATCCGAACACAATTCAATTCGGTAAAAAAGTGAAAACGGGAAGGCTTTTTGTATGTTTCCCAATCAATGGCCTGACCCAATTTGTCAAATCGAGAAGAATATTTGTATCGGGGCTATATCAAAACATGGAATGATGTGACCAACAATAGGTTCTTCCAGTTCAAGTATAACGTGTTATGCTCAATTTGAAGAAATTCACTGAAAATACGTGATTTCAAGGCAGGAGCGAAATTTGTATGAAAGCTATATATAAATCTGAACCGATCTGACCCATTTTCACCATGGATGTATCTAGTGGAAACATAAGATATTTTGACAAATTTTAAAAATATCTGTTAAAATATGTATCTGTTTATAGAGCAGAAAAAGTCAAATCGGGAGCGAAATTTGAATGGGAGCTATAAATAAATCTGAACCGATCTGACCTATATACACCACAGGTTTTCCTAGTTTAAATGTAAGATGTTTTGCCAATTTTGCAAACAATCTGATAAAATATGTGGTTTCTAGAGCGGAAAAGTCAAATTGGGAGCGAAATTTGTATGGGAGATAAAGATAAATCTGAACCGATCTGACCTATATACACCACAGGTGTTCCTAGTTTAAATGTAAGATGTTTTGCCAATTTTGAAAACAATCTGATAAAATATGTGCTTTCTAGAGCAGAAAAAGTCAAATTGGGAGCGAAATTTGTATGGGAGCTATATATAAATCTGAACCGATCTGACCCATTTTTACCACAGGTGTTTTTGGTGGAAATATAAGATGTTATGCCAATTTTGAAGAAAATCTGTTATAATATGCGGTATCTAGAGTGAAAATAGTCAAATCGGGAGTGAAATTCGTATGTTGGCTATATCTAAATCTGAACCGATTTTCTTCAAATTAAATAGCGTTCGTCCTTGCACCGTCCTTGTTCTTTGACAGAGGAATTTACACTTTAAATTTCACAACTATAGCTGCAATACTTTAGTTGGTACCATTTTTATCCCTTCTTGTCCCGCTCGCCCCCTAAAAAGTACAAATTTCCAAAAAATCGATTTGATTGCGCTTCTACATGGTTAGAGGAATTTCATACTGAATTTCACGATTCTAGCTGTAATACTTTAGTTGCTACCATTTTTATCCCTTTTTGTCCCACTCGCCCCTTAAAAGAACAAATATCGAAAAATCCATTTATGTTGCAAGTCTACGTTGTCAGGGGAATTTACACACCAAATTTCATGACTATATCTGCAATACTTGTGTTGGTACTATTTGTATCCCTTTTTGTCCCGCTCACCCCTGATAAGTACAAATTTCGAAAAAAAATCCATTTAGATTGCTCTTCTACGTTGTCAGAGGAATTTACATACAAAATTCCACGACTATATCTGTAATACTTAAATTAGTACCGTTTTTATCCCATTTTGTCCCGCTCACCCCTGATAAGTACAAATTTCGAAAAAAAAAAATCCATTTAGATTGCTCTTCTACGTTGTCAGAGGAATTTACATACAAAATTCCACGACTATAGCTGCAGTACTTAAATTAATACCATTTTTATCCCATTTTGCCCAACGCAACCCTTAAAAGTACAAATTTTGAAAAATCCTATTTGAATGCGCTTCTACATGGTCAGTGGAATTTACATATCAAATTTCACTATTCTAGTTGCAATGCTTAAGTTGGCACCATTTTTATCCCTTTTTGTCCCGCTCACCCCTTATAAGTACAAATTTCGAAAAATCCATTTATATTGCAAGTCTACGTTGTCAGAGAAATGTTGATACTGATTTTCACGAATATAGCTCCAATATTTAAATCGGTACAATTTTTATCCCCTTTCTCTTCCTCTTTCCTCCCTTAAAAGTACAAATTTCGAAAAATCCCTATCGCTTTTCGATATCTTCTTGAAAATTTCACACGTAAATTTCTTACAGTCAAACATAAACCTGAAAATAAAAATGAATTTTATTCTACCCTTCAAAGTCAAAGTAATCGGTAGATCAAATTTAAAATGATAAATGTTCCGCCCTATGTAACATGCCTATTTTTAATTGCTCATGTTTGTTTGTGATGGAAATACAAGTCACCCTGGTGTCCAATGTAGTAGCAAACTCTTATTACTTTACTTTTTTCAGCGCCAAATAGTCATTCATGTGGAAACAGTTCTTCTGTTCATGTGCTAAAATGATATTCCGAAAACAATTTTTCGATTTTACGACTAAGTGTCCTAAGTGCCATATAACACATCCTACGGGCAACGATAACCAGGCAATCCTTTTGGAGTGTCATAAATGTTACTTTGTGGGTGGTTGGCCATCAAACCACGCTGCATGTGACACAAGAAGGATGATAAGTTATTTTATGGGTCCTTAAAAGAAAACTCGAATAAAAAAAGGGGAAAACCTCCAATAGTCAATAAGGTTTGCAATTATCGGAGTTCATTTTTGGAATGGGTGCACTAAAGCAAAAAGGTCACTCTCACTCAAATTCCTATTCAATCAGTTTTGGATATTTTGATTGATACATAACTGTTTGAAGGTGATGGAAATGTTTATTTAAAATGATATATATGAGAGTCATATAAAAAAGGGTTATGGAAGGTTATAAATATATACAAGGGGATTATAAAATAGGAACTATAATTGGAAGAAGCAGAAGGAGAGCATTCCACAATCTTGCCGGCAGATTAGATATACTTTTCCTAGAAGCGAAGTATCAAATTATAATAAAACTTAAATAAAAATATTTATTCCTTTCACTCTCTAGTGTAAAAAATCCAGCTTATCCAGCTTATGATGAGCAATCATTCAAGTCCGATGGGCTACCTAAAATATATTTAATATAAATAGTCACATAAATCTATCAAAAGGCTGACTATATTCTTAGATTTAAAAATTCATATTCAAATTTGGGATCACGATTTCTTAACCTTTGACCCTTTATTTTATATCATAGAGTGTTTTTGTTTGTAATTTATTTTCATACTCAAAGTATACTCAAATTTTTAGGCACTATTTTCCTTTTATTTTTATTGAACAGTATTTCCCTAGGGTGCTCTCGGAATTTAAATTTCCATCATTTATTTAAACAACATTGTCCCATTTCTCCATATTAATTCTGTTCCATCGTATTTTAGTAGTAAAAATTATATTATTTTTTATAGACATTCCAACATTTCTGTGGAAGTAGAAAAAAATTAAAACAATGTGGTACATTATTCTTGTGTTTATTTTCTAAATGTTTAATGGCCGAAAAAGGTCATAAAAGACCGATTAACATGGAGACTTTAAAAACACGCGCGTGTGCACACACGCATACACACACACACACTTTGAGGCAGCTTAGAGGAAAGAACCTAGTGAACATATCTATTAATTTTAATAGCCATTCATCCATATGAGCACAATGTTCACTGTGCACAAATGCCATAATAAAATGCTGTTTAAATTGTTTTAATGCAACACTGCGCGACAAAAAAATTTAAAATATGAACAAATGAAGACATGAAGACATAATAAATCAACCAAAAATGAAAAATGACTCAAGTAAAAAAATCATATTTGATAAATATGAAATAAATATGTCCAATAATTACACTGTGGAAATAATTAAAATAACAAGACTCACCCAACGGATTCTAAACAAGTAAGAAGGCGTTAAGTTCGGCCGGGCCGAATCTTTTATACCCTCCACCACGGAGTGCATTCCACAGATTAAAGGATGTCGACATAGAAGTACAGAACCATATTACGAAAATTGTGATATGTTTATGCACATTACTATATTTGATTACTATTTCAAACTATAATGTATACTTATGCGCACTGTTTAAAATCTGCTACTGTCTATAAATACAATGCTGTAATTGTGAAAGTGAACATGCCGAAAATATTAGGCGATTGTGAGTCGCCATTAGGGAGAAGCATTTTCAGATACAGACAAAGTGACTGCATTATTTTGATAAGAAAAGTACAAATTTTAGATATCCCCATTCTCCGCCAAATGAACAAATTTGGAAAAAAACCTTTTTGTTTCGAGTCTTCATAGTCAGACCACCTAATACACACCGAATTTCATGATATCAACTTCATCGGTTTGGAAGGTGCCATTTTTATCCCTCTTTTTCAATTATATCCCTTAAAAGTACGAATTTCGAAAAATCCCTCCATTTTACGTTTTTATGCAATTAGAGGGATGTACACTAGGGCGTACCTCAAAAAAAAAGTTCGCCGTACACCTTCGAATATGAAGTATTATTGAAAGGTAGTTTCAAAAAAAAAATTTTTATTTTTTTATGCCGAACGTAGGGGTCGCGCTTTTACATTTTTCTATATAACTTGTATTTATAAACGGATTTTAAAGTGTGATACATCGATGTTTTTGTCTTGACGAGGCCGATTTTTTTGTCTTTGAAGTCATTGAGCTCAAGCACCCCCTTCTGGTACTTACCCATCATTTCTCAGTTGCTACTACCCTAATGTACCACTCTAATAATCGAAAATTAAAGCTCGCATAAAATCATGAATCATGTTTGAGCTCAATGACTTCAAAGACAAAAAAATCGGACAAAAACATCGATGTATCACACTTTAAAATCCGTTTATAAATGCAGAAGTTATATAGAAAAATGTAAAAGCGCGACCCCTACGTTCGGCATAAAAAAATAAAAAAAATTTTTTTGAAACTACCTTTCAATAATACTTCATATTCGAAGGTGTACGGCGAACTTTTTTTTTTTACTTGTAACCTGGTACGCTCTAATGTACACACCGCATTTCATGATTCTAGCTGTTGCCGTATCATTGGTACCATATTTTATCCCTTTTTGTCACATTTCGTCCGCTAAAACATTTATTTTCTTTGTGGTGCTTCCAAGCTACAAGAGGAATGTCTGCAACAAATTTCAATTGTATGAAAATCAGAAATTTAATTAATAAGCCAAGGCTACCAATATTTGTATACTATGTATATATATAATGGAAATAATACTTCAATTCATAAAGTAAATATTAGGCAGCAATCATAAATACCCTAAATATAAATATATTTAAATTCAAAAGTATACATTTTGAAAATACCTTATTTCTAACGTACACAGAATGAGACAACTTCATGTTTCTACCATTTTTTGTCGTAAAAGCAACAAAATAAAGTACGAATTTGGAAAAAAAATGTTTTACGTGGCTCTGCACTCAGAGGAATGTATATACCCAATTCCAGGATACTATCTGCGGCCATTTTGTTGGTACCATTTTTATCCCCTTTTTCGCATTTTACTCCTTAAAAGTACGACTTTCGTAAAGTTCATCATTCTAGCTGTAGCCTTTTAGTTGGTACCTTTTTTATCCCTCTGCTCCCATTGAATCCCTTGAATGTACGAATTTGGAAAAACTTTTTTTCGTGTCACTCAGTCAGAGGAATGTATACCGCGAATTTCATTGTTCTAGCTGCATCCATTTGTTTGGTAAAATTTGTATCCCCTTTTTTCCATTTTACACCCTAAAAGTACGAATGTCGAAAATTTCCTTTATTTTATGTGTGTACGCAATCAGAGGAATATACGCAATATATACACCGAATTTCATTATTCTAGGTGGAGCCGTTTGGTTGGTACTATTTTTATCCCTTTATCTCAATTTAACCCTTAAAGTACAAATTTAGAAAAATACTTGTATATTATGTATCTACTCTATTAGAGGCATGCACACGCCAAATTTCGTGTTTCTATCTGTTGTCGTTGGTACTATTTTTATCCCTTTTCGTCCCATTTCGACCCCTACAAATAAAAGTCACTCTATGGTGCCCTTTTATGCTATAAAGGGAATGCGAATTGCAAATATTAAGTAAATACAAGCTAATATGTTCAAAAAAACATGCTGAAATACTCTAAATATTAGGGGTATTTTCAGTCCTTGTGAGGGAAAAATTTTTCCCTCTGGGCCGATTTCGCCCACTTTCAATCACAATCGATCTGCAACCATAAGACACATTTAGGAAAAATTTGAACCTACTAGCTCATTTCGTTCGGCCGCTATCGTGCTTTCTACAGACAGACAGACGGACATGACTATATCGTCTTAGAATTTTATCACGACCCAGAATATATATACTTTATTGGGTCTCCGATGAATATTTTAAGTTGTTACAAACGGAATGACAAAGTGAATATACCCCCATCCTGGAGGTGGAGGGTATAAAAATAGTCCATACAAATAGGCGGTATTTAATTTTGATAATATTGATTGCAGCTATATACTTTTTATAAAATACTCCCACAGAATACGGAAAGTTTACAACAAAAAAGGCGTTAAGTTCGGTCTGGCTGAACTTTATATACTTTCCACCATGGATAGCATTCCGCAGAGACTGTCGATTTTCATAGAAGTGCAGTAACATTGCAGGAAAATGTTAATTATTTTAATATAGCCAACCAAAACAAATAAAAATATAGCAAAAAATAATTTTATAAATAAATATAAAACTTTAATTATTTTAAACCACGATTTTGAACTTTCAAAGTAAAGATCACACCCACCAATAACAACTGATTTTTAAATCCGATGCTGAAGAAATTGTTTTCTCAACATTTGGATCACAAGTTGTCGATACAAGTATTAATTACCTTCTGTAAAATTAATATGGCCCTATGCTCCACATTGGAATGAAGGAAATAAATATATTTATATAAAATTAATGTGTCAAATAATTCAAATATAGGGTGGGCCATTTGAAATTTTAAATTAGAATCAGCTATAAAAAAAGTACTGATTATTTTTTCAAATTTCTGGTTTTATTGGAAAGGTTGAACTTTGTCATTTAATAATGGAACAAAATATCATTCACATGACTACCACGACTGGCTCGGCAGGACCTCAGCCGATTAACCAAATTTTTCAGTACATCCACACCAAACAGTAACTCGTTGCGGATACATTGGCTTCTCAATCCACGTAAATGTCTTACAGTTTGCTTTAAAGACGCACTACTTTGGAAGTAAATTTTTAATATTTCCACTTTTGTTCGAGCGTATAGCGTCCCATTTTGAAACTGTCAAACATAAACCTGAAAATAAATATAAAAATGAATGTTATTCTACCTTTCCAAGTCAAAGTAATCGGTATATTATTCCAAGCAAATACTGTGAAGGCACCTATATTGCGTTCTTAGTATTTTACTTCTTGTTTTGCCCTCTGCGTTGCATTTTCTTGTCAATCTCCCTTAACCAAACATTGTTCTTATGATTGCATTTTCTTCTCCTATAGAAATATTTCTCAAGCATTTGGTTCGTTCCAGAGGCATCAAGAGCTAACTTCATTTAGAAAGAAAAAGCAAACAACAACGAAGATATTGCTCATTTTATATTAAAACTCCATATGTACAATGTACATATTTCAGGCATAACTTTGCTGCCCCTCCCCTCAATAATGCAGGAAATTTCATAAAAAAGGAATATGCACATGCACGAGGATGTGCAGTCTCCAACCGCAAAGTGGTAATATGATGTTGATGCCATTAAAGGAAATTCCATTTTATGGCAACCATTGACATTGCACTTGGATTGGCAAGACAAGCTTAGAGTTTTAAAGAATTAATTTAAGTAACATTCTAGATTTTTGAAAAGCTTGATACATATTAAAGTTAAAAATTAAATTTTGACTCGACTTTGTTAACAAAATTATTAAAAATATACGCAATTGAATTATCTCCAAAATAACTGTACAAAAGAAACATATAAATTATGCGTCCGAGATTTTAAAATTTATTTTGTTGTCAACATTAGGGCATATCAAAATATGTTTATGGATATATACTTATTTTTATTTTTTTATACCCTCCACCTCAAGGATGGGGGTATACTAAATTTGTCATTCCGCTTGTAACATCTTGATATATCGACCCCATGAAGTATTCGATCTAGCCATGTCCGTCCATCTGTTGAAAACACGAAATGAGCTAGGACGTCCAAATTTTCAAAAAATGCGTCTTATAGTCGTAGATCGGTTGGGATTGCCAATGGGCAAATTGGTCCAAAAGGAAAAAATTTTTCCCTCACAAGGACTAAAAATGCCCATAATAACCCTATTTTTTAGAGTATTTAAGCATGATTTTTGAATATGTCTGTTTATATAGGAACATAGGATACCCAATATAGTAGGCGATTTTCCTCTATAACAAAAAAGTGCTCCATTAAGTGATTCCTATTCATATGGGGTAAAATGGGGCAGAAAGGGATGAAAATGATACCTATTAAACGACAGCAGTAAGAACACGAAATTCGATGTGTACATTCCTCTAATTGAGTAGATACGTAATATAAAAGCATTTTTTCCAAATTCGTACAATTAAGGTGTAAAATGGGAATAGAGGGGGAAAAGCGGTACCAAGCAAACGGCTGCACCTAGAATAATGAAATTCGGTATATACATTCCTCTGATTGCGTAGATGGATTTATCGAAAATCATACTTGGGGTTAAAATGATAAAATGTGATAAAAATACTACCAACCAACTGACAAACGGTTACAGCTAGAATGATGAAATTCGATATGGACATTTCTCTAATTGCGTAGACACGTAAAATAAAGAGATTTTTGAAAGTCGTACTCTTAAGGGCGTAAAATAGGAAAAAGGGGGAAAATTGTACCAACCAAATGGCAGCAGCAAGAATCATGGGATTCGGTGTATACATTCCTCTGACTGCGTAAACACGAAAAATAAAATACTTTTTCCCCAAATTCGTACTTTCAAGGGATTCAATGGGTAGAAAGGGATAACAATAGTACCAATAATCTATTGCGTAGACACGTAAAATAAACGGATTTTTCGAAATTCGTACTTTTAAGGAAGAAAAAATGGGATAAAAGTGGTACCAAACAAATGGCTTCAGCTGAAATCATAGAATTCGGTGTATAGATTCCTCTGACAACATAGACACGCTAAATAAAAAGATTTTTTCCAAATTCGTTCTTTTTACTGTTATGGCAAAAATTGGTGGAATCATGAAGTTAGCTTATCTTGCACTGTGTACGTGAGAGATATTGAACTTTCAAAATTTGTACTTTTTGAATTAAAATAGGATGGAAATACAACCAACTGTAGCATCCACTATCTACCAATATTTATGGTATTATTGGTATAGGGTGTTTTTTATTGAGGTATAGAACTTCGAATTGAAATAAAACACAAGAAAATCGTTTTAATGTCCATCAATTTGGCTTTATTGGAAGGATAATTTTATGCCATTAATGTTTAAATATGATTTCGGGCATGTGGCCGCCGCGGCTGGCTCGAATATAGCCACTTCTACAGGTCCAATTTTCAACCACTTTCTCCAATTGCTGTGCAGCTCCAATTGCTGTGCACGGTGGCGAATCGATTCATTCGGGTCCTCTTCAACACTTTGCTCTACAGCGGCAATTGTTTCTTCGGTGCGCACTGTTCGACGTCTCTGCGGATGCGTATTATCACATAGAGTAAACGTAGTGCGAAAACGATCCATGGTTAACCGAATTAATTGCTCTGATGGACGATTATGTCGATAAAATGGACGGAGCTTGCGGTGAACTTCGCGAACTGAACCATTACTTTCGAAATAAATTTGCACGATTTGCAAGCGTTGTTCTTTTGTCAACCTGTTCATGATGAAATGGCAAACCAAACTAAATATTAATCACTTGACAGCTGACAAAATGGCCGCCAGTTAAAAAAGTGATGCCAACTTAAAGTTCTATAACCCAATAAAAAACACCCTTTAGATTGTTGTCTTATATAGGGTCCGCCATCTAACGTTTTTTTTTTCAACTAATCAACCGTTGGACTATTATTTGTGGGTTGCCCTCAGCAGCCATTTGAATGAAATTATTTTCCATTATTAACCGGAAGGATTTTACTTTCAAATAAAAAAAGAAATTTGAGCAAATATTCAGTAGTTTTTTTATAGCATTTTCAAAAAAAAAAGTTATTTGTTGAAATGTGTGGTTTCTAGAGCGGAAAAAGTAAATCATAGGAGACATTGGTATGTGAGCTATAAAGGGATCCGCCATCTAACGTTTTTTTTCAACTATTCAACTGTTGGACTATTATTTGTGGGGTGCCCGAGGCAGCCATTTGAATGAAATTATTTTCCATTTTAGAATAACTCATTGTTCGTATTATTGGATTGATTTTTTGTGGGTTTTCAAAGTGGCAGCTACAAACTTATATTTCTTTGGAACATTTTGTAAAAGTTATCATGAAAAATAAATAAAAGAAATCAATTCCTGTCGAATAATGCCAAAATGATGAATATCGGACGGTAAATGACATCGCTGACTCCATATTTGTGAAATAATTTAATACAGGATATGGCTTTTCAGAGTCAAAATGTTCAAACTCTTGGCGCTGCGACGCCAATTTCCTTCCGATGCTCATCATATTGGCATCATCCGAAAGTTATTGACTGCAGCTATTTAATTTAAAAAAAAATACTGACTCCAAGTACGAACAATTTTTTAGTAGTTACTATGAAAAATCGAAAAAAAGCTATAAATAATTCGACCAATAATTTACTCTCAGACAAGAATAAAAATTTATATTTAAAGTGCATCCGAGGGTCCACTAATTCAGAAAAAATTTGGACTAAAATTCAACCAAAAGAAAAAAATTACACGGGATAAAATGATTTTTAGAGGTGTTGTTTTGCGTTTAGCTCACGGATGGCTCGACCCAGTGACGAAATATTTTGCAGATCATCATTAAACTATCCAAACTTTATTTTCGAGGGGAGACTGGAAATTGTTTTCCATTTGTATGGCCCGCGACCCAGCCTAATATATAGTATAAACGTGTTGGTAGCGTGGTTTGAAATAATAAAAATGTTATATTTATTTATAAAATATTATTTTCAATATTGTTTTGGTTTGTCTCTATTAAACAAATGATATTTTCCTGTAATGTTACTGCACTTCTACGATAATCGACAGCCTCTGTGGAATGCAATCCATGGTGGGGGGTATATGAAGTTCGGCCCAGCCGAACTTTACATCCTTTTTTACTTGTTTTGAATATATTTTTTACTAAAATTCACATTTTTATGAAAGAATAGAAAAAAAAATAATGATTTCAGATTTTTATTTTAAGTGTATAGAATTATTCTTCAAAATTTTGTTTTCTAGTCAAAATTAGAGAAAAATCTTCTTATGATTGCATTTTCTTCTCCTATAGAAATATTTCTCAAGCATTTGGTTCGTTCCAGAGGCATCAAGAGCTAACTTCATTTAGAAAGAAAAAGCAAACAACAACGAAGATATTGCTCATTTTATATTAAAACTCCATATGTACAATGTACATATTTCAGGCATAACTTTGCTGCCCCTCCCCTCAATAATGCAGGAAATTTCATAAAAAAGGAATATGCACATGCACGAGGATGTGCAGTCTCCAACCGCAAAGTGGTAATATGATGTTGATGCCATTAAAGGAAATTCCATTTTATGGCAACCATTGACATTGCACTTGGATTGGCAAGACAAGCTTAGAGTTTTAAAGAATTAATTTAAGTAACATTCTAGATTTTTGAAAAGCTTGATACATATTAAAGTTAAAAATTAAATTTTGACTCGACTTTGTTAACAAAATTATTAAAAATATACGCAATTGAATTATCTCCAAAATAACTGTACAAAAGAAACATATAAATTATGCGTCCGAGATTTTAAAATTTATTTTGTTGTCAACATTAGGGCATATCAAAATATGTTTATGGATATATACTTATTTTTATTTTTTTATACCCTCCACCTCAAGGATGGGGGTATACTAAATTTGTCATTCCGCTTGTAACATCTTGATATATCGACCCCATGAAGTATTCGATCTAGCCATGTCCGTCCATCTGTTGAAAACACGAAATGAGCTAGGACGTCCAAATTTTCAAAAAATGCGTCTTATAGTCGTAGATCGGTTGGGATTGCCAATGGGCAAATTGGTCCAAAAGGAAAAAATTTTTCCCTCACAAGGACTAAAAATGCCCATAATAACCCTATTTTTTAGAGTATTTAAGCATGATTTTTGAATATGTCTGTTTATATAGGAACATAGGATACCCAATATAGTAGGCGATTTTCCTCTATAACAAAAAAGTGCTCCATTAAGTGATTCCTATTCATATGGGGTAAAATGGGGCAGAAAGGGATGAAAATGATACCTATTAAACGACAGCAGTAAGAACACGAAATTCGATGTGTACATTCCTCTAATTGAGTAGATACGTAATATAAAAGCATTTTTTCCAAATTCGTACAATTAAGGTGTAAAATGGGAATAGAGGGGGAAAAGCGGTACCAAGCAAACGGCTGCACCTAGAATAATGAAATTCGGTATATACATTCCTCTGATTGCGTAGATGGATTTATCGAAAATCATACTTGGGGTTAAAATGATAAAATGTGATAAAAATACTACCAACCAACTGACAAACGGTTACAGCTAGAATGATGAAATTCGATATGGACATTTCTCTAATTGCGTAGACACGTAAAATAAAGAGATTTTTGAAAGTCGTACTCTTAAGGGCGTAAAATAGGAAAAAGGGGGGAAATTGTACCAACCAAATGGCAGCAGCAAGAATCATGGGATTCGGTGTATACATTCCTCTGACTGCGTAAACACGAAAAATAAAATACTTTTTCCCCAAATTCGTACTTTCAAGGGATTCAATGGGTAGAAAGGGATAACAATAGTACCAATAATCTATTGCGTAGACACGTAAAATAAACGGATTTTTCGAAATTCGTACTTTTAAGGAAGAAAAAATGGGATAAAAGTGGTACCAAACAAATGGCTTCAGCTGAAATCATAGAATTCGGTGTATAGATTCCTCTGACAACATAGACACGCTAAATAAAAAGATTTTTTCCAAATTCGTTCTTTTTACTGTTATGGCAAAAATTGGTGGAATCATGAAGTTAGCTTATCTTGCACTGTGTACGTGAGAGATATTGAACTTTCAAAATTTGTACTTTTTGAATTAAAATAGGATGGAAATACAACCAACTGTAGCATCCACTATCTACCAATATTTATGGTATTATTGGTATAGGGTGTTTTTTATTGAGGTATAGAACTTCGAATTGAAATAAAACACAAGAAAATCGTTTTAATGTCCATCAATTTGGCTTTATTGGAAGGATAATTTTATGCCATTAATGTTTAAATATGATTTCGGGCATGTGGCCGCCGCGGCTGGCTCGAATATAGCCACTTCTACAGGTCCAATTTTCAACCACTTTCTCCAATTGCTGTGCAGCTCCAATTGCTGTGCACGGTGGCGAATCGATTCATTCGGGTCCTCTTCAACACTTTGCTCTACAGCGGCAATTGTTTCTTCGGTGCGCACTGTTCGACGTCTCTGCGGATGCGTATTATCACATAGAGTAAACGTAGTGCGAAAACGATCCATGGTTAACCGAATTAATTGCTCTGATGGACGATTATGTCGATAAAATGGACGGAGCTTGCGGTGAACTTCGCGAACTGAACCATTACTTTCGAAATAAATTTGCACGATTTGCAAGCGTTGTTCTTTTGTCAACCTGTTCATGATGAAATGGCAAACCAAACTAAATATTAATCACTTGACAGCTGACAAAATGGCCGCCAGTTAAAAAAGTGATGCCAACTTAAAGTTCTATAACCCAATAAAAAACACCCTTTAGATTGTTGTCTTATATAGGGTCCGCCATCTAACGTTTTTTTTTTCAACTAATCAACCGTTGGACTATTATTTGTGGGTTGCCCTCAGCAGCCATTTGAATGAAATTATTTTCCATTATTAACCGGAAGGATTTTACTTTCAAATAAAAAAAGAAATTTGAGCAAATATTCAGTAGTTTTTTTATAGCATTTTCAAAAAAAAAAGTTATTTGTTGAAATGTGTGGTTTCTAGAGCGGAAAAAGTAAATCATAGGAGACATTGGTATGTGAGCTATAAAGGGATCCGCCATCTAACGTTTTTTTTCAACTATTCAACTGTTGGACTATTATTTGTGGGGTGCCCGAGGCAGCCATTTGAATGAAATTATTTTCCATTTTAGAATAACTCATTGTTCGTATTATTGGATTGATTTTTTGTGGGTTTTCAAAGTGGCAGCTACAAACTTATATTTCTTTGGAACATTTTGTAAAAGTTATCATGAAAAATAAATAAAAGAAATCAAT
Organism: Polietes domitor; assembly: GCA_947397865.1. Lineage (NCBI taxonomy): Eukaryota > Metazoa > Arthropoda > Insecta > Diptera > Muscidae > Polietes > Polietes domitor. The sequence goes on from OX377622.1 coordinate 128,336,578, forward strand.
TCCTGTCGAATAATGCCAAAATGATGAATATCGGACGGTAAATGACATCGCTGACTCCATATTTGTGAAATAATTTAATACAGGATATGGCTTTTCAGAGTCAAAATGTTCAAACTCTTGGCGCTGCGACGCCAATTTCCTTCCGATGCTCATCATATTGGCATCATCCGAAAGTTATTGACTGCAGCTATTTAATTTAAAAAAAAATACTGACTCCAAGTACGAACAATTTTTTAGTAGTTACTATGAAAAATCGAAAAAAAGCTATAAATAATTCGACCAATAATTTACTCTCAGACAAGAATAAAAATTTATATTTAAAGTGCATCCGAGGGTCCACTAATTCAGAAAAAATTTGGACTAAAATTCAACCAAAAGAAAAAAATTACACGGGATAAAATGATTTTTAGAGGTGTTGTTTTGCGTTTAGCTCACGGATGGCTCGACCCAGTGACGAAATATTTTGCAGATCATCATTAAACTATCCAAACTTTATTTTCGAGGGGAGACTGGAAATTGTTTTCCATTTGTATGGCCCGCGACCCAGCCTAATATATAGTATAAACGTGTTGGTAGCGTGGTTTGAAATAATAAAAATGTTATATTTATTTATAAAATATTATTTTCAATATTGTTTTGGTTTGTCTCTATTAAACAAATGATATTTTCCTGTAATGTTACTGCACTTCTACGATAATCGACAGCCTCTGTGGAATGCAATCCATGGTGGGGGGTATATGAAGTTCGGCCCAGCCGAACTTTACATCCTTTTTTACTTGTTTTGAATATATTTTTTACTAAAATTCACATTTTTATGAAAGAATAGAAAAAAAAATAATGATTTCAGATTTTTATTTTAAGTGTATAGAATTATTCTTCAAAATTTTGTTTTCTAGTCAAAATTAGAGAAAAATCTTATATAGCGTCCTTCATGGTCTGTATTCCACAGGCTTACCCGATTTGATCGCCTGCGTATTACATTTCGACCCAATCTATATAAATATATTTCAGATTATCATCATATAAATCAATCTCCTTCCCATGGAGGTGCATATAAAAGCGCCAAATAATTTCTTCCTGCGACAGGACCCTTCCCCACTTCGCATGGCTACTGAAAATGTCGCCTTTATTGCTCTGTTGCCTTTTTCCCCTAATTAGCATAATATGGAAATTATGCCATTTTCATACTCCGGGTGCAATTATAACCGACTTAATGGCAAATAATTTGCACAAACTGAGCCCTAATTCAGAACTTATGTTCTGTTGCAAAAAGGACAAGAACATCATCATTTTCCCACAAAAGGACGAAAACACGACAACGACAACAAAACAGTGACATGGTAAAACGTTTATGTAAATTACATTAGGAAGATTAGTGCTCTGCTTTTATGTAAATCTCCTCTTTAAAGTTTTCTGTTAGAAAACCTTTTTGGGATTTAAATTAATGGAATTACAATGTAGACAAGTTTAGAGCCCAAATAAATAGTCACCGGAAACCGGAAATGAAATAAAACCGAATAGCCTTAAAGTAGGCAGCGTTTCATGTGTCTCTGCAATGAGTTTATAATTTATTTTGTCAGCATTTTTTTATTTATTTTGCCTTTGCATTAGCACATTATTTTATTAACACCACAAGCACATAAAATATTTTGAAAAATCTCATAAATAACACTCGTCTCGTGCTTACTTCATTTGCATAATTTTTCATTTTAGGTTTATCGGTCCCTCTTTCATTCTCTCTCTCTGTGTGTCTGTGTTTGTGTCTTGCATTCGTTGTAATCTTAATGTCCTTGTACTTACATACATTTAAATGAGATACTGATTTAATATGTAATCACTTTGGTATAAATTCATAATGCTCGCTCTTTTTTGAAAATATTGTTCGTGCATAAATTTTGCTCGATTATAATAAACAACGCGAATCCCTTTCATGTTGAAAGCTCTGCGCAAATCTGCAATAAGTAAGAAATCTCCCTTATAGACAGGGAAGTACTAACCCAGTAATCGTGGTGACTATTATGTTTGAAAATCCTTTTGAGTCTGCTGTAAAAAACAGTTTGGAGATAGATTTAAACAGTAAATTCCATTAAGAGAGCGCAAAAGGCTATTTTTCTAAATTGCAACACTTTGATATACACAGAAAAAACTAACAATCTAGTAAAGTTTTTGTTTTATGTCTTGTCATTTATTTTGGTTGAAGACCAAAGGTTGTGCTGAAGTCTTCAGCAGAACCCAAAATTAGAAAAAAGGCTGTGCAGTTTCGATGGGCGCTACCCCATCTCGTCAGAACTTTCGCAACGAATGTATGTCTTTGACTTAAATCAGGGTTCATATTATTTTTTGTTTAATTTCAAGAAAATTGCTCCATACAAAAAATATTTCTATTGTGGCCTAAAAATATTTTTTTGCAAACAGAGGCAACATCAAAATAATTTTTAAGGATACTTATACAATGTAGTTGAAAGATCAAATAAATAAATATTTGTTTGTTTAGATATTTTTTGTAAAAAAAAGTCAGTTACGTTCTTTTGTAATTAAGGTAACGATGTGTAGAAACAATGCAGAGAATTTCATAAACCATATGTTTTTTATTTTTTTGTTGCTGGTGCGAAAACCTCTAAATTTATATTTAATTTCATATGTGGTATCCTAACGAATAAAGTAATGTCCACTTGAAAAAATCTTTGATTTATTCATTATAATTCAGACAATTTCTTCAATAAAATCAGCGCTCTATTTTTTATATTTCTCACACACCCTCTCAGCACCGAATTATACCGAATATTTCGAATTATTCCCATGAATTGTTAGTATTGCTTTTAATTAATAAAAAATCTGTAAGTAAAGGTCTATGGAAGTTATAACTGAAACTAACTGTCATAGTAAAGGTTTCTCCAACAAAAGAAACATACCAATAATTTGTTTGGTTGATGTTAAAGTATCGGACTTCTATATATATTAAATCTGAAAAAATATAAAATATATATAAAAAATAAAATGAAAAAACATATTTTTTTTAATTCAGGGCAAACGTTTTTACATGTATCCATACATTTTCAAATGGACCTAAACCATTAAATTAAAACAAGTAAAAACGGCGTTAAGTTCGACCGGGCCGATTTTTATATACCCTCCACCATAGATTGCATTCCACAGAGGCTGTCAATTTTCGTAGAAGTGCAGTAATATTATAGGAAAATATATATTTTAATATTGAAAAAATAATTTTATAAATAAATATAATATTTTTATTATTTCATGGCAAGGCTACCAACACGTTTACACTATATATACAGGGTGGCTGATGAATTCTGCTACCATGCTACTTAATACTGCTGTTAAATGAGTTTTTCTTTGTAGAACTGCAACGAAAGTGAATCCCTTTCAACACTATGTGTTTTCAACGGGATGATGCGTCTTGTCACATAGCCAGGTACTGCTATTAGAGAATTGCTGCGAAAGTTCCCCAATAAGCTGATTTCCAGAAACTCGACATTTCGTTGGCCCCCAAAATCTCCCGAACTCACTGCACTTACTTTTTTTCTTGTGGGGTTATTTCAGCAGGAAGTTTATAAAATAAATCCAAAAAATTGGAGATTTAAAGCAATGCATTCGAACAGCAATTGAGACAATTCTTACTGAAACTCTACAGGAAGTAATGAATAATGAATTTTGCACATGTGTCACCGACTATGGATTTCATTTAAATTCTATTATTTTTAAAACACGTTAAAAAGGTTTAATAAACATGTATCAGTTGTCAAATGAACAAAGAAAAAATAATTTATATGCTTTAAACAAAGAATTATTTGAGTTTCTTAATGTAGGGTCATTCATCAGCCACCCTGTATATCGAAATAATACTTCAAGTCACTTCTAAACATAAATATTCCTATATTTATATTTTCAAAAAAGCGTAACTGCCATAAATATTGTAGATAGTGTGTGCTACAGTGGGTTATATTTCCAAAAAATCCATTATGTCACGTACATAGTGCAAAATAACCTAACCTCATGATTCAACCAATTTTTACAGTAAAATTAAAAAGTACGAAAAAATTTTTTATTTTGCTTGTCTATGCAGTGAAAGGAATGTATGCACCGAATTCCATGATTCTAGCGGCGGCCATTTGGTTGGTACCATTTTTATCCCTTTTTTTATTTTACCCCCTTAAGGGTACGACTTTCTAAAATCTCTTTATTTTATGTGTCTACGCAATTAGAGGGACGTACACACCGAATTTCATCATTCTAGCTGTAGCCGCGTAGTTGGTACCAATTTAATCCATCTGTTCCCATTGTATCCCTTTAAAGTACTAAATGGGAAAAAATCTTTAATTTTTCGTGTCTACGCAGTCAAGGGAGTGTATACTCTGAATTTTATGACTCTAGCTGCGGTCATTTGATTGGTACTATTTTTATCCCCTTTTTTCATTTTAACCCCAAAAAGTACGAATTTCGAAAAATTCGTCTATTTTCCGGGTCTACGCAGTCAGAGGAATGTATACTCCAAATTTCATGACTCTAGCTGCGGTCATTTGATTGGTACTATTTTTATCCCCTTTTTCTGTTTTTACCCCAAAAAGTACGAATTGTGAAAAATCAGTTTATTTTCCGTGTATACACAGTCAGAGGAATGTATACTCCGAATTTCATGACTCTAGCTGCGGTCATTTGATTGGTACTATTTTTATCCCCTTTTTCATTTTAACCCCAAAATGTACGAATTTTGAAAAATCCGTGTATTTTATGTGTCTATGCAATCAGAGGAATGAATACACCCAATTTCACTATTCTAGGTGCAGGCGTTTGGTTGGTACCATTTTTATCCCTCTTTTCCCATTTACCACTTAAATGTACGAATTTGGAAAAAAAATACTTTTATATTATTTATCTACTCAATTAGAGGAATTTACACACCGAAATTTTGTGTTTCTAGCTGTTGTCGTTTGATATGTACCATTTTTATCCCTTTTTGCTCTATTTCACCCCCTACGAATAAAAATCAATTTATAGTGCACGTTTTTGTTAATGGGGGGAATGCGCATACCCAATATCAAGTAAGTACAAACAGAGATATTGATATGCTTAAATACGCTAAAATATTAGGGATATTATGTGAGGGAAAAATTTTTCCCTTTGGGCCGATTTCGTCCAGTTTCAATCCCAACTGATCTACGTCTATAAGACGCATTTATGGAAAATTTGGACGTCATAGCTCCTTTCGTTTAGATACTAGCGTGCTTTCAACAGACAGACGGACGGACGTGGATAGATCGTCTTAGAATTTTATGACGATCAAGAATATATATACTTTATAGGGTCTCAGGTCGATATTTCAAGGTGTTACAAACGGAATGACAAAGTTACCCCCATCCTGGAGGTGGAGGGTATAATTAAAATAATAGTGGAAAAATTTTCTGATTTTTTTGTTATTTTTATGGGATTTTTCGTGCCAACGAAGAACGACTTTTTTCAGCAAAAAATCAAAATTTGGATTTTTGGAACTTAATCCACTGTTCTATACGGAGAAAAAATTGTTCCACTTGTTATTTGTATGCAAAAATTTCTTTATAGAAAAATAATTGTACCCAAATATAAAAATCCTTACTTGCGTTCTAAATATGTTTTCAAATAAGTATGAGGATGTGTTTCCAGCAATTATGTTTTCAGGATGTATTTCCAAGTGAAACGGAACAGAAAATTTCAGTCGAAATAGAAAATATTTAATAGAAATATGTTATGACCTCGCTTATCGCAAATAATAGAAACAGTTGCAAAAACCGCCGTAGTTGTGATAACCGAGTCAAACAAGTTTCAGATTTCTACCTTTGATTATTTAAAGTTGAAATTGAACACTAAACGGAAGCATAATGAGACCCAAGCATGTTCGCTTTAAAACTAACATGCTCAGGGAACATTGCTCACGATATTTCATATAAAAATTTACTTAAAATCTAAAGCGATTTTTCATATGAAAAATGACCCAATGCTTTTGTCGATTTTTCATTTGTTGTTGTTGCCTATAAAGTTGAGTAGTTTTTAATATGAAAATTGGGTTTCATTTCTGAGAGCAATTTTCATATTAAAAATTACTCAACTTTATAAACGGTGTTTCATTTGAAAAATGACCCATTTTGGCGATTTTTCATTTGGTTGATTTTTTATTTATTTCTGGGAGCAATTTAAATTTTCAGTTTTGGTCCATTTTTATTTTTTTGCCCAATTTTTGTTTCTATATGAAGATGATATTCAGAATATTTGTAGCCCTTACACCTACATACAATTTAAGCCTTAACCGGGCATGATTGGTGTTATACTGTCATAATGGTAGTACAAATACTAAAGGTGCCTTCGACGAAATTTGGAATTTTAGTAAAAAAATAATCCATAAATATTTTTCTCGAGTTTAAAACGCTAAAATACATCAGAAAAAGTTATACACGGTACTTGTTAATTGATTTGATTTTTGAAATCGTTTTTTTTTTGCTCCACGAAAAAATCTAAAAAAGTATTTTGGTTTATTTTTAAGAAAAAAAAAACGAAGAAACCGGGAATGTTATGTTTGAAATCGCACATTTTTACCACCACACTGCACTCAGTATATGGAGAATGAATTCTAAGCTGCAGATGTTATTCGAATTTTGTCAATTCCACGAAGTGCCATAATATAATATTCAACTAAGTGTGTAATTAGAAAATGTTGTGTTTTCACAAAGGTTCTATTCAAATTGTATTTTAATTGAGTGATATTTTAGAAGTTTTTAATTTAAATAAATGTTTGCTCGACTAATTTTATTTTTTTTTTTTTGTGAATATTTGTCTATGTGCTATAGATTGTTAGGATACACCACCACATAGAGCCATTCAAGATACTCGTACATGATAAAATTTGTCTGTTTGCCGTTTTCATTTATATTCTAATCATCCTTGAGCCATCAAATCTTAATGTTAAAAATAAGCGAAAAAACACAAACTTTAGTCAGTTCAAATTAAATGGCGATGAACTTTAGCTAGCTGCCCATAACAGAAAAAGCGATTAAATTAATGTTTGCCGCATAGACATGGCATAACCAAGGTCATAAGGACCCTGCCCACTATGCTTTAGTTTATTTGTTTAACCAAACATTGACAGAACATTAGGCTAATCTTTAGGTATTGAACAAAGCTTTGTCTAAGTACAGACATAAACAAATCCGTAGAGACAATCGTTCATTGTGAAACACCAACCCCTCCCCTAACCATTGTCCTAGCACCCAATAGCAAGTATCTTTTTTTCAATTTGTTATTATGACCCTATTATCTTTGAACGCATTTTTTTTGGGTGGAGGGGGCGACTTCGTCAATGCCGTCTGTACGTGACATTTGTTTCCATAAAGCCGCCACACAGACAACATAAAACAGTGGCGAGCGGGGTAACTAACCACCAAAAGTAGCAACTTATTTTGTCATTGTCTATTTGGTCTTTGAAGAACCACAAACAAGCCTTCAGTAGTCGGCTTGTTGATTTTGCATTTTCTGTACTAGCCGACGCATAATAATGTTATCAAATTATTAGCGACCGAAACCATGGACTTAAGTGGAATTTTCGCGGAAAAGTATAATTTTTATAAATGACAGGGGACAACGGAAACTCGAATTAATTATGCTGCACGTGCGACAGATTTATTGAAATTAATTACTGTCTAACTAGGAGAGCAGCAACATCTATTATTAGACACAGATACAGTGGTTTCCAAGAAAAGAAACTAGGCAACAAAGGGGTATTCGCAAACAATCCGTAGCGATTTAATAAAATTTTAATTGAAATTAAATTTTATTAAATTAAATTAGATGATATTTTTCTGGAACAAAAAAAAATTAAAAATAGAAAAAATCGAAAAAATTATATTGAAAAGAAAATAAGGACTATCTGAAAAAGTTTCTAGAATGAATTCATAACATTTATAGCACTCATAATTACCTTTAAATCTAATGTCTAGTGTTACTGGATCAGTTGTAATTGAATATGGGCGAAATCGGTCCAGACGGAAAAAAGGGAAACTTTTTTCCGTCACAAGTACTGAAAATACCCCTAGTACTTTAGAAATTACTTGAAGATATCTGCATTACATTCACTTGAACTTAATACGTACATCCCTCTCATACTTCACAATTGAAAATCCCACAATTCCTAAAACGGGGGAAAAAATCCCAAAAAAATAATATTCTGGTTATCTGCCTGAGCGAATTATTGTACTTCTCCATATTCTGATTGTTTTAAATTTATATTTATATGTTTATGTTTATCTGTTTCCAAATGTACTAAAAACTAAAAATTTCATAAAAAAAATATTTTTTTAGAAAAAACAATTCATACTCAAAATTGTGTAAAATCCCCAAAAATTGGGATACCATAACGAATACTGTCTAGGAAAATAATCTATTACTAGTTTTTGTATTTTTGTCCAACAAAATACCAAAATTCCTTCAGTCGGGAAAATATGTACCAAAATTAAGGATTTTTTACTAAAAAAGTCGCCATTTCTTTATTTACTCCAAGTTTGTGGTAATAATTCTTGGCTAAGAAGTCATCATCTGCGGTTAAAAAATATTCTAATCGGTGCTTTGCGATTTGAGAATTTAAAAAAAAAATTATTGAAAAACTGGAAATTTTGGAGAGGACCTACCGGGGTGGTTCATTGGTCAAAATTATTCAGAAAGGGCATTAAGCGCTTCTAAATTAAGTAGTCTTTACGAAAAATAACAGAAATTTTGCACCTATGGGAAGAAAGAAAAAATTACAAGCGAAATAATGTTGTTGCCTTTTTAGAAATAAACATTGAAAATGTGGAAGTTTTATTTTTAAACGCAATACCAATAGAAGTAACTCATAGATGCCAATCTTTTCAACAGTTTATTTAAAATTGTATAAGGCATCGAAAAATATAAACAAATTTGAAAATCTATTCTATTCTATTCTCCTCTCTTACACATGAAAATTAATTAATTAAAAATTAATTAATTACTTCAATTGAAAAATTAATTATATAAATTAAAAAATAATTATATAAATTAATAAATTGAGTGCATTAATTAAACGAATGAATTAAAAAATAATCAAAATATTTAAAAAATTAATTGATTTTGATTCCATAGAATTTTGAAGTAAAATGATTTAGATTTTTATATTTTTAATTTCTTTCCCATATGCATCTCCAAAAAATATTAAAATTTATTAAACAGTTAATCTAATCGATTAAAAAGTTAATCAAACCAATTAAAATTTTAATCGAATCAGTTAAAACGTTAATCAAATCAATTAAAATGTTAATCGAATCAGTTAAAATGTTAATCAAATCAATTAAAACATTAATTAAAAATTAAATGATATTGAGTCTTTTAAAATTTGCACTTAATATATTAATTCAATTGTATTTTTATTTCTTCGATTCGATTATTTTTTAATTGCAATAAACAAAAAAGAATTTTGGTTTCATAAGTCATCCTATCCTCCCTTACACACATACTCTTTGCATTTAAATACTCTGTCTCACTTAGCCACCATTTCCGAAGGAACTTATATCCCTATTTGACTCCGCTATTTTTACATCCGCTAATTATTACATTAATTAAACAAATAGATTCAAAAATAATCAAAATATTTAAAAAATTAATTGATTTTGATCCCATAGAATTTTGAAGTAAAATGGTCTAGATTTTAATATTTTTAATTTCTTTCCATCTCTTACATAGGAACAATTAAAAACTCATTTAAAAAATTAATTAATTACTTCAATTGAAAAATTAATTATATAAATTAATAAATTAATTAAACGAATCGGTTAAAAAATAATCAAATTATTAAAAAAAATAATTGATTTTGATTCCATAGAATTTTGAAGTAAATTGGTCTAGATTTTGATATTTTTAATTTCTTTCCCAATTCCCTCTCCAAAAAATATTAAAATTTATTAAACAGTCAATCAAATCGATTAAAAAGTTAATCAAACCAATTAAAATGTTAAACGAATCAGTTAAAAAGTTAATCAAATCAATTAAAATGTTAATCAAATCAATTAAAAATTTAATCAAATCAATTAAAAAGTTAATCAAATCAATTAAAAAATTAATTAAAAATTAAATGATTTTGAGTCTTTTAAAATTTGTAATTAATATGTTAATTCAATAGATTTTTTATTTCTTCAATTATTTTTTTTTAATTGAAATAAACAAAAAAGAATTTTAGTTTCATAAGTCATCCTATCCTCCCTTACACACATCCACTTTGCACATAAATACTCTGTCTCACTTAGCCACCATTTCCGGAGGTACTTATATCCCTTTTTGACTCCGCTATAATTATTAATAGCTTTAATTTAATGAAAAAATATGTATTTCTTTATCACCATGAGTGTATGTTTGCTATCATTTCGTTTTTTTCGGGATTTTATAAACAATGATGTATGTAGCAGATACCTTATCCTCCTCCTAACTAGTCGCTATAAATTAGCATCATTGCCAAACTAAATTTGGAAAGGAAATATGTTTCAACTGTTACTTCCTTCTAAACTTGATCCAATAAAACTCATCCTCATGCAGGACCATTTATTATCACTGCTGATTAGATTAAATACTCCCAAATCACAGTAATGTTCTGGTGCCCCTCCTTAGCTGTTATAAAATTAAGCACTCACATTTCCAGCAGTCTCAATGAATGACGTCAGCATCAACGGGCGCAGGAGGTGGCAGTTGCTTTCGCAACGTCTCTTTTAGTGACGACCAAGGCATATGCTTAATACGAAATTAAGTGAAGATTTATTTATTGCAAAAAAGACATTACATCGCAAATACAACAAGGCAACAACCAATCTCAAATTGACAAGAGTTATTCATTGCTATGGCAATACATAGGCATAATTAAGGATGAACTGATGCCATTTTGGCCATACTCGATAGGAATAATGTGGAAAGGATATTTATGGCGAATTCACGAAATTTGAAATGAATTCGAATGAGGATACAAGTCTTTGGGAAACTTTGTTCTGTTAAATTGGCAATATTTTGAAATCAATGACCTTCTATCTGCTGCTGGAAAAAGGCTGTTTGTAGAGAAGAGAGGAAGATGAATTCAATTTAATTTCACAGGCTAACATGTTCAAACTTTTTAATTATTTGAAAATAAGCAAGTCCTATTCTCCAATCCAGAAAATGCATTAGTTCTCGTGTCGTGTTTCGATTTGCTGCCCATAAAAGCAAAAGTAATTAAAAATGTTGTACGTTGCACAACAACACGCTATCCATGTGTCCTTTGGCCACACATTACACAAATATGTACGTGTTGACATGCTTCAGTGGCTTCACTTTGCAAACTTTCGAATGCGCATCCGACACTTGTCAAACTCTTCCCGGCCACGTAGTAGCTGACAGCGAACATTTGAAAATGCTCGTGAATCGGGCACTTCCTTTACAAAAACACACACAAACATTTTACTACTTCCTCCCCCACTAAGGACTGGGTTTCGTCCACCACTCCCACCCTTCCACTGATGAACTCAATCAATGTTTCACTATTAGTGCTGGGGGCATTTGATCTGCGTGCTAATGGTAATTGTTGGCAGTTTTTCTTCTGTGAACTGAGCACCAGGGCATATTGAGCAATTACCAAAGGTAGAATCAGAATTTCTCAAAACAGCAGTTTTATTTTAGAAAATGTTTATTTTAAAAATAAGTATATTTATTTAATATTTATTCATTTGTTTATTTATGTATTAATAGGAAATATAATTTACAGAATTACTTTCTCAGAACTTCCACCGTTTTTAATTTTCAATTAATTTAATAGAGTTTTTGATTTAACAACCACTTTTTGTCATATATTTAAGAATAAAAATAATTCTTTTAATATTCATATATTTATTTATCCCTAAATTAGTAGGAAATACAATGTACAAATTATAAAACAATAGCTAGTGGTCACAATCTTTGTCCATTTTAAATATGTACATAATTGATTAAAAAACTGTTTTGCAATAATAAGGTGAACATATTACAAGTTTTCCCATTTTTTCCAAAAAAATACTCCAATTCCCAAAGTGGGGGAAAATGTGTTCCAAAATTGTGAATTTTTATACCCTCCACCTCCATTCCGTTTGTAACACCTTGAAGTATCGACCTGAGACCCTATAAAGTATATATATTCTTGATCGTCATAAAATTCTAAGACGATCAAGCCATGTCCGTCCGTCCTCCTGTTGAAAGCACGCTAGCATCTAAACGAAAGCAGCTAGGACGTCCAAATTTTCCATAAATGCGTCTTATAGTCGTAGATCGGTTGGGATTGAAAGTGGGCGAAATCGGCCCAAAGGGAAAATTTTTTCCCTCACAAGGACTAAAAATACCCATAATAACCCCTAATATTTTAGAATATTTAAGCATATTCTTTCAATATGCTTGCTTGTACTTGAACATTCCCCCTATAACAAAAAGGTGTACCATAAACTGATTTTTATTCCTAGGGGGTGAAATGGGGCAAAAAGGGATAAAAATGGTACATTTTAAACGACAACAGCTAGAAACACGAAATTCGGTAACTGAGTAGATACATAATATAAAAACATTTTTTCCAAATTCGTACTATTATGGGATAAAGTGGGAATAGAGGGATAAAAATGGTACCAACCAAACGGCTGCACCTAAAATAATGAAATTCGGTGTATACATTCATTAAATAGATTTTTCGAAAATCTTACTTTTTGGGGTTAAAATGGATAAAGGGGATAAAAAATAGTACCAACCAAATGACCGGAGCTGGAGTCATGAAATTCGGAGTATACATTCCTCTGACTGCGTAGAGACGAAAAATAAAAGCTTTTTTCCGAATTCTTACTTTCAAGGGATACAATGGGTACAAAGGGATAAAAATAGTACCAACTAAACGACTACAGCTAGAATGATGAAATTCGCTGTGTACATCCCTCTGATTACGTAGACTCGTGAAATAAACGAATTATTCGAAATTCGTACTTTTGGGGTTAAAATGGGAAAAAAGGGATACAAATGTTACCAACCAAATGGCCGCAGCTAGAATTCGTTATATACATTCCTCTGACTGCATAGACACGCAAAGTAAACATTTTTTTCAAATTCGTACTTTTACTTTTAAAATTGGTTGAATCATGAAGTTAGGTTATTTTGCACTGTGTACGTGAAATAATGGATTTTCAAAATTTGTACTTTTGGAATTAAAATAGAATGGAAATACAACCAACTGTAGCACCCACTACCTACCAATAGTTATGGTATTTAAGCTTTGTGAAAATACAAATATAAGAACATTTATTTTTTGAATATACTTGAGGTATTATTTCGATATGTAAACGTATTAGTAGCCTTGCCTTAAAAGCGTGGATTGAAATAATAAAATTCTATATTTATTTATAAAATTATTTTTTTAATATTTGTATTTGTTTTGGTTTGGCTATATTAAAACAATTTATATTTTCCTGTAATATTGCTGCACTTCTTCGAAAATCGACAGCCTCTGTGGAATGCAATCCATGGTGGAGGGTATGTAAAGTTCGGCCCGGCCGAACTTAAGTCCGTGTTTACTTGTTCTGTATTAGACTAGAAGCAATTTACTTGGAATTCATAAAAAAACTATATTTCTATCTCCTACAACAAAGAAGTTACGATTTGTTAATATTGTCTTATAACAAAACTCGTTACTTTCGATCCACCCTAATGTCTACAGATCCGTATTTTGAAAATGAAGAAATGCACTTTTATATTCCTTATTCAGAAGTACAAATTTGAAAAGTTTCATTAAAATCGGAGAACCCAAAAGAATTTCTGTTCCGTTTCACATGAAAATAGTAATTTTTGAAAAATATTTTCCTTCAACTAAATTAATTCGTATTTACTTTGTATTATTGGGCGTTGAAAATTTTTAAATAAAATCGATTATCGATTATGACAAATTTGTTTTTGTGGAATATTTTAATCCTCTAGTGCTCCTCACTATTGGGATGTTTTTGGTCTTTTTTCTACAAAAGGGTAAAATAAAACCCTAAGACTGGGTTTTACCGGCTAAAAATGTTCTACGAAAATATTTGCTATTAAATTCTACTAAAAGTCTCTGAATATATCAAAACTCAACTTGAATGCCAGAAAAAAATCAAAACTTAAAATTTATATTAGGGTGAATATTTCCCCCTTTTGCACACACTTAATGAATCGGCATATGAAACGTTGGGATTTTAAGTATAGGATGTGTTCAGCAATATTACGAGAAATATTTTTGTGGAACACTTTAATCCTATAGCTTCTCAATACAGGGGTGTTTTAGGTCCCTTTTGTGCGAAATGGTAAAAACGCCCCTAAAGCAGGAGTTTAACGGGCCAATATGTTCTATAAAAATATTAACCATAAAATGCTAATATAAGTCTACGAATGCACTAAATTTAAAAACTCAATTAAAGTCCCAGAAATTAGTTAAAATCTTAAAATTCACTTTTAAGGCTAATATTCGCCATTTTTTCACATTCTTATGATGAATCAGCATAGAAAATGTAAGGTTCACAACATTTTAAGAATAGGATGTATTCAGCAATATTACAACACTTCGAGGCACATTTTAACCCTCTAGTTTCTCAATATAGGGGTCTTTTTGGTCCTTTTCTACAAAAGGGTAAAAAACCCTGGGTTTTAACGACTCAAAATGTTCTACAAAAATATTCTACTATAAGTCTGTGAATACACCAATACTCAACAATCATTTAAAATGCTAGAAATAAGTCAAAACTTAAAATTCATTTTAGGGTTAATATTTCCCCCTTTTGTACATTCTTATAATGAATCGATCCTTACATTTTAAGTATAGAATGTGTTCAGCAATATTACTTAGAACACTACGAAGAAAAATTTTTGGTATAAAATATTTTTGGTATAAAATACCCCTAAACCAGGGTTTTAGCGGTCAAAATGTTCTACGAAAATAAAATTCTACAATAAGTCTCTGACTAGACAAAACTCAAAACTAAACTTAAAGGCTAGAAATATATAAAAAATAAAATTAATTTAGTAATTTCACATGTCTAACAATTCATGTGTCCAGCCATCTGTCTGCTCAACCGTCTGTATGTTCATCTGTCAGTCTGTCCTTCCCTCCTTCCACATGTCCTTCTATCAGCACTTCCTTTTGTCTGTCAGTCCATCTGTCTGTATATCCACCTGCTAGCATGCATGTCCTTCTACCCGCCCATCTGTTGAAATAACATAATTTGATTTGTGACTTGAGAAATGCTGACCCCCCACCACTTAACGTACCAGCATCCTTTGTTTTCCCACACAGTTCAAATGGAATAGAGTGGCCAGAGATTATAATTAATTTCATCAAATGCTAATTAACGCTTGCTTTGTCCTCCTATTTTCAACGCCACCAAAGTTCAGATTCATACGCTGCGCTGTAAGTAAGTCTTACGGAGCAGCAATTCGTGCTAATGGAAGGCGAGAGATGCCAACATTCGTGATGAAATAATTGGAACTGAATGACGAAGGATGAGAGGACGAGAACATTTAATTCAAGTCATTTTGTGTTATCACAATTAAGTTGTCGCTGTTATTCTGATAAGGCTACACGTTTAGAATCTGCAAAAATGAAAGAGTGGAAGTATATATTAATTAAATTTTATAAACCCTCCAACATAAACAGCTTTTTGTAAAATCAGCGGTTCTGGATATTATGTTAAAGTGAGAAGTATGGAATACATTCGAAATATATACCAAAATGGACAATTTTTCATTATGAAAGGACATCCAAATATGAAACAAAAATTCCAGGAAATGAAGAAATATTTCGATATTTTAATTATTTTCCTGAAGTGTCTCCAAATATGAAACAAAAATTCCAGAAATTGAAGAAATATTTCGATTTTTTTAATATTTCCCTGAAGTGTCTCCAAATATGAAACAAAAAGTCCAGGAAATGAAGAAATATTTCAATATTTTTAATATTTCCTTCAAGTGCCTCCAAATATGAAAAAAATCCCAGAAATTGAAGAAATATTCCGACTTTTTAATATTTCCTTGAAGTGCCTCCAAATATGAAAAAAATCCCAGAAATTGAAGAAATATTCCGATATTTTTAATATTTCCTTCATGTGCCTCCAAATATGAAAAAATAAATCCCAGAAATTAAAGAAATAATTCGATTTCCTTTTTAAAATTTGTCATTGAAGTGTCTCCAAAAATTTTAAGGGATACTTTTGGGACATTTTTTAGACTATTTTCATGCCTCCCCCTCATAACAACTGTGTTTTTCTCTGATATTTTCAAATATGAAAATTTTCGGACTTGGTGCCTCTATAATTACCCTTACTTTTATTGCAAGCAAACCTACCCTATCTAATACTTTTTTATAAAAACATTTTTCTCATAAAAATCATTTAGTCCAATTTCATAATTAAAATTACTATAAACCTCTTTTGATAACCCTTTTGCATGCGTTTCATGTAAACTCATTTCCGAGTCATTAACATCTGAATAATAAACAAAACTGGACACATGCTGAAAGTGATTAACCACTCAGACTGCCCACCAGGAGTGCAAGATGTATGGTCGGCCACAAGCGAAGCAAAATGGAGACACGGCAAATAAAGGGTGATTTTTTAAGAGCTTGATAACTTTTTTTTTTAAAAAAACGCATAAAATAAATCTCATCGGTTCTTTATTTGAAACGTTAGATTGGTCCATGACATTTACTTTTTGAAGATAATTTCATTTAAATGTTGACCGCGGCTGCGTCTTAGGTGGTCCATTCGGAAAGTCCAATTTTGGGCAACTTTTTCGAGCATTTCGGCCGGAATAGCCCGAATTTCTTCGGAAATGTTGTCTTCCAAAGCTGGAATAGTTGCTGGCTTATTTCTGTAGACTTTAGACTTGACGTAGCCCCACAAAAAATAGTCTAAAGGCGTCAAATCGCATGATCTTGGTGGCCAACTTACCGGTCCATTTCTTGAGATGAATTGTTCTCCGAAGTTTTCCCTCAAAATGGCCATAGAATCGCGAGCTGTGTGGCATGTAGCGCCATCTTGTTGAAACCACATGTCAACCAAGTTCAGTTCTTCCATTTTTGGCAACAAAAAGTTTGTTAGCATCGAACGATAGCGATCGCCATTCACCGTAACGTTGCGTCCAACAGCATCTTTGAAAAAATACGGTCCAATGATTCCACCAGCGTACAAACCACACCAAACAGTGCATTTTTCGGGATGCATGGGTAGTTCTTGAACGGCTTCTGGTTGCTCTTCAGTCCAAATGCGGCAATTTTGTTTATTTACGTAGCCATTCAACCAGAAATGAGCCTCATCGCTGAACAAAATTTGTCGATAAAAAATTTCGAACCGAACACTGATTTTGGTAATAAAATTCAATGATTTGCAAGCGTTGCTCGTTAGTAAGTCTATTCATGATGAAATGTCAAAGCATACTGAGCATCTTTCTCTTTGACACCATGTCTGAAATCCCACGTGATCTGTCAAATACTAATGCATGAAAATCCTAACCTCAAAAAAATCACTCTTTACTATCCGACATGAACCCAAACCCAACCCGAAATCGAAATACCAAACACCCACTCTAGATTTATTCCAACACGTTTTGTTTCAAAGTCAAAGGAAATAAAGGAGAAAGCAAACCAAATAAAGATAACATCCTTGTACTGTTGTAGTAAACGGAAATTTATGATGGTCGAGGAAACCAGCAGCAGCAATATACAACATGGTCGATAGTTAAGTAGGAGAATATTAAATGCTTGCCGCATGATATGAGGAAAACTGTTAAAATGTTGAAGGTCAGCCAAGTGAAATTTGAACATGAATAACAGAGGATGTAGGATGTGAACAAGGACATTTGTAATTGTTGGCAAATGCTGACAAACAAGAAAGTTGGAGAGTTAGCCCAAGCAATATTAATTAATTAATATATGGAATGGTTAAACGATTCAATACAAAATGTCATCAAAGAGAAAAAAATAATAAATAATTTCTTGTTTAAATACCCAAATTGCTACTGATATTTCAGTTATATATGTTATAGCTACAGCATTCTTTTGTTCGTTGACTTATAGTGAAATTTGACATAGAATATTTTTTCCATTCACACCACCCCTCTCCGACTCAGTTTTGTGGTACAATTTTGCACCAATTCGAAAAATTACGAAATTAACCCTAAAGTGGATTTTAAGTTTTTGACTTATTTTTGGCATCTAAATTAACTGTAGAGGTTTGGAGTATTCCAAGACTTATAGTAGAATTTTATGGTAAATATTTTTGTAGAACATCTTGATCCTTTAATCCGCTGTTTTAGGGGTGTTTTTAACATTTTTTAATAAAGAAACCTAAAAGACCCCTTTATTGAGAAGTTAGAGGGTTAATATGTTCCACAAAAATTGTCCCCGTAGTGCTTTAAGTAATATTGCTGAACACATCCTATACTTAAAATGTAAGGATCACTAGGTTTCCTATGCTGATGCATCATAAGAATATAAAAATGGGGGAATATTGACCACTCCAAAAAAATTACTGAAAAGACCCCTTTATTGAGGAGTTAGAGGGTTAAAATGTTACACAAAATTGTTTCTCATAGTGTTTTAAGTAATATTGCTGAACACATCTTATACTTAAAACG
Organism: Polietes domitor; assembly: GCA_947397865.1. Classification (NCBI taxonomy): domain Eukaryota; kingdom Metazoa; phylum Arthropoda; class Insecta; order Diptera; family Muscidae; genus Polietes; species Polietes domitor. Next base: position 128,355,244 of record OX377622.1, read on the forward strand.
AAAGGATCACAAGGTTTCCTATGCTGATGCATCATAATAATGCGGAAAAAGGGGTAAATGTTCACCCTAAAATGATTTTTAAGTTTTCACTTATTTCTGGTCATTAAGTTGAGTTTCGATTTTTAGTGTTTTCACAGACTTACAGTAGAACTTTAAGGCAAATATTTTTGTACAACATTTTGACCCGTGAAACCGCTGTTTTAAGAGAGGTTTTTACCCTTTTACACAAAAGGGACCAAAAAGATACCTACGTTGAGAAGCTAGAGGGTTAAAATGTTCCACAAAAATGTTTCTCGTGGTGTTTTAAGTAATATTGCTGAACACACCCCATACATAAAATGTAAGGTTCACAAGGTTTCCTATGTCAATTCATCATAAGAATGTAAAAAATGGAGGAAATATTTACCATAAAAGAGAATTTTAAGTTTTTAAACTATTTATGACATTTAAGTTGATTTATTAGTTTTGGTATATTCACAGACTTATAGTAGAATTTAATGTCAAATATTTTTGTAGAACATTTTTACCCGCCAAATACATGTTTTAGGGGTGTTTTTACCATTTTTTTCTTAAAAGTGACTAAAAAGACGTCTTTATTGAGGAGCTAGAGGGTTAAAATGCTCTACAAAAATGTTCTTCGTAGTGTTTTAATTAATATTGCTGAACATATCCTATACTTAAAATATAAGGATCACAAGGATTCCAAGGGAGATTCATCATAAGAATGTGGGAAAGTGAGAAATATTGACCCCCTCTAAAATGACCGATAAGACCCTTATATTGAGCAGATATTTGTTAATATATTTGACAAAAATATTCCTTGTAGTGTTTTAAATAATATTGCTGAACACATTCTATACTTAAAATGTAAGGATCACAAGATTTCCTATGCCGTTTCATAATAAGAATGTGCAAAAGGACGAAATATAGAGCCCGTTTGCAAATGACCGATAAGACCCCTATATGGAGGAGCTAGAGGGATAAAATGTTCCACGAAAATGTTCTCCATAGTGTTTTAAGTAATCTTGCTGAACATATCATATACTTAAAATGTAAGGATTACAAGGTTTCCAATGTTGTTTAATTATAAGAATGTGCAAAACGGGGAAATATTAACCCCACACATATAAAATGGAGAATAAGACCCTTATATTGAGCAGATAAGGTGTTAAAATGTTCAAAAAAAATGTTCCTCATAGTGTTTTAAGTAATAGTTCTGAACACGTCCTATACTTAAAATGCAAAGATCACAATGTTTCCCACACCCATTCATAATAAAAATGTGCAAAAGGACAAAAAATGGATCCCCACTAAAATGACCCTTATATTGTGCAGATAGAGGGTTAAAATGTTCCACAAAAATTATTCTCGTAGTGTTTTAAGTAATATTGCTGAACACATCCTATACTTAAAATTTAAGGATAATAAGGTTTCTCAGGACGATTCATCATAAGAATGTGCAAAAGGGGAACATTGACCACTTCTCTAAAATGACTGAAAAGACCCCTTTATTGAGGAGTTAGAGGGCTAAAATGTTCCACAAAAATCTTCCTCGTAGTGTTTTAAGAAATATTGCTGAACATATACTATACTTAAAATGTAAGGATCACAAGGTTTCCCATGGTGATTCATTATAAGATTGTAAAAAAGGGGGGAAATATTGACCACCCCGCTAAAATGACTGAAAAGACCCCTTTATTGAGGAGTTAGAGGGAAAAAATGTTCCACAAAAATCTTCCTCGTAGTGTTTTAAGAAATATTGCTGAAAATATACTATACTTAAAATGTAAGGATCACAAGGTTTCCCATGGTGATTCGTTATAAGATTGTAGAAAAGGGGAAATATTGACCACCCCCCTAAAATGACTGAAAAGACCCCTTTATTGAGGAGATAGAAGGTAAAGATGTTCCACAAAACTGTTGGTCGTGGTGTTTTAAGTAATATTGCTGAACATATCCTATATTTAAAATGTAAGGATCACAAGGATTCCAAGGAAGATTCATCATAAGAATGTGGGAAAGTGAGAAATATTGACCCCCTCTCAAATGGCCGATAAGACCCTTATATTGAGCAGATAGAGAGTTAATGTGTTTGACAAAAATATTCCTTGTAGTGCTTTAAGTTATATTGTTGAACACATCCTATACTTAAAATGTGAGGCTCATAAGGTTTCTCAGGACGATTCATTATAAGAATGTAAAAAGGGGGAAATATTGACCACCAATGTAAAATGACTGAAGAGACTCCTTTATTGAGTAGTTAGAGGGTTAAAATGTTCCACAAAAATCTTACTCGTAGTGTTTTAAGAAATATTGCTGAACATATACTATACTTAAAATGTAAGGATCACAAGGTTTTTCAGGACGATTCATCATTAGAATGTGCAAAAGGGGGAAAACATTGACCACCCCTCTAAAATGACCCCAATACGTAAACATTCAAAACGCCCTTAAACGTGTATTCTTTTTTTAATCCCACTATCAGAATCCGTTATTTTTTGTTCCATAGTGTTATTATTTGTATATATATAGATATCACATTTTGGATGAAAATGTTACCTCACTTCTACGAACACTACATAGTCTCTAATCTGCCAGTAATACTGTAGAATGCACTCTGATATCCAACAATGATATCCTTTTGACTGGATTTTTATTTACATTTCCAACTTTATCTATTTGATTATTTGTACATTCATATTTAACTACATTTAGTACCACTATCCTTTACTTTTCCCCTTTTTTCTTTTCAGATGAAATCGAAGGGAGAAATGTCGGAAAAGCATTAGACAACTCACAACAGTAGCTGAGCTGAGCATGCTTACAACCATGATTATTAGACGAAATAATCTGGCGAAAACTTTAGACAAGCTGAGATTCCTCAGAAACCAAACGAACACAGAAAATACGTATTTAAGTGTGCACAGGGCATAAATAACTAAGCATAATTAAAAATAAAATAAAATACAGAGAAAATTTTTAATACAAAAATTACGGAAAAACTCAAACAACGAAACCGAGAAACAGAAAGAATTTTACGAACTGGTCGACGCTAGAATTTCGAAGCAGCTATTTAAGCTACTGGACTATGTGCAGAGCATCAGCCACACACCGAGGTTCAAGTTGAATTTATTAACATGCTTTAGAGGTACCTCTTGCCACTCCCACAACCACCGCAAACATACACAACTTCGTGCAACAGAAACTACTACAAAAATTATGATATCGCTGTAAAAGGCCAACACACGAGTACACTCCACTGACGACACACAGCACATCACAAATGTCCAACTTTACAATGGCCATGGGGTCAGAGGCCACCGCTGGCCCAGATGCGTTGGCCAGTTGGAACCCGGAGCCAGTTGGAACGACACTTGTAAATGCTACGTGGCAGGTCATGGCACAAGCACTTGTGGCTGCCACATATACTGTCAACACCACGCCTGCCACACTCCCCTCCAGCACACCCTCATCAACAACGTACACAGGTGTGAGTGGGGGAGATTTTAATTTTGCCAGCCATCCCAGCAGCCCCCCCAATAACAATAACTTAAGCTCGTCTATGACAGCAGCCGCCGCTTCCTCCAGTACCTTGAACGCGAACACTTCAGTGATGACCAGTATTACGGAGAGTTTTCTTAATGCCACCATTGCGTCGCTGACCGCCGCAGCCACCACATTGGCCACAAATGCAACATCCGAAAGTGGCATAATGAATGCTACGGAAACCCCCTACGTGCCATATGTTATGCGTCCCGAAACCTACATTGTGCCCGTGCTCTTTGCCTTCATCTTCATCGTTGGCGTCCTGGGCAATGGCACACTGATCATTGTCTTCTTGACGGTGCGTCAAATGCGCAATGTACCAAATACGTAAGTACCATCATGTGTTGGTGGGGGAATTTGAAAAATTATAATTATCGCCATGTTCCTTAAACAAATGGGACGCACAATGTGAGTGGTCAACCAGGGGGTCTGTACAGGACACAGGAAATTTTAATTGCGCACTTCTGTGGTAAATCACACCAACATTATGAAGTCGAAGAAAGAGATCTGCTGAAGAAGAAGTCTTCAAAAAAATTAAAGTATCCTTAGTAAAAAACAAGTTCTTCCGAAGCATGAAATTTTAAGTATTTTTCACAGATATTCTCCGCTTTAATTTGACACTCATATCGACTTTATAGGGTGCAAATAAGTATTTAGAGAGGAAGAGGAAGTCTTCAAAAAAATTAAAGAATTCTTAGTAAAAAAAACAAGTTCTTCCGAAGCATGAAATTTTAAGTATTTTTATCATATCGACATTATCGACAGGTGCAAATAAGTATTTAAAACATTTTTGTTTAAATGTTATCCTTTGAAATTCTATAGTCCTCTTAATGGGCAACAGGATGAGGAAAAACTGACAACACAAGTTAACTCCATTTTTCCTATAGTTTCAGACATATAAGAATTGGTTTAAGTGTAAAATGGTCTATTGGACGGTGTATAACATACAAATTAAGATTTTCTATTTATTTCTAGTATTTCTCTACCGACTTTATTTTCTCTAAATGGTCATATTTAAAAATTGTAGTTTATAATTAGAAATTCTAAAATTTTCATTTTAATTTTTGAGATTGAGATGATAGACCGATAAATCATCAACAAAATAAAACAAAATTTTGTATTTAGCGAACGGGTTTAGAAACCAATATATGTTTACATATATGTGTTTAAAATGTTATATATTCCAGCTATTTCGATCAAGTTGTTATACCCTCCACTAGGGTATTATGTCTTTTTGCATTTGCATTTTTCATACAGACCCAGTGATCATCTGTCTGTCCATCTATTCTTGTAATCAAAGTACAGGTCGCAATTATAGTCAGAGCCAAATGAAAGTTTTCACAACGTAGTTATTCAGCATAAGAACGAACGCTATTTAATTTGAAGAAAATCGGTACAGATTTAGATATATCCCCCACACGAATTTCACTGACACTTTTCACTATAGATATCACATATTTCAATGGATTTTCTTCAAATTTTCTTATATTTCAAATAGGAACATCTATGGTGAAAATAGATCAGATCGGTTCAGATTTATATATAGCCCCACATTCAAATTTCGCTTATCTTTATTTCATTTCATTTTTTATGTCTATGGAAATAACTCTTTACAGGCCAGTATAACAATTATAAAGGGTGATTTTTTAAAAGCTATAGGAAAGTTTTCAAAAAAAAAACACATAAAATTCAGAAAAATGCATTAAATCTTTATTTGAATCGATAGTACAGTCCATATAATTTAATGTTTGAAGATTTTTTCATGCAAATGTTGACCTTGACTGCGCCTCAAATGGTCGATCCGCTTAGTCCAATTTTGGCATTTCCACGTTTTTGAGTAACAGAGGCCCAATTGCAGCGAACGGCGACGAATCGATAATTGATGGTCATCATTAACACTGGCTGCGATATTTTCTTCAGTTCGCACTCTACGTAAGCATGTTGGTGGTTTAATGTCCAACAATGTAAATTTGGTGCGAAATTTAGTCACAATAGCCCGAATAGCCGCTACAGTGGGTCGATTAAACTGACCATAAAATGGAAGCGCGCGATGAACTTTCTTAACAGAGCACGCATTTTGATAATAAAATTCAATAATTTGCAAGCATTGTTGGTTTGTAAGACGATTCATGGTTAAATTATAGACCAAACTGAAGATGTGTGACAGTGAAACAAAACACGAAACGTGCGTCAGCGGTTTAAACCAGTGTTGCCAAAAAGATAATGGCTAAAAAAATCACCCTTTATATGTAATTAATTATATTATTCAAAAATTTTTAAACATTTTAAAAAGTTTCGTCGATTTAATCAAGGATTCATTAGAAGCATAATTAGAAAAACGTATATCGATATGAAAAGGGTATGTCTCGTGTTTACATGGCTCCATAAAATAAGGTCTTCCTTCCAATGACAAACCCATGTTAAATTCATTAATGAAGAATTGAAATATATCCCTACGGAATTTGTGGAAAATTGGATCTTCATTAATGAATTTAATATGGAGTTGTCATAGGAAGGAGGTCTTTCTTTTATGGACCCTTTTCATCGTGTTTTAATTTGATGCTCATTAGGGGTGGGATAGTGTTGTATGGAAATTTTAGGAGTTCCAGTTCGGTGCTCGAGAAAAAATGCGTGTGGTTTGGCGGTTGCAAGTGGGCGCTTATCGGGGTCAAATGTAAGAGAAATGGGGTAAAAATACATACAAAGCCCCAAAACTGACTCGGAGTCGTCCCAGAGGGGCGATTTGTTACCATCGTTTTTACAGGCCCAAGGACTAGCGGCCTCCTTGGGAGTCAAATGTATGACCGACCCCCAATACCTACCCCCTATCTTCAACCATTAACCCATGACAAACCACCATTTTTTTCAGCCCCAATATTTTCTCAGAACACGCCTAGCCTCCATCTGCAATCCTTAAGGTGACCCCAATACATTTGCCTATATTTATACCCTCCACATCCAGGATGGGGATATATTCACTTTGTCGTTCCGTTTGTAACACCTTGAAATATTCATCGGAGACCCCATAAAGTTTATATATTCTGGGTCTTGGTAAAATTCTAAAACGATATAGCCATGTCCGTCTGTCTGTCTGTTGAAAGCACGATAGCGGCCGTACGAAATGGGCTAGGAGGTTCAAAATTTTCCTAAATGTGTCTTATGGTTGTAGATCGGTTAGTATTGAAAGTGGGCGAAATCGGCCCAGAGGGAAAAATTTTTCCCTCACAAGGACTGAAAATACCCCTAATATTTAGAATATTTCAGCATGTTTTTTGAACATATTAGCTTGTATTTACTTGATATTTGCAATTCGCATTCCCTTTATAGTGTAAAAGGGCACCATAGAGTGTTTTTTATATGTAGGGGGCAAAATGGGAAAAAAAGGGATACAAATGGTACCTATCAAACGACAATAGATAGAAACACGAAATTTGGCGTGTACATTCCTCTAATAGAGTAGATACATAATATAAAAGTATTTTTTCTAAATTCGTACATTTAAGGGGTTAAATGGGGAAGAGGGATAAAAATAGTACCAACCTAACGAGTGCACCTAGAATAATGAAATTCGATGTATACATTCCTCTGATTGCGTAGACAAGTAAAATACACGGATTTTTCAAAATTCGTACTTTTTGGGGCAAAAATAGAAAAAGGGATGAAAATAGTACCAACCAAATGACCGCAGCTAGAGTCATGAAATTCGGAGTATACATTCCTCTGACTGTGTAGACACGGAAAATAAACTGATTTTTCGAAATTCGTACTTTTTAGGGTCAAAATAGAAAAAGGGGATAAAAATAGTACCAAACCAAATAACCGCAGCTAGAGTCATGAAATTCGGAGTATACATTCCTGTGACTACGTAGACATGAAAAATAAAAGGTTTTTTTTTTCCAAATTCGTACTTTCAAGGGATACAATGGGTACGGAGGGATAAAAATGGTACCAACCAAACGGCAACACCTGGACTAATGAAATTCGGTGTATACATTCTTCTGATATTCGGTGTATACATTGCTCTGACTGCATAGACACGCAAAATAAAAAGCTTTTTCCAAATTCGTAATTTTTCTTTTACGGCAAAAATTGGTTGAATCATGAAGTTAGGTTATTTTGCACTATGTACGTCTGATAATGGATTTTCAAAATTTAAACTTTTGGAATTAAAATAGAATAGAACACACCTAGCCTCCATCAGCATCCCTTAAGGTGACTCTAATACATTTGTCTATTTTTTACGAAAAAAGGCCCAAAAGGGGAGAAGTGTAAGACAGACCCTCCTCAACATTTTTCCCAAATATATCTACCCATTATCACCACTCCATAAGGGGATAAGTTGATACTCTTATGCTTATCGCATACAAAAACAAAGCTTTTCTAAAATGTGATCCCATCTCTCTAGGGAGTCAAATGTACAAAATATTACGGACCAGCACATTGTTATAGTCACCAATGCAGCTGCTGTATCGGCACACATTTCCACACTTTTTAACAAGGATATAGTAATTTGTATAAATGTATTTGAAATGAACATTTAGTAGGGAATAAATACAGCTTTGATTTTCGTTCGTATGTGACAGAGTTATTACAATTACCCCCAAAACTGTTTTTTAATACAGCTCAAAATTTAACGAATTTGAGGTCCAATTGGAAGTGGTGAAATGATGCGTTCGTTCTATTTATTATTTAAAAAATATTAACAAAAATCGTGAAAAATAGAACCCAACATTTTAGCACTTCCAAAATCACACAGTCGTTACAAATGCATCTAAGAACACTACTTTAAAATTAAAAAAAAAACAATTAATGTAATCATTTCGAAAGACAAAATACAAAAAAATTTAAAACTCTAAAAAATCTAAGCGGGCGTTAAAAAACATTTTTTTTTTCAAAAAAAAATACGTATAAAATATTTTTATGAGAAGAATGCATACACCAATTTTCAATCCAAGCTATCTCATCAATTGACATGGAATGACTCCTATATTTATTAAATCGATTGTTACGTTTATTCAAGTTCTTTATGTGTGAAAGTCCCTCCTATCCTATTTTCAGCATTTTAGAGGAATTTAATAGTCGAAAGCTTTCTTGAGCGCTCTGCATTTATGCGTCATGCATCCTTCGTCATCCTTGCATTTCCCACCATTTGCACAAAAATCTACAGCGACACCAATAGCATTGAATTTCGATATGTTTTAAGCAAATACTATTGGATCTGCAATAAAAGAACTGTGTGTGTGAAGAATGCATTGAAATGCAAATTTCCCAAGAATGCTGCAATACAATTTATAGAGTAGTAAATTCCTGAGAAATTCAGATTTCGTCTTTTATTATGAATAAAATCGTTGAGCAAAGCATTGCGATTTGCACAAAAAGGCATTCGCACACTTGGATTTGTTTACCTTAAGCCAAAGGAGAGGGAAAAGGTCATGACAGACAAATAAAAGGGTATGTGATTCACGTCGAAGGAGTTCGAACCCAATTTAACATCTTTCGATCTTTTTAATAAAAATTGTCAGGAAATTTTTTAATAATAATTTAATTTAATTTAATAAAAATTCTAGACATTTTTAGAATGGAGGATTTCGAAAAAAAATTTGAATTAACATTTTCTGATTTTTTAAATAAATATTACATGTTTCTTCATCCAGTCTATGGGGCTTTGAAGCATTAATTTCCATGGCTACGAATGCCATCTCAAATAATTTCCAGGACACCCATCTTCAGATAAGTATAATCTATGCTCTATTAGAGTACACCTTAAGTGATTGTTCAGAGTTTCTTAGAATTTTTCTAATATTCTGTTATCAGGACACTTACAAATAAGTGTCCTTTCATATCTCGATATCCACCCCTGCAATCGTAACATTAGCATTTCCAATTCCTAGCAAATGCCATCCCACCATAACCATGAAATGCATCGCTTGTACCTAGAACGAATGTGATGGCATGTGTTGGTGCCCTTTTGAATTGCAATTTCTCCCCCTTACAATCCTGCAATAAAATTTAGAGAGTAGTAAATTCGAAAGAATTCCAGATTTAGTTTTTTTTATATTTAATACATCCCTTGCATCAGTATCCAGTTAAAATATACAATGTATGTATGTACAGCACAGCATAACATTCTGGCATTAAGACGGAAAAAGTGCAATTGCACTCTTGGCATTTGTTTAGCTCACGTTAAAGGACACAAAATGTCATGACATGCTAATAAAAGGATGTTGAATTCAGTTTGGTACAGTGTTTTCAAATGGCACATTTTAAGGGGGAAACGTGGAAAAGGGGATAAAATTAGTACTGACCAAATTGCTGCATCTGGAATCATAAATATCGGTGTCCACATTCCTTTGCAAAAAAATAAAAAAAATCGAAATTTGTTTTCTTAAGGGCCAAAATTGGTAAAATGGGATAAAATTGGTACCAACCGAATAATAAAATTCGGTGTATCCATTCCTCTGACTATATAGTTAAGGGACAGAATGGGGTATAAATGGCTTTAGCTAGAATCGTAAAATTAGGTGTGTATTCCACTGTGAACGCTGATCTTACGATCTTGTATTTTCGACATTTTGAATTTTAGGATGTAGCTTGAGGTCATAGAAATTTGAAATATTTTTTTATTTTTTAATTTTAAACTACAACTTTTCTTTTGGCAAACTTTTCGGAAGCTTGTAGACCTAGAACGTTTTTACATTCTTACTGTGAATCCGCTGTAAAACCATCGTTTTAATTCTATTGCCTTAAATTAAAATTTATTGGCTTTATTATGCTTATTAATAAATGTTTTTCCAAACATATTTCAAATGTTTCCATTTCATCTGTTTTCAATATTTTTTTAATTTCTGATTTTTTTGTATTTTTTGAATTTTTGAATTTTTGAATTTTTGAATTTTTGAATTTTTGAATTTTTGAATTTTTGAATTTTTGAATTTTTGAATTTTTGAATTTTTGAATTTTTGAATTTTTGAATTTTTGAATTTTTGAATTTTTGAATTTTTGAATTTTTGAATTTTTGAATTTTTGAATTTTTGAATTTTTGAATTTTTGAATTTTTGAATTTTTGAATTTTTGAATTTTTTGAATTTTTGAATTTATGAATTTTTGGAATTTTGAACTTTTGAATTTTTAATTTTTTGGATTTTTTAATTTGGAATTTTTGGGTGTTTGGGATTTTGTTAAGTTTTTTACTTGATTTATTTTTTATTTTTATTTTTTTAATTTTTTAGTTACTTTTAGTTTTTATTAATTTATTAATTTATTAATTTATTAATTTATTAATTTATTAATTTATTAATTTATTAATTTATTAATTTATTAATTTATTAATTTATTAATTTATTAATTTATTAATTTATTAATTTATTAATTTATTAATTTATTAATTTATTAATTTATTAATTTATTAATTTATTAATTTATTAATTTATTAATTTATTAATTTATTAATTTATTAATTTATTAATTTATTAATTTATTAATTTATTAATTTATTAATTTATTAATTTATTAATTTATTAATTTATTAATTTATTAATTTATTAATTTATTAATTTATTAATTTATTAATTTATTAATTTATTAATTTATTAATTTATTAATTTATTAATTTATTAATTTATTAATTTATTAATTTATTAATTTATTAATTTATTAATTTATTAATTTATTAATTTATTAATTTATTAATTTATTAATTTATTAATTTATTAATTTATTAATTTATTAATTTATTAATTTATTAATTTATTAATTTATTAATTTATTAATTTATTAATTTATTAATTTATTAATTTATTAATTTATTAATTTATTAATTTATTAATTTATTAATTTATTAATTTATTAATTTATTAATTTATTAATTTATTAATTTATTAATTTTTTAATTTTTTAATTTATTAATTTATTAATTTATTAATTTATTAATTTATTAATTTATTAATTTTTTAATTTTTTAATTTATTAATTTATTAATTTATTAATTTATTAATTTATTAATTTATGAATTTATGAATTTATGAATTTATGAATTTATTAATTTATTAATTTATTAATTTATTAATTTATGAATTTATTAATTTATTAATTTATTAATTTATTAATTTATTAATTTATTAATTTATTAATTTATTAATTTATTAATTTATTAATTTATTAATTTATTAATTTATTAATTTATTAATTTATTAATTTATTAATTTATTAATTTATTAATTTATTAATTTATTAATTTATTAATTTATTAATTTATTAATTTATTAATTTATTAATTTATTAATTTATTAATTTATTAATTTATTAATTTATTAATTTATTAATTTATTAATTTATTAATTTATTAATTTATTAATTTATTAATTTATTAATTTATTAATTTATTAATTTATTAATTTATTAATTTATTAATTTATTAATTTATTAATTTATTAATTTATTAATTTATTAATTTATTAATTTATTAATTTATTAATTTATTAATTTATTAATTTATTAATTTATTAATTTATTAATTTATTAATTTATTAATTTATTAATTTATTAATTTATTAATTTATTAATTTATTAATTTATTAATTTATTAATTTATTAATTTATTAATTTATTAATTTATTAATTTATTAATTTATTAATTTATTAATTTATTAATTTATTAATTTATTAATTTATTAATTTATTAATTTATTAATTTATTAATTTATTAATTTATTAATTTATTAATTTATTAATTTATTAATTTATTAATTTATTAATTTATTAATTTATTAATTTATTAATTTATTAATTTATTAATTTATTAATTTATTAATTTATTAATTTATTAATTTATTAATTTATTAATTTATTAATTTATTAATTTATTAATTTATTAATTTATTAATTTATTAATTTATTAATTTATTAATTTATTAATTTATTAATTTATTAATTTATTAATTTATTAATTTATTAATTTATTAATTTATTAATTTATTAATTTATTAATTTATTAATTTATTAATTTATTAATTTATTAATTTATTAATTTATTAATTTATTAATTTATTAATTTATTAATTTATTAATTTATTAATTTATTAATTTATTAATTTATTAATTTATTAATTTATTAATTTATTAATTTATTAATTTATTAATTTATTAATTTATTAATTTATTAATTTATTAATTTATTAATTTATTAATTTATTAATTTATTAATTTATTAATTTATTAATTTATTAATTTATTAATTTATTAATTTATTAATTTATTAATTTATTAATTTATTAATTTATTAATTTATTAATTTATTAATTTATTAATTTATTAATTTATTAATTTATTAATTTATTAATTTATTAATTTATTAATTTATTAATTTATTAATTTATTAATTTATTAATTTATTAATTTATTAATTTATTAATTTATTAATTTATTAATTTATTAATTTATTAATTTATTAATTTATTAATTTATTAATTTATTAATTTATTAATTTATTAATTTATTAATTTATTAATTTATTAATTTATTAATTTATTAATTTATTAATTTATTAATTTATTAATTTATTAATTTATTAATTTATTAATTTATTAATTTATTAATTTATTAATTTATTAATTTATTAATTTATTAATTTATTAATTTATTAATTTATTAATTTATTAATTTATTAATTTATTAATTTATTAATTTATTAATTTATTAATTTATTAATTTATTAATTTATTAATTTATTAATTTATTAATTTATTAATTTATTAATTTATTAATTTATTAATTTATTAATTTATTAATTTATTAATTTATTAATTTATTAATTTATTAATTTATTAATTTATTAATTTATTAATTTATTAATTTATTAATTTATTAATTTATTAATTTATTAATTTATTAATTTATTAATTTATTAATTTATTAATTTATTAATTTATTAATTTATTAATTTATTAATTTATTAATTTATTAATTTATTAATTTATTAATTTATTAATTTATTAATTTATTAATTTATTAATTTATTAATTTATTAATTTATTAATTTATTAATTTATTAATTTATTAATTTATTAATTTATTAATTTATTAATTTATTAATTTATTAATTTATTAATTTATTAATTTATTAATTTATTAGTTTATTAGTTTATTAATTTATTAATTTATTTTTAAAATTTTTAAATCAACACTTTACCATGCAAAAGGCATCTTCAATTCATGCCAACGAAGATATTTTGAATTTAAATTGTTCAATGATTTTGGCTTAAAGCCCACAAATTCTTTGCTGATGAAAGTTTTTGCTTACACTAAAGACTGTCTGTCTTCAAAACCTTTCCCAAATAACATTTCTTTGGGTTTTCTTCGAAATTTCAAATTTAAATATCTATAAATATTCTATAAATATTTCAAAGAAAATTTTCAAGGCTTAAGCATATAGAAAATTTGAAGTTGTCCTTCCCTCATTTCTCTCCCACATATAGTTACAATATAATTTACACAATAATTTATGGAAGCGCCTCCGCATGAAAAGGACAAACGAGTACTATGCTCATTTGCATTCAATGAACACAAATAACATCAATAAAAATTCAATTTGCAATTTTAATGGAAATTTTATTGTATTTATTCCATCTTTTGTTGCATAGTCAGCGGCGTATACAAACAACAAATATTATAAAAGTCAATATAAAATCAATTGAATTGATTGATTGCCTTCACTCCTTTTCGCCTAGGCAATATTTGCTGCCAGAAGAACGCTTTTGGAATTTAGGAATATGAGATGAGCCAAAGACGGTTACCCTACAACGGCAGGGAAGACATAGTGTAATATTTGAAAAATTAAAATATTTATGGACATGTTGACAGAAGGGATATATAGAGGTCGAATGGAGAATTTTGTTCGTAATTTTAATATTCACGAAGACTTAATAATCAAAAAAAATAATTTTGAAAATTTTATAAATTTTATAAAGTTTATAAATTTTATAAATTTTATAAATTTTATAAATTTTATAAATTTTATAAATTTTATAAATTTTATAAATTTTATAAATTTTATAAATTTTATAAATTTTATAAATTTTATAAATTTTATAAATTTTATAAATTTTATAAATTTTATAAATTTTATAAATTATTATATTAATTTTATACATTTTATTAATTTTATCAATTTTATTAATTATGTTAATTTTATCAATTTTATTAATTATATTAATTTTATCAATTTTATTAATTCTAATAATTTTATTTATTTTATTTATTTTATTAATTTTATCAATTTTATTAATTTTATTGATTTTATTAATTTTATTAATTTTATTAATTTCATTAATTTTATTAATTTTATTAATTTCATTAATTTTATTAATTTTATTAAATTTATTAATTTTTATTTATTTAATTTTTACTTTATTTAATTTTTATTAATTTTATTAATTTTGTTAATTTTATTAATTGTATTAATTTTATTTATTTTATTAATTTTATATATTTTATTAATTTTATTAATTTTAATAATTTTATTAATTTTGATTAATTTTATTAATTTTAATAATTTTAATAATTTTAATAATTTTATTAATTTTGATTAATTTTATTAATTATATTAATTTTGTTAATTTTATTAATTATATTAATTTTATTAATTTAATTAATTTAATTAATTTAATTAATTTAATTAATTTAATTAATTTAATTAATTTAATTAATTTTATTAATTTCATTATTTTTTTTTTAATTTCATTAATTTTTTCTAATTTTTATTAATTTTATTAACTTTATTAATTTTATTAAATTTATTGATTTTATTAATTTTTATTAATTTTATCAATTTTATTAAATTTATTGATTTTATTAATTTGAATAATTTTCTTAATTTGATTAATTTTAATAATTTTATTAATTTTATTAATTTTATTAAATTTATTGATTTTATTAATTTTATTGATTTTATTAATTTCATTAATTTTATTAATTTTATTAATGTTATTAATTGTTATTAATTTTACTAATTTTATTAATTTTTATTAATTTCGTTAATTTTATTAAATTTATTCATTTTAATAATTTTATTAATTTCATTAATTTTATTAATTTCATTAATTTTATTAAATTTATTAATTTCGTTAATTTTATTAAATTAAAAAATATTTTTGTTTGATAATAATAATTTTGATAATTTTATTTTTCGGCATCGCAATCGAAAGTCCTTTCAAAATTTCTCGTTGATTTAACATGGAATTACTCTATCTAATTCTGTGCAATTGCTCAGTGTGGTATGAATATATATAAATATATTTATAGTTTCGAATTACTGCTCAATCATCCTCACGTCCATTCCGTACCACTATTTGGTTATTCTGGCTCACTGTGTCCTTCTGTCAACCTTCTTTCTTTCGTTTCGGTGACATGGCAGATGGACACTTGTAGTCGTCTTATACGACGACTGTAATTTCATTACTTGTGTGTTCTGATTTTCGTTATTTATCTATTATTTTGCTTATTTTTTAATAAATAATAGAATAAAGCACAGCAAAATTGATTGTGTAGCATCAGTATTTGCAGGGCCAACAATTCAATAGCAAATTTGATTTATGGCT